>CM076575.1:1819620477-1820164277 GCA_034641835.2 Pinus albicaulis
TCAATTAAATATTAAACTTGAGATTAGGCTCCTTGTAAATTTTTGTAGATGTTCTATGCTTGATGCAACTTTACTTTTATTACAACAATCACCCAAACAGTTAAGTAAAATGCTGATAGAACATACCATTGGATCTATAGAAGACAAACCAGAAACAGGAGAATGTGAAGGTGCGTTACGGCGGTCAACATGATGCTTCAACCAGCAAAGTCTCCTTGATCAGCCAACCCAACAATCCTCAAATCAGTCACCCAGTCAACTCAAGTCAACTCTAGAAAAGTCAACGCTGTCCAGAAAAGTCAACGCAGGGCAAAAACATCAAAGTCAACGTAGCTCCAACTTCAGTCAACCTTTTGACCTCGATTCTTGTGCCAATTTGTACAGCCTCCCAAAATCGAAGTCTCCAATAAATTTCAGCCTCTTTGGACCATGCGTTGACCAAAGTCAACGCTGGTCAAACCTTTGTGGAAACCCTAGCTGCAACAATTTCGTCCTTCTTCTTGGCTGTAGTAATTCATCCTTCTTCCCACGTGTGGATTGAAATTGTCCTCCAAGTAGCTCGTACTAGATCAGAAGAGAAGAAGATGATGTGATGAGTGAGTGTGAAATTCTCTCCAAAGTTGACTGTATTTATATACATCATTGAGGTGTGTGACACATCTGCTGGGGGTGTAAAACCTTAAGGCTGACTTGCACATATAATTTATTATAAATAATAAATTCAAAATAAATGTTCTGCTCATCGGATTAAGATAAATTTTGTATGGATCTTACACCTCTCTAAAAGAGGAATCCAATAAAAATATTGGTATCTTCATATGAGCATCAAAACATGGAGTTTGGACCTAGTTGTCCAATTTTAACACTCCCTCTCAACTAGGGAGAACTCCATCCACCAGTGCAATCAAACATAGTGCGTCATCCCGCCGTAACTTGCTTTGCTGGCCTCTTTATTTCAGAACAGAAGTGGGTCAGTCACAAAGACATCATCCCCCGGCTAACAAATTCAGCCCAGAGGTACGAAACCTCTATCAGACTCACAAAGAGTCTCCAACCAACCCGAAGTTGGTTCACCTGACCTGAAGTTAGGTGGAGGTCTGAAACCTCACTATACTTGATCCCAGATCAAGTGGTTGGACCATGCCATCTTAGATAGAGAGTATGACAATCTCTGATGCATCCATCAATCTTTGCTACTAGTCTCTAGCTTTTCCCATCTCATTGGCCAAATGAGAGGTACTTCCCATGAGCCCTAAAATCAATGCGTAGGATGCATACGGGGCACAGATAATGAGAGGTGAACCAAATCAATAATCACAACGGTGGGGCAGAAGCACCACAAGGTTCGGCAAGCCTAGCCCCGTGAGTGCTTATAGCTCCGAGAAGCTATCCCCAAAGCCCCCCAGAGCTCCCAGAGCTCATCGTCCAACGAGACCCACATCATAGGGTCGTTCCACGATACCAAGATTCTCACGGAAGGTTAAAAACTTGACCTTCCCCAGGGGCTTAGTGAGAATATCCGCGACCTGCTCATCAGTTCCTATATGATCGAGCCTTATGGCGCCTCGCTGTACCATATCCTGAATGAAATGATACCTAATATCAATATGCTTGGATCGGTCGTGGAACACAAGATTCTCAGTCATGCGAATCCCACTCTGGTTATCACAGAGTATCACGGTGGTATCTAGCACATGTCCAAACAGCTCACTAAAGAGCTTTCACAACCAAACTGCTTCACAACAGGCCATACTTGCTGCAATGTATTCGGCCTCAGCGGTGCTCAAAGCCACCGACTTCTGCTACCTGCTCATCCATGAGATCGAAGCAGAACCAAGATTGAAGCAGCATCCCGATGTGCTCTTATGATCCACCACACTGCCAGCCCAATCGGCATCAGTATATCCACGGAGTGTCACACTCCCGGCAGTGTATCTCAGCCCATGGTTTATCGTGCCCCGAAGATATCTCAAAAGATTCTTGGCACCAACCCGGTGAAAATGATGAGGCTCAACCATCTGTTGACTCAAAGTGTTCACTGCAAAACATATATCTGGTCGGGTGTTCACTAAGAACATCAAAGCTCCTATGAGTTGACGATACTCGGTAGGATTGGCCAAGATAGGCCCAGCAGCGCTGCCACTCAACTTCTTAAAGTTGAGTTCCATCGGTGTCGACACGGACTTACAGTCCACCATTCCAAATCTTTCCAGAAGCTTCACAATGTATTTTCCTTGAGAAAGGAAAATCTCTCCAGGTCTCTGCCAGACCTCCAGGCCTAGGAAGTAGTGCATCAGTCCTAGGTCCTTCATCTCGAACTCAGCAACAAGCTCCCTCTTGCATTGATGAATGAGAGGGTCAGCACCTGTCAGGAAGAGGTCGTCCACATACAGCACCAGAATGAGAGGCTTCCCCTGGACAACCTTGAAGTAAAGGTTCGGATCAGCATTACTTTGAGTGAAGCCTAGCTTCATCAAGTAGCTATCTATCCTCTCGTACCAAGCTCTGGGTGCTTGCTTCAACCCATAGAGGGATTTCTTCAACCTGTAGACATGAGTATCCCGATCCTGGAATTCAAACCCCAGAGGTTGTTCTACATACACCTCTTCTTTTATTGCACCATGCGGAAAAGCGGTCTTGATATCCATCTGATGAAGAATCCATCCTTGCGTAGCAGCAAGGGCTATGATTGATCAAATGGTGCTATATTGTGCCACAGGTGAAAATATGTCATCATAGTCTATTCCTTCCTTTTGAGAGAAGCCATGGGCAACAAATCTTGCCTTGAACTTTTCAGCACTTCCATCAGATCCATGCTTGATCTTGTAGAGCCATTTCGCGGTGACAACTCATTTGTCCTTCGGTCTTGGAACCACATCCCAGACATCATTCTTCATTATGGACTCATATTCTTCGTGCATAGCATCCTTCCAGACTTGATGCTTTATGGCTTCCTCAAAAGATCCAGGTTCAGATTGTACAATGGTACTCATGGCAGCCAGATACCCTTGGTATCTACACGGCTTCTTGCTTTCTCGGAATGTCCCCCTCGGGGCAGCATGTCCCTCAGCATCTTCGAGAGTGTCCCTGAGCCATGATGGTCTCTTTCTCAATGAAGGAGATGGATCGATTGGGTCCATTGGTCCTTCAACATCAGGCATTGTCTCATCCTGCGGTTCTTCTTGATTTCTAGGCCTTGCTTCATGATTTTCCTCAGATCTCGGAAGATCTACTACTTTCTTTAGGGAAGCATCTTCATCAAAAGTGGCATCATGGCATATCTCTACTTCCCTTTGACCAGGTACATAGACTCTATAGGCCTTAGAGGTTTCGCTGTTGCCCACAAACATTCCTTTCTTCCCAGAAGCATCCAGCTTACTTCTCTTTTCTTTTGGCACATGAAAATAAACAGGACATCCAAAAATTCTAAAATGTGAGACATCAAGTTTCTTACCAGTGAAAACCTCTTCGGGAGTTTTGGAGTCCAGGGCGGAATGAGGGCATCGGTTTTGAATGTATACAGCAGTATTCGCAGCTTCTCCCCACAGAAACTTCGGTAGACCCTGGTCACATAGCATGGCACGGGCAGCTTCCACAATGGTCCTGTTCTTTCGTTCAGCAACGCCATTCTACTCAGGAGTATAGGCAGTAGTAGTCTCCCTCTTAATGCCAGCTTCTCTGCAAAAGTCCTTGAACTCATTTGACTCATATTCAGTGCCATTGTCGGTCCTCAAAATCTTGATCTTCTTCCCTGTCATGTTTTCCACCAAGGCTTTGAAGGTACGAAACCACATGAAAGCCTCATCCTTCTTCTTCAAGAAGTATATCTAGGTTTTGTGGGAGAAGTCATCAGTAAATGTCATATATTAAGAACATCCTCCCAGGGATGTCACGGGCAGCATTCCAGATAGATCAGAATGGACCAGTTGCAAAATATCAGATGTCTTTGTGACACTTGAGGGGAAAGTTCCCCTTGTATGCTTTCCTTCGGCACAACCCTTACATACACCTTCATGATTATTTCCAAAGTCGGGCATCCCTGTCACCGCCTTCCTTGCTTCGGGAAGGGCCTTGTAATGAAGGTGTCCAAACCTTCGGTGCCATAGTTCAGTTTGTTAGATAGTATCACATGTCATAGCTCCTAGAGGACTTCCTTAAACCTGGTAGAGTGTTCCAACTCTAAAACCAATCACGATAGCTTCCTTGAGATTCTTCTTCCACATGCGCACTTTTCCATCAATGAATGCCACATTGAAGCCTTTGTCTTCAATCGCTGATATAGACACACAGTTCTTCTTCAATTTTGGTACATAGAGTACATCTTGCAAATGTAGGACTTGTCCTTGAGACAAGTGGAGGGTCACAGTCCCTGTCCCTTTTACGGGATATGTGGCATTATCTCCAAGGATAATTTCCAGATTAGTATCCTTCTCAACCATGTCAGAGAGTGCTTCCTTGAACCCAGTGATGTGTCTTGAGGCACCACTATCTATCAGCCAGACATCCATAGTGTCGGGCGGGGATGTAGCAGAGAGAGCAGATACAAGAATGTATTCATTTATTTTATCAACAACATTTGACTCTTCATACCTGGAGTTTCTAGACCTTTTGAAAGGTTGATTGTTTCCATCAGAGGGAGCCTTCCTCTTTCCTTTGGACCTGTTGTTTCTTTGATTTCCATTCCTCCGGTTATTGTTGTTTTCATCACTATCGGGAGAATCCTTTTTGAAAGGACATTCTCTGGCATAGTGACGAAGCCTATGACAAGTGAAACACTTGCCCTTATTTCCTTGGGCCCTTGTTCTTCCTTTGTTCTTAGAGCCACCATAGTTCTTCTTTCTAGAATGAGCAGCATAGGCAGCATTTCTGTCATTTTCATATTCCTTCATTCTTGTCTCTTCTTGCATGCATCTGGACAGTAGCTCGTCAAAGTTAGGAATTGTACTATTATTGAGAATGGTAGTGTTGAATACTTTCCATTCATATGGGAGTCCTCCAAGTACGGTGAGTACCATCTCACGATCGGCTATTGTCTCCTCAATAGCTAGCAGATTGTTCCTAATCTCGGTCAATTTCAGAAAGTATGTTTGGACAGACTCATCCCTGCCTTTCTTTAGATTCTTCAATTGATTCTTGAAGAATAACACTTGGTTTACATTGTTTACCTTGAACATTAGGATCAATTTATCATACATCTCTTTAGATGTACCCAACTCAGAGATGTAGGCCACCAGGCTTTTATGAATGGATTCCCTGATCATCAGCTTTGCTTTGATCTCCCCCTTCTTGTACTTGGTTTTAGCAGCAGCAGAAGCATTAGATGGAGGTTCTTGTATCTTACCTAGTACATGGTCCATGAGATCATGGTCTTCCAATTTGAGATCTAATATCATCTTCTAGGCATGGAAGTCATCCCTTCCAGTCAGCTTGTCATTCTCCTTGAAGTCATAACTTGTGGAACCCATTTTTCTTAGATGGTGATTGCTATAAGTTAGGGCTTGTCTTCACCTCACCTCTGATACCATGTAAATTTTTGTAGATGTTCTATGCTTGATGCAACTTTACTTTTATTACAACAATCACCCAAATAGTTAAGTAAAATGCTGATAGAACATACCAGTGGATCTATAGAAGACAAACCAGAAACAGGAGAATGTGAAGGTGCGTTACGGCGGTCAACAGGATGCTTCAACTAGCAAAGTCTCCTTGATCAGCCAACCCAACAATCCTCATGTTGTACATTTTTCCCTCCATTCAGATTTAGCCGCCGATCCCTTCCAAACCTGTTTCCATTATATTCTATGGCTGAAAAACCCTCATGCCGCTCTAAAAAATACGTTGTTTAAATGTTCAAATTACATATTTTATATGTCGGGTCGAAGCCCCTTAGGCTTTAGCCCCCCCGCCTTGATTTTCATAAGACCCGAGTCCAGGACCACAGGCCAGAAGAAAAAGGGGGTTATCGTTTAAGTCCCGGGCGCCGTTATAACCGTCCGATTCAACTAAATCAACGGCGCGGTGATCGTTCAGGAACGAGGACCCCACGTATGGCCCCGGCACACAACAAAACCGGCAGTTTTCCCCCGCACCACTCTTGTCGGCTGGCGGTATTTACCGCGGGGGCCCGCGATTCCACAGGAGTGGTGCCGCGTGTCCTCAGTACGACGAGGAAACCACTTTCCTCCCGCGCGATAAAGATCATACCGTGGCCGGGTAGCGGAATTTGTTGGGGCCGTTGGATCTGTCAAGCCCGATCTGACGGTGGACTTCCTCTTAAGTTGCTCGCTTGCTATTTTGTCCCCACCGTATCGCATGGCCCGCCACCGTGTCACTGTTGCGTCTCTCCGCCCATTAATCCACTTGCCACGTCGCCTCCCATTCGCCCCCTGTTAACCTACGTGTCTCCCCCCTCGTACATCCCTCCGCGCCAATGTATATATATAGATATCTTGTGTGTTTTATTCGCATTTGCCGCTAGTTTTTCTCCCCGACCTCACTGTGTGACATTTCGTTCTTTTTGCGAAAAGTCTCCATTGTTCACTCCCAACACCCCGTATGTCACCGTTTTTGGTCTATGTCCCCAACATCTCCTCCATTCACACCTCCATCACCGCTGCCCTCGTCTGAGTCAGTTTTTCTAACAGTTTCTGGGTTTTGCAGGTTCTAAATGGTAGAAGAGGCGTCTAAACCCACCGCCTTCATTCCAGAGAAACAAGAATATATCAGAAGGTGATTTCCTACGGGCGAAATTTAATGAAGAAGCTGAGAGCAGATGCATGAAATGACAGCCATTAAGGAAAATACAGATGCAAATTCTCGGAAACCTCCAGAAAAGTTCACCTCGCATTTAAGATCCGGGACTCCGGTTCAAAATCAAAAGCTAGGCGTACAGTACTGAATGGAAGATTTTCTCAGAACCCTCATTGTAGCAGATTTGCCTTCAGCCAGAAGCATCCCGATGTATATATTTTATTATTTCTGTTTTGTACATAAGGAGATTTTTATCTCCCAGCATTAATCTCTGTATATAGGTGGTTAGGTATTTATTTATAACTTGTCATTCATAAAAAGGCGCGAGTGTTTTCCGCCATTGGATTGAAATGTAGTCATTAATTGCTCCTTTTCCTTTTCCCCCTCATCTAGAAGTTTCGGTCTTCTCTATAAATACCAAAAAAGAAGACATTGTTAGGGTTTCAGATTTCTGTAAGCAAGCTGTGCAGCGAGAAGACTATTGTATTCATCTTGTGACATTTCTGTATGAAGTTTCAGAGCCCGTTGGGTCTCAGTGAGGAGGGGTTATGACTGTATTGAGGATTCTGGTCTTTGGTATATTACAGTATGTAATTTCTTTCATGTGTTAATATATCATCCTTTTTCATGCAAACTTTCTTCTTGTATCATGTTCTAGAATGCGAGTGGCTCACTAGTTTGCAGTAAGGATTCATCTTAAATGGTGCCCTTTCTGGAATTGGTCAAGCGCTTTAAATAGGCCTAGAAGTGATATGCTGTTCCATGTTCACTCCTTCCATAACTTCTGCTATATTAATGGCTTAAGGATTCGTAAATTGGTGCGCCCTTTTGTCAATAATATCTTCTCATGTTTCCTTCCTGCCCGCACTCCTTGATATCTGATTTCTGTAATATATTACTTGAATCGGCCCTCTTTACAGTAAAGCGGTCTCTTAGCTGTCTGATACTATCATGCTGAAGTTTTACCTAATGTCTTTACTTTATTCCTATTCGTGTATCAGCCACTGAAAGAGAATTGGGACCAATTCAATCTATTTCAATTTCCTTGTTTAAAACAAGAGATAGTAAGTGAGTCCCTTGGACTGACAACCAAAACTATAAAGGACTCCTTGCTATATTAAGATGTCCTAGGCACTGGTCTATGGCAACTCTAGGCTGTCTCTAGGAGGGTGACAAAATCATCTACAACATCTTTCTGGCGCCGTTGCCGGGGACCGAATTCAAGAACATCAGTTTCCCTGGGTTTTCGACATTTTATTTCACTCTCTAATCAGGTGAGCATAGAGAGGTGAAGAGTTGCAGATTTCTCACCTTGGCGACTCCACTGGTCCTTGTTTGATAAATCTTATTGGTAGTCCTGGCTCCTCGTAGGCCGCATTTGAGGTCAGATACAGCCCAACCGAAAACACCCTACGTGTCTGACCCAGAGAAAATTATTCATAAAAAAGTTTGGAAGGAGAGGAAGTCAGCCCGTGCTGAAAATCCTGAGTGTTCTGTTGAAGATTATCCGCCCTCTTCTTCTCAAGAAGTTAGAACGGAAAACCCTGAGTTTTATTTAGAAACCCCACGTAGGGGAAGTGCTTTAATTGGGGAAGAATATTATCCTGTTTTCGAGGCTGAAGAAATTAAAGAGGTCACTGAGGTAGCTTCTGTTAACCGAGAACTATTCCCATCCACACCTCAGACCTCAGTACAATATATTCCCATTGTTATTCACACTCCGCTTCCCCCTACCCCTCTCCCTTCTTTTGTTTCTCAGACTGTTGTACAACCCCCACCGCCTCCAATGGCCAATGTTCCTGCTTTCCTCCTGAACAAATATGCTCCTCTGGCCTTACCCCAAGTGTTGAATGATATGCCACAGGATTATCTGAAGATTCTGCCAAGGTTCAATGGTGAAAATGATATCGATGCTCAGAAACATCTCGAGACCTTCTGCTCTTTTGCAGAAAATTTGAATGTTGAACACCTGGATGTGGTTTTGAGATTATTTGTGCAGTCTTTGGAAGGAGAAGCCAGAAAATGGTTTAAGACATTGGGAAATCGTTCTGTGACAACCTGGGATCAGATGGAAAACGTTTTTCTCAGGAAGTGGGGAGAAAAGAAGGATTATGGAATGTGCCTTACTGAGTTTAATACTATCAAGAAGAAACAGAATGAAGGAGTATCAGAATTTATCAAAAGGTTCAACAAGTTATATCTAAGTTTGCCTCCGGAAATGAAGCCAAATGAAGCCGCTGCCAAGATAGTTTTCATAGCAGCCTTTGATTTTGACTTTGGATTCTCCTTAAGAGAAAGAAAGCCTGCCAATCTAGATGATGCACAATCAGATGCTCTGGAACTAGAAGCGAACTTTGCCTCCACCGGAAAGTTAAAAGGGAAAATTGAATCAGATGCCAGAAGGAAAGGCAAAGAAGAGGTTTCTACCTCTAATCAAGAAAAGGATTCAGACAAAATGGATGAAATAAGTAAGATGATAAAGAAGATGGTCAAGATGGAACTGGAAGCCAAAAATGCAGCTCCCAAAAACTATTACAATGCTCCAAACAGAGGATATAATCCTCAGTATAGGAAGCCTCCATTGCAAATACTACCAAGAGAGACAAGGGAGCAGCAAGATCAGGTACCTCACCCCTTGTACCTGGAAGGACCAGCAGATGACTCCACTGGAGAGGCAGCCTATGGATTAGAAGATTCCAATCTGGCTTTTTCAAACAATGATGATATGGACTGTCCCCTGCAAGAAGAAGATGAAGAAGCAGACATTGACCATTATTGCAAGCAATTTGCTGATTTCATGGAAGCCCAATTCAATGTCAAATATGATCTCAGATCCTCGAGGAAGAGGACCCGAACTCAGGAGCAAGAAGAAGATCCACCTCAGAAAGAAATATATGCTCAGAAGGAATCAGTAACAAAGAAGTGCGTAGAAAAAGGTAAGAACCTCCTGAATTCCCCCTTGCAGTCAACTGATCAGTTTCCTTCTTCCTCCAAAATAGCCAGTCCTTCTAATGTTGAGTCAGTGTCAAAAGAAGTCAAGCCCCCAGTTGAGAATAAGGAGTCAAAAGAAGTAATGATAGAAAAGCCCACATCTGCTTTTAATTTGCAAAGAGAGCTTGAAAAGATTAAGATTCCTGTTCCTCTGACTGAATTGTTAAAACAGCCTGTATATCAGTCTCAGGTTACCTCTTTCATACCTCTTCCTGAACTACCAATTGCACCTGATAGTCTAAATCTTCAAGAAGAAAGACCCATGGTAGTCTTTGGCCCACACGTTGAGGAGATAGACCCTTCTACTCCTCCCTTTTATGTGTCCCTAGTCATTCATGACCTGCTGCTTCACAATTGTATGCTAGATTCTGGAGCCTCCCATAATCTTATGCCTCTGTCTGTCATGGAGCAACTAGGTCTGCAAATTAAAAGACCATACAAAGATCTATATTCGTTTGATTCTAAAAGGGTTAAATGCTTGGGAATGATAAAAGATTTAGTAGTCAATTTAGCTCAAATCCCAGTAAAAAGTGTGGTCATGGACATTGTGGTCGCTGATATCCCAGCTCGCTTTGGCATGCTGTTGTCAAGGTCCTGGGGTACTAAGATTGGGGGATCAATTAAATTGGATTTAACATATGCTACTGTCCCAGTCTTTGGTGGTCAGGAGAGGAGGCTGTATAGGGAGACCAGATTTGTTAAAATGGTGACCACTGCTGATTGTTCAGACAATCCTCCAGTTTATAATAAAGAGGGTGATTTCTCATGTTTTGTGTTAGAAGAGAGTCAAAATTATGCACATGAGTCCCTCTCTGGACAATTCCAAGCCGAGCAATCCAAGGAAGCTCAGGAATCAGAAATATGGACTTTGCATTTTGATGGAGCGAATTCCAGGGAAGGTAATGGAGCTGGGGTATTGTTAATCTCCCCCACAGGAAAATGGGTACCACTGTCTTTCAAATTGGAGTATGAAGCTACAAACAATGTAGCCGAGTATGAAGCATTGTTATTGGGCCTACAGACAGCTAGAAACATGGGCATCCAATGTCTGAAAGTGTTTGGGGACTCTGAGCTAATAGTGAGGCAGGTTAAGAATGAATGTCAAGCTAAACATCCTCGGCTCAAAGCATATAGAAACGAAGTATGGGACATGATAGAAAATTTCTTCTTAGCATTTAATATACAGTTTATGCCCCGGGAGCATAACAGAATAGCAGACTCTCTTGTTGTGGCTGCCAGTACGTTCCGGCCTCCTCAGAACCCATTGTTAAGATATGAAGTGGAGGTACGTTACAGACCATCTATCCCAGACAATATAAAGCATTGGCAGGTCTTTGAAGATGACGAACAGATGAAGAGATTCATGGAGACAGTGGGAGAATTCACAGGTATGGAAATTGATGATGATGAGGAGGCAGAAGCTGAAAATAGTGCTGAAGGAAAATGGGAAGAGAATATAGCAGGAAATAAAGTGCTGCAGTTAAAAGGAAATGTCATACCTAGGGGTTTAGTGCCTCTAGAAAGATTATTCAATAAGAATGATGTTCTCGTGCAGCCAAACAAAGCGGTAGAAGAAGACCAAATGAGAGATTTAAATCTGGGTACTGCTACTGATCCCAAAATTGTTAAATTATCTAAAAGAATCCCAGAGGAATATAAAGAAAAGTACTTGAAGTTATTTCAGTCTTATAACGAAGTTTTCGCCTGGTCCTATGAGGACCTAAAAACTTTTGATGTAAATATTATACAACACAAGATTCCACTCAGGGAAGATGCAAAGCCATACAAACAGAAGCTCAGGCAGATTAATCCCTTGCTTCTTCCCTCAATTGAGAAAGAAATTAGAAAGTTGTTGAAGGCCAAAATAATTGTGCCCTTGAGGTACTCAGAATGGATAGCGAATCTTGTTCCTGTCAGAAAAAAGAATGGAGAAATCAGGCTGTGTGTGGACTTCAGAAATTTGAATAGAGCATCTCTCAAGGACAACTATCCACTGCCTAAAATGGATCATATCCTGCAGAAAGTGGTGGGAGCATCCAGAATGTCAATGATGGATGGATTTTCAGGCTACAATCAGGTAGCTGTTTTCCCAGAGGATCAGAAGAAGACTGCGTTCACCACGCCATGGGGAACCTTTATGTATGCAAGGATGCCATTCGGACTGATTAATGCAGGTGCTACTTTTCAAAGGGCAATGGACATAGCCTTTGTGGGAGAACAGGACAAGTTTCTAGTAGTGTACCTCGATGATATCACAGTGTTCTCAAAGAATGATGATGAGCATATTGAACATTTAAGAAGAACTTTCAAAAAATGCAGAAGGTACGGCCTTTCTCTTAATCCCCAAAAATCTCTGTTTGCATTAGACGAAGGAAAACTCTTAGGACATATTGTGACTAAGGATGGTGTAAAAATTGATCCTAAGAGAGTTGAAGTAATAAATAGCATTTCTCTGCCGAGAAATAAGAAAGAAGTACAGGTATTTTTGGGCCGAATAAACTTTTTAAGAAGATTCATTCCTAACTATGCAGAGATAGTTAGACACATAACCAATATGTTAAAAAAGGATAGTGAAGTTAAGTGGTCCCAGGAGTCTAGGGATGCATTTACAAGAATTAAACAAGCATTTGCCGAAGCTCCCGTGCTAGCAGGACCAGATTACAGTAAGCCATTTATGGTATTTTCATTTGCTTCACCACATACAATTGCTGGAGTGTTATTACAGAAAAACGAAGAAGGATATGAACAGCCCATAGCATTCTTCAGTCAGGTATTGTATGATGCTGAACTGAAATATAATATACTGGAGAAGCAAGCGTATGCCCTGGTAAAGTCCCTTAAAGCTTTTAGAGTTTATATTTTGCAATCCCATATTACTGCTTACGTTCCCACAGCAGCTGTAAAAGACATTCTAGTTCAGGGAGACAGTGAGGGCAGAAGGGGAAGATGGATTGCAAAAATCCAGGAGTATGATCTAGACATAAAGCCCACTAAATTGATCAAGGGACAGGGACTTGCCAAGATGTTATATGAATCTAATCATCAGGCTTTAGGCATTAATCTATCCATGATGGCAAATGAAGAATCAGAAAAAGAAGAGGAGCAACATGGGCTGGAAATGGCCACACAAAAGGTACATGTGAAATATCTGACTAGTCCTTGGTATAAGCAAATAGTTGAATATCTGTTGACACTTAGTTTTCCTCCTGGCTGTGACAAAGCAAAGTATAGAGCTGTAAGGATGAGGTCTCAGAAGTATGCCATTGCCAATGGACAGCTCTATTGGAGAGACCCTTTGGGTATATTGCTGTTATGCCTCACAGAAAATGAAGTGCAGAGTATAATGACAGAATTCCATGAGGGGATATGTGGAGGACACTACAGCTGGAGGGCTACAACCAATAAAATCTTGAAGGCTGGCTTTTACTGGCCAAAATTGTATTCAGATACCTTTGCCTGGGTCAGAGCATGTGACAAGTGCCAAAGGTTTGCAGAAAGACAGAAGTTAGCATCTTTGCCCTTGATTCCCATTCATGTAAATGAACCCTTCCAGAAATGGGGATTAGATTTTATAGGAGAAATACACCCCCCATCAAGTGGCCAACATAAATGGATACTCACAGCTACAGACTACTTCACGAAATGGGTGGAAGCCATACCTACAAGAAGGGCTACAGATGCTGTAATCATGAATTTTTTAGAAGACAATATCATATCTAGGTTTGGCTGTCCTGCAAGGATTGTAACTGATAATGCTCAAGCTTTTAAGTCTGCCAGATTTGTAGGTTTCTGCCAAAGGTATAATATTGCATTAACTCATTCCACGGCATATTACCCCCAGGGGAACGGTTTAGCAGAATCATCTAATAAAACCCTGGTGAGGGCCCTGAAGAAAACGATAGCCGAAAATCAGAAAAATTGGGACTCTCAATTGAAGTTTGCTTTGTGGGCAAACAGGATAACCAGCAAAAGATCAACAGGCAAGTCTCCATATGAGCTGGTGTATGGGCGGGCTGCAGTGTTTCCTGTGCAATTGGCATTGCCAGTGGCACGATTCTTGCAGGAAAACCAGGATGAACCAGATGAGATGACTAGGAGAATTAATCAGCTGGTAGAATTGGAGGAAACCAGGAACCAGGTAGATCAGAGATTGAAGGAATACCAGGAGAAAATGAAGAAGGTATTTGATCAGCATGCAAAGGGTAGAAATTTTCAAATTGGAGACCTGGTTCTTAGGTGGGATGTTCGCAGAGCAGAAAAGGGCAAGCACGCTAAATTCGATCCATTATGGTTTGGTCCATTCAGAATCGTGAGTCAAGGGGGGAATAATACTTTTATGTTGGAGAATCTACAGGGTGATTTGTTAGATGCGCCCGTGAATGGTCAATTCCTCAAGCCATATTTTCAATTCTGACCCAGGCGAAGAATGCCAGACTGTATATAATGTATATAAATTGCTTTCATTTTAGTTTTTACAAAGGAAAAAGAATGTTGAGAGTTACCGGAAGGTGAAGCACAGAAGAAATTGAGCTGCAGAATCGAAGTTTTGAATGGTCTGCGTGTTCTCGACATACTCGAAGTCGAGCATGCCGTCCCCAGATGGAGCCGATGTTGTACATTGTTCCCTCCATTCAGATTTAGCCGCCGATCCCTTCCAAACCTGTTTCCATTATATTCTATGGCTAAAAAACCCTCATGCCGCTCTAAAAAATACGTTGTTTAAATGTTCAAATTACATATTTTATATGTCGGGCCGAAGCCCCTTAGGCTTTAGCCCCCCCGCCTTGATTTTCATAAGACCCGAGTCTAGGACCACAGGCCAGAAGAAAAGGGGGGTTATCGTTTAAGTCCCGGGCGCCGTTATAACCGTCCGATTCAACTAAATCAATCTGCAAGATCGTTCAATGAACGGCATCCCTACGGCACCCCGCACACAACAAAACCGGCAGCTTCCCCACTGCCTTGTCGGCCGGCGTATTTACCGGCGGGCCCGCGATTCCGCGCGGAGTGGTGCCGCGTGTCTCGCACGACGAGAAAACGACTTTCCTCCCGCGCGATAAAGATCATACCGTGTCAGTAGCGGAATTTGTTGGGGCCGCGGATCCTCGCTGGGTCTGATCCGATCACACTCTCTTAAGCGTCGCCATATTTTGTCCCCACCGTATCGCAGGCCCGTCACCGTGTCACCGCGTGCCTTCCATTAATCCACTCGCCACGCCGCCTCCCCATTCGCCCCCGTGGCCTACGTGTCTCCCCTCGTACATCCCTCTAGAAACATACGGTATATGTATATAGATATCTTGTGTGTTTTATTCGCATTTGCCGCTAGTTTTTCTCCCCGACTCACCGTGTGACACGTTCTTCTTGCGAAAAGTCTCCATGCTCTCCATTGTTCACTCCCAACACCCCGTATGTCACCGTTTTTGGGTCTGTGCCCCCATCATCTCCTCCATTCACACCTCCGTCACCTCTGCCCTCTTCTGAGTCAGTTTTTCTAACAGTTTCGGGATTTTGCAGGTTCTAAATGGTAGAAGAGGCGTCTAAACCCACCGCCTTCATTCCAGAGAAACAAGAATATATCAGAAGGTGATTTCCTACGGGCAAAATTTAATGAAGAAGCTGAGAGCGGATGCATGAAATGACAGCCATTAAAGAAAATACAGATGTAAATTCTCGGAACCCTCCAGAAAAGTTCACCTCGCATTTAAGGTCCGGGACTCCAGTTCAAAATCAAAAGCTAGGCGTACAGTACTGAATGGAAGATTTTCTCAGAACTATCATGGTGGCAAATTTGCCTTCAGCCAGAAGCATCCCAATGTATATATTTTATTATTTCTGTCTTGTACATAAGGAGATTTTTATCTCCCAGCATTAATTTCTGTATATAGGTGGTTAGATATTTATTTATAACTTGTCATTCATGAAAAAGGCGCTAGTGTTTTCCGCCATGGGATTGAAGTGTAGTCTATGAAGTCATTAATTGCTCCTTTTCCTTTTCCCCCTCATCTAGAAGTTTCGGTCTTCTCTATAAATACCAAAAAAGAAGACATTGTTAGGGTTCCAGATTTCTGTAAGCAAGCTGTGCAGCGAGAAGACTATTGTATTCATCTTGTGACATTTCTCTATGAAGTTTCAGAGCCCGTAGGGTCTCAGTGAGGAGGGGTTATGACTGTATTGAGGATTCTGGTCTTTGGTATATTACAGTATGTAATTTCTTTCATGTGTTAATATATCATTTTTTTTTCATGCAAACTTTCTTCTTGTATCATGTTCTAGAATGCGAGTGGCTCACTAGTTTGCACTAAGGATTCATCTTAAATGGTGCCCTTCCTGGAACTAGTCAAGCGCTTTAAATAGGCCTAGAAGTGATATGCTGTTCCATGTTCACTCTTTTCATAATTTCTGCTATATTAATGGCTTAAGGATTCGTAAATTGATGCGCCCTTTGGTCAGTAATATCTTCTTATGTTTCTTCACTGCCTGCATTTCTTGATATCTGATTTCTGTGATATATTATTCGAATCGGCCCTCTCTATAGTAAAGCGGTCTCTTAACTGTCTGATACTGCCATGCTGAAGTTTTACATGATGTCCTTACTTTACTCCTATCTCTGTATCAGCCTCTGAAAGAGAATTGGGACCAATTCAATTTAATTCAATTTCCTTGTTTAGAACAAGAGATAGTAGGTGAGTCCTTTGGACTGACAACCCAAACTATAAAGGACTCCTTGCTATATTAAGATGTCCTAGGCACTGGTCTATGGCAACTCTAGGCCGTCTCTAGGAGGGTGACTAAATCATCCACAACACCTCAAATCAGTCACCCAGTCAACCCAAGTCAACTCCAGAAAAGTCAACGCAGGGCAGCAACATCAAAGTCAATGCAGCTCCAACTTCGGTAAACCTTTTGACCTCGGTTCTTGTGCCAATGTGTACGGCCTCCCAAAATCGAAGTCTCCAATAAATTTCATCCTCTTTGGACCATGCGTTGACCAAAGTCAACGTTGGTCAAACCTTCATGGAAACCCTAGCTGCAGCAATTTCGTCCTTCTTCTTGGCTGTAGTAATTCATCCTTCTTCCCACGTGTGGATCAAAATTGTCCTCCAAGTAGCTCGTACTAGATCAGAAGAGAAGAAGATGATGTGATGAGTGAGTGTGAAATGCTCTCCAAAGTTGACTGTATTTATATACATCATTGAGGTGTGTGACACATCTGCTGGGGGTGTAAAACCTTAAGGCCGACTTGCACATATAATTTATTATAAATAATAAATTCAAAATAAATGTTCTGCTCATCGGATTAAGATAAATTTTATATGGATCTTACACCTCTCTGAAAGAGGAATCCAATAAAAATATCGATATCTTCATCTAAGCATCACAACATGGAGTTTGGACCTAGTTGTACAATTTTAACATCTTTAAGTGCTCTTAACGTTAAGCTCCCACACTGGTCATATGATGAGGTCCCATGGGAGGAGGGCTGGCCCCTCCATGCTCTGCCGGGCCCACTCAGCATTCGAAGTGCAATAAATTCTTCATATGGTGTTCGTTTTTCGAACCGTTTGTGGCGCCGAAATTAGGAAGCCGATGCCTATGCAACCATATTGGTTTCAACTCAATCCTGTAACTTTGAATTTTGAGCTAATCCTTAGGTCCTTGATCCAATTCTGAGCATATAATGTACTAGGGAAAGTGACTTATAGTAGTCAAAGTACTTAAAAAAGTTTCACTTACATTTTCACTTGTTAATTCAAAATCGACAAACTAATTTTCTTATAGTATTCTGGACCTTTACATTAATATGCTGTGAATCTTCTTTCAATTGTACTTTCCAAAATGGATCAAAATAAAAAAAAACCTACAGAAAAAAACATATATTTTACTATCCCTGTCCATTTCACTATGACATCTACTTGCTTATAGATTTCGTTCCTTTTTGTTCCTTTAAAAAACATGCATCTTTAGAGGGCCAATTGCTGAAGTATCAGAGTCACCATTACCACCAGGCTTATCACTATCTGTAGGAATAGTAGAAATCTTGCCGATGCCAGGCAGGAAAATTTCTAAACATTCTTTGTCAATGTTCAACCTATGAACAATTTTAGTTTGAATTGCAGTTATCAGAGTCACCATTACCACCAGGCTTATCACTATCTGCAGGAATAGCAGAAATCTTACCAATGCTAGGCAGGAAACTTTCTAAACATTCTTTGTTAGTGTTCAACCTATGAACATTTTTAGTCTGAATTGTAGTTATCAGAGTCACCATTACCACCAGGCTTATCACTATCTGCAGGAATAACAAAAATCTTGTTGATGCCAGGCAGGAAACGTTTTGAACATTCTTTGTCAGTGTTCAACCTATGAACACTGTTAGTCTGAATTAGCAGGAAAATATAATAAGAACTCTTTATGCCAAGGTTGGTAATTTATTCCAATCATGGATTGGTGATTTACTCCAGGTGTGTTAGATGTTTAAATCACATCATCCCCAAGAGAAGACATAAAACTATTACCTAAACCCTGTAGCGGTTTTGTTTCAATATGACCAGTTGTAAGACTCCAAATTCATCATAGGACTCTCTAGGATCACAAACATATGTCTTGATATTTGCGGAACATGAAAAAAGTCTTAGGTACATAGATGGGTGAGTTTGGGAATGTGGTTCACATGAAAAGTAATAGGGAATGGATTTAGTGGAAAATTTTTATAAGATCAGGACTGAAACAATGAGAGACAGAAAAAACCTTTTATATTCAATGTAAAACATGCATTAACTTATAATTTTGATATTTTCCCTTCTTTCCAAATTATTCCATCCTTCTAGAAAATCCATTTTAATGAAGCAGATATAGCCATAGTCATCCACTGATATTTTTTCACTAACAACTATTCCATTTTTGACTTATCTATCTCAAAACTATGCTCATTGAATGTATGCATCTATATCTTTAAGCTACTCAACTATTTTATTACACCATAGGAATCATTTCGATATATCTCCCATTTTAATGGGGTATATCACATTTCGAGAAAAACATATTAGCCATAAAAGTTTCCCATTGAAACCAAAATTGATTTGATACAAAACATAGGTTTTAACCTTATATAGTTAATTTTGTCAAATAGATTCTTAATACAATGAAAAATATTCAATGTAAAACACATGCATTAAACTATAATTGTGATATTTTCCCTTATTTCCAACTTAGTGGACATCCTTCTAGAAAAATCCCTTTTACTGAAGCAAATATATCCATAGTGATCCACTGATATTTTTTCACCAACAACTATTGCAATTTGGACTTGTATATCTCAAAACTATGCTCATTGAATTTATGCATCTATATCTTTAAACTACTCAATTATTTTATTAAACGATAGGAATCATTTCGATATATCTCCCATTTTAATGGGGTCTATCACATTTCGATAAAAAACACATTAGCCATAAAAGTTTCCCATTGAAACCAAAAGTGATTTGATACAAAACATAGGTTTTAACCTTATATAGGTAATTGTTTCAAATATATTGTTAATAAAATGAATAATATTCAATGTAAAACAGCTACATTAACATATAATTGTGATATTTTCCCTTCTTCCAAACTTAGTGGACATCCTTCTAGAAAAATCCCTCCCTTTTAATGAAGCAAATATATCCATAGTGTCCCACTAATATTTGTTCACAAAAAACTATTCGATTTTGGGATTTTATATCTCAAAACTATGCTCATTGAATTTATGCATCTATATTTTTAAACTACTTGAAACTATTTTACTACACCATAGGAATCATTTTGATATTTCTCCCATTTTAATGGGGTTTATCACATTTTGAGAAAAACATATTAGCCATAAAGGTTTCCCATTGAAACCAAATGTAATTTGATACAAAAAGAAAAAACACATTAGCCATAAAAGTTTCCCATTGAAACCAAAAGTGATTTGATACAAAACATAGGTTTTAACCAAGTATATAGTTCATTGCTTCAAATAGATTCTTAATAAAATGAAAAATATTCAATGTAAAACACATGCATTAACATATAATTGTTATATTTTCCCTTCTTTCCAACTTAGTGGACATCCTTCTAGAAAAATCCCTTTTAATGAAGCATATATATCCATACTGATCCATTGATATTTGTTCACAAACAACTATTCCATTTTGGACTTTTCTATCTCAAAATGATGCTCATTGAATTTATGCATCTATATTTTTAAACTACTTGAAACTATTTTATTACACCATAGGAATCATTTCGATATATCTCCCATTTTAATGGGGTCTACCACTTTTTGAGAAAAACAAATTAGCCATAAAATTTTCCCATTGAAACCAAAAGTAATTTGATACAAAACATAGGTTTTAACCTTATATAGTTAATTGTTTCAAATAGATTCTTAATAAAATGAAAAATGTTCAATGTAAAACACATGCATTAACATATAATTGTGATATTTTCCATTCTTTCCAACTTAGTGGACATCCTTCTAGAAAAATCCCTCCCTTTTAATGAAGCAGATATATCCATAGTGATCCACTGATATTTGTTCACAAACAACTATTCCTTTTTTGGACTTTTATATCTCAAAACTATGCTCGTTGAATTTATGCATCTATATTTTTAAACTACTTGAAACTATTTTATTACACCATAGGAATCATTTCGATATATCTCCCATTTTAATGGGGTTTATCACATTTCGAGAAAAACACATTAGCCATAAAAGTTTCCTATTGAAACCAAAAGTAATTTGATACAAATAGGAAAAACAAATTAGGCATAAAAGTTTCCCATTGAAACCAAAAGTGATTTAATACAAAACAGAGGTTTTAACCAAGTATATAGTTAATTGTTTCAAATAGATTCTTAATAAAAGAAAAATATTCAATGTCAAACACATGAATTAACATATAATTGTTATATTTTCCCTTCTTTCCAACTTAGTGGACATCCTTCTAGAAAAATCCCTTTTAATGAAGCAGATATATCCATAATGATCCACTGATATTTGTTCACAAACAACTATTCCATTTTGGACTTTTATATCTCAAAACTATGCTCATTGAATTTATGCATCTATATTTTTAAACTACTTGAAACTATTTTATTACACCATAGGAATCGTTTCGATATATCTACCATTTTAATTGGGTCTATCACATTTCGAGAAAAACACATTAGCCATAAAAGTTTCCCATTGAAACCAAAAGTAATTTGATACAAAACATAGGTTTTAACCTTATATAGTTAATTGTTTCAAATAGATTCTTAATAAAATGAAAAATGTTCAATGTAAAACACATGCATTAACATATAATTGTGATATTTTCCCTTCTTTCCAACTTACTGGACATCCTTCTAGAAAAATCCCTTTTAATGAATCAGATATATCCATAGTGATCCACTAATATTTGTTCACCAACCACTATTGCATTTTGGACTTGTATATCTCAAAACTAAGCTCATTGAATGTATGCATCTATATCTTTAAACTACTCAATTGTTTTATTAAACCATAGGAATCATTTCGATATATCTCCCATTTTAATGGGGTCCATCACATTTCGAGAAAAAACACATTAGCCGTAAAAGTTTCCCATTGAAACTAAAAGTGATTTGATACAAAACATAGGTTTTAACCTTATATAGGTAATTGTTTCAAATAGATTCTTAATAAAATGAAAAATAATCAATGTAAAACACATGCATTAACATATAATTGTTATATTTTCCATTCTTTCCAACTTAGTGGATATCCTTCTAGAAAAAACCCTCCCTTTTAATGAAGCAGATATATCCATAGTGATTCACTGATATTTGTTCACAAACAACTATTCCATTTTGGACTTTTATATCTCAAAACTATGCTCATTGAATTTATCCCTCTATATTTTTAAACTACTTGAAACTATTTTACTACACCATAGGAATTATTTCGATATATCTCCCATTTTAATGGGTTTTATCACATTTCGAGAAAAACACATTAGCCATAAAATTTTACCATTGAAACCAAAAGTAAATTGATACAAAAAGAAAAAGCACATAAGCCATAAAAGTTTCCCATTGAAACCAAAAGTGATTTGATACAAAACATAGGTTTTAACCAAGTATATAGTTAATTGTTTCAAATATATTCTTAATAAAATGAAAAATATTCAATGTAAAACACATGCATTAACATATAATTGTTATATTTTCCCTTCTTTCCAACTTAGTGAACATCCTTCTAGAAAAATCCCTTTTAATGAAGCAGATATATCCATAGTGATCCACTGACATTTTTTCACAAACAACTATTCCATTTTGGACTTTTATATCTCAAAACTATGCTCATTGAATTTATGCATCTATATTTTTAAACTACTTGAAACTATTTTATTACACCATATGAATCATTTCGATACATCTCCCATTTTAATGGGGTCTATCACATTTTGAGAAAAAAATATTAGCTAAAAAGTTTCCCATTGAATCAAAAAGTAATTTGATACAAAACATAGGTTTTAACCTTATATAGTTAATTGTTTCAAATAGATTCTTAATAAAATGAAAAATATTCAATGTAAAACACATGCACATTAACATATAATTGTTCTATTTTCCCGTCTTTCCATCTTAGTGGACATCCTTCTAGAAAAATCCATTTTAATGAAGTAGATATATCCATATTGATCCACTGATATTTGTTCAACAACAACTATTCCATTTTGGACTTATCTCAAAACTATGCTTATTGAATTTATGCATCTATATCTTTAAACTACTCAACTATTTTATTTCACCATAGGAATCATTTCGATATATCTCCCATTTTAATGGGGTCTATCACATTTTGAGAAAAACACATTAGCCATAAAAGTTTCCCATTGAAACCAAAAGTTATTTGATACAAAACATAGGTTTTAAACTTATATAGTTAGTTCTTTCAAATAGATTCTTAATAAAATGAAAAATATTCAGTGTAAAACACATGCATTAATGTATATAATTGTGATATTTTCCCTTCTTTCCAAATTTGTGGACATCCTTCTAGAAAAATCCCTTTTAATGAAGTAGATATATCCATAGTGATCCACTGATATTTGTTCACCAATAATGATTTCATTTTGGACTTGTATATCTCAAAACTATGCTCATTTAATTTATGCATCTATATCTTTAAACTACTTGAAACTATTTTATTACACCATAGGAATCATTCCGATATATCTCCCATTTAATGAGGTGTATCACATTTCGATAAAAACACATTAGCCATAAAAGTTTCCCATTGAAACCAAAAGTGATTTGATACAAAACATAGGTTTTAACCAAGTATATAGTTAATTGTTTGAAATAGATTCTTAATAAAATGAAAAATATTCAATGTAAAACACATTCACATTAACATATAATTGTGATATTTTCCCTTCTTTCCAACTTAGTGGACATTCTTCTAGAAAAATCCCTTTTAATGAAATAGATATATCCATAGTGATACACTGATATTTGTTCACCAACAAATATTCCATTTTGGAATTATATTTCTCAAAACTATGCTCATTTTTTCCCAAAAACGTTTTTTTGGGGCACTACCCCTGGACACCTGTGTGTGGGGAATTTTTTGTCTATATGAAACCCTAAAGTGGGGTCCTTTCTGCCCACTTTATTCCCACAACTATGCTTAGAAAAATATATAGTGCATGGGGCTATTCACATAAAGAATATAACACATACCAAACATCCAATAATTCTCCTTAATATGACCATCAATGTTGCAATGGTTAGAATTATTTCTGCTACCCTTACATGGATGTGTAGTGACTATTTTATTCTTATCCTCATATTTCTAGTTCTTATTCCCCTCCTTCAAAGCTTCTTGGTGTTATTTTTTCTTCAAACCACTGAAGTACCATTTATTTTGGTCTAGATGGTTTCTAGATAATGTGTATATACACATGGCTCATACATTATCCTTAACTTGAAAATAATCACCATTTTTTGTAGATGGTTATATAGACCCCACATATACTTAAGGAGTACATTTGGGCTCTTGGGAAAGATATCCAATAATATGACCATATTTTTCTAACTTAGTGCACTCTTATACACCCTTATGTCTACGTAAAGTAGTGTGAGCGATTCCACGGGTCCTCTACACACTTCATAGGGTATAATTGGGACAGGTAGTGTTAATTTCTACAATTTCTATAGGCAGAGTCTGTAAAGGGCCAGGTATCCTCTGGATCTCATCTTTTCTCCAAGGTGACATATCTAGTAAATGTTGCTACAGTTAATCTCTATAACAGATCTAAATAGAAGTTCTTTATTTTAATATCCATAAACCTCAACCACTTTAAGGAAAACTGTGTACATGTGTCATTTCTCCCATAAATTCTTAGGCAAAGTTTTTAAAGCATACATGTCATGTTGGCTTTCTCCCATTAACTTTAAATCAAGTTTTTTGTAAGTGCATAAAATAATTTTGAAAACCATGTAAATGTCATTTCTCTCAAACTTTAAGGCCTAACAATTCAACCTAAAGTGGCTGAACTCTCATAGGATTTTGAACTTCCATATGATTTTTGTATGTCTGTTGAGTGTTAACTTCTACAAGTTCTAAAGGCAGAGTCTGTAAAGGGCCAGGTAGCCTCTAAATCTCATCTTTTCTCAAAGGTGACATATCTAGTAAATGCCCCTACATTCAATCTCTGTAACAGATCTAAATACAAGTTCTTCATTTTAATATCCATAAACGTCAATCACTTTAAGGCAAACTGTTTTCATGTGTCATTTCTCCCATAAATTCTTAGGAAAAGTTTTTAAAGCATACATGTCATGTTGGCTTTCTCCCATTAACTTTAAAGCATGTTTTTTGTAAGTGCATAAAATAATTTTACAAACCATGTAAATGTCATTACTCTCAAATTTTAAGGCCTAAAAATTGAACTTAAAGTGGTTGAAATCTCATAGGATTTTGAACTTCCATAGGATTTTAGTTTTCCTGTTGAGTGTTAACTTCTACAAGTTCTAAAGGGAGTGTCTGTAAAGGGTCAGGTAGCCTCTGGATCTCATCTTTTCTCAAAGGTGACATATCCAGTAAATTCCCCTACAGTCAATCTCTGTAACAGATCTAAATAGAAGTTCTTCATTTTCATATCCTTAAACCACTACCACTCTAAGGCAAACATTGTACATGTGTCATTTCTCCCTTCTCCAATAAAATTTTAGGCAAACTGTAAGGCATGTTTCATTTCTATTTCATTTCTCCCACAAACTCATAAAGATGTGACTTTTGACATAACTAGTTGTTTTAGTAAGTGCATAAAATTCATTTCTCCCACAAACTAAAGGCTTCCTCCCATTAATTCTAGATGTGAATTCTACCATAAACTTTGTAAGTCAAAATTTAAGATAAACCATGCACATATCATTTATCTCATGTACATGTGTCATTTCTCCCATGCATTTGCAATAAATGTCAATTTAATATATATATATATATATATATATATTTTTTTTTTTTTCAGGGATAAAAAAACCACTAAATATGGTTGAAAAATGGAAATCATGCATAGATGTTTCTTGCTATCCTAGTCTATGGAAAGTAGTGATTACATATGTGCTTTCCAATATTGCGACTAGCAAAGTCGTCCAAAGGAAAATGAATATACTGGGAAGAACAACATACAACGAGGCATATTATATTGGATTGATAGAAGGCTTGGGAACAACTATGGAGTATGCATCAAATGGAATTGTAGTTTTCACCAATTCTGAACTTGTGTGAAACCAGATGAATGTCATGTACCAAGTTAAGAATGAGAGGCTAAAATAACTGCATGGAATAACAAACAATATTGTTAGCCAATTTCAATTTTTTAGCATAAGACATTGTACAAATGTGAATAAGATGTCTTATGATTTATTGCGTGGGGCAATGCCAATTCAAGATTCATCTATCAAAGATGAATTAATAGATGAATTAGAATTATACCGGGCAATGCTAATGCAAGATTCATCTCTCAAAGATGAATTAGTTTTGAGACGCTCTTCTTAAAAAATTCAAGATTCATCTCCCAAAGGTGAATTAGTTTTGAGACGCTCTTCTTCAAAAATTCAAGATTCATTTATCAAAGGTGAATTAGTGTTGAGACACTCTTTTTCAAAATTTATTGATGGACACTGTAACATATCTTGGATATGTGTGTGTTTTGTACTTATAAATGCGTCTTTTTTAATGACCATGTTCTTTTTTCAATTCTATATCAAGTGTGCTCCCACCACACCATGTAAAGCGCAACGTGGTGAACTTCACATTTGCAACAAGTGGTGAAATTCACATTTTTATAAAATTAAAATGCGGGGACTTCAACAAATTTTTGTTTAAATGGAGTTTCAATTCTTTTTTAATGACAATGCATTTTTTTCAATTTTATACCAAGTGTGCTCCCACCATGTAAAGCGCAATTTGGTGAACTTAAAATTTTTATAATTTTTTTCTTAAATTGAGTTTCACACATCAATCAGTTATTTGAAAGTTGTGTTTTTCATAATTTGTGTACACTAAATTACATTAATTGTCCGAAATTTATTTTGAATTTATTTTAAATTAGTCATTTAAAAAATAATTGTAAATGTCCACCGTAGATATATATATCATGGAGGATGAATGATGAATATCAACATAATCCCATATCTCTACGAGAGAGGGGGATCAGGGATTGAGGGATGCTCATGGTATTTAAATATAATCTTAAATCTCCATACATATACATACATGTGTGTACATATGGAATTCATTTTTTATCAACTTTGTGAGTTAAATTAGTTGTTAATAAGTTTTATTTTTTATTTTTTAGGTGCTAAGAGGAGAAGGGTCTTTACTCCATCAATGGAGCATGCTCATGGTTCACCTAGTCGTGGTATGATTAACAAAATTTAATCAATGAATATGTACATGTATTTATATGTATGAATTTATTTTTCAATTGATTATAAATTCATATTTGTTTATGAAGCTTCTCTCTCGTCTCGAAAGGTTGGTGGTGTTTCAAATCCCCTTAGAGGGCCATCAATAAGTGCTAGAAGGTTGTGTGAAGGTGGTGATATTTATTCCCCCAGAGGCCAATCAAAGAATGGTCGTGTTGGTTCTCAGTAGGGTCATTCTGATTCTCAACAAACTCAGGGTGGAAAAGATGCTAGCCAACTACATTGAGGTGGCCATCAATTTGAATATTTTTTTCATTCAATTTGTACAAATTTGTTTACATGTGTTTTTTTATAATATACAAAATTTTATATATTGATGCAGAGGCTGAAAATGCTGAAAATGTTGGTAAGAAAAGATGTAGGGTAGAATGCTTCATTCAGGAAGAATTTTTTCCACCCACCATGACTTATCCGGTAGACATTTCCGATATACCTTGGGAAAGAAACATGCAACAATGCACCTTAGAAAGGTGTCAACATCTTCATAAAAAATTGCAGAGAGATCTCGTGGCTTTGACTCTACTTTCTGAGAGTCGAAAAAGCTTGGAAATAGCTACACACTCTTTAGGCCAACTAGTAGATGTGTACCGAAAGCTTGGGCCAACCACTGATACTTTTGTGGAAGTCATGAGAAAAAGAAAGGAAACAGTGATGGGTCCCGATAAATTGGAGGTTGTTATAGAAAGAGTTACAACAACAATGGAAAAGTCTATGTTTAATTTCAAATAAGGGCAAAAAATAAAGATGCTGAAGGTGAAATATTTCAAGCACCCTGATATAGCTCACTATTTGTATCATAGACACCTTGCGGCCTATGGAAGACTCCCATGGAATGACGAGGTTATTCTTTATTTTGTAAAATTATTTTATGCATAATTCTTTTTGCAAATGAAACCCAATTACAGTGACCTTCCCTCTAAATTTTTTGGTCTTGGGAAAGGTTAATTGTGCGATCGTAGGGGCACTAGATGTGATGCTAAGTTGCCTCGTCCTGAGCCACCATTGGTTAGTCGACCTGTTCGTGTCGAAACCTTGCAATCATAGATGGAAGCCACTTCTCAAATTAGTCGAGAAGCAAGGGATGCCATCATCGACAATGTTCTAGTGGACTAGGTGGAGTCGATGTTTGTATGAATCGACAAAGACCACGTGAGAATGCACGTGTTAATTTTGTGTATTATACAAGTGAAGAGATTGACAACATGAGTGTTGAAGATCTCAAAACATATGCAAAGAATTGTCGCAATGGTTGGCGTAACCAAATTTTTCATGAGGAAGAGGGCATAGGAATGGTATGTGTTAATGGTTAGAGTTCAATTATTTTAACGCATGTACAATAAATAAATAAATAAATAAATAAATAAATATATATATATATATATATATATATATATATATATATATATATATATTTGTATATACATTAATGTAAAAAATGTATCATTATATGTTAACACCATTTGCTCATTATATGTTAACACCATTTGCAGTTGTCATGCTTGATGAATGACGAAAATGTTAATATCACATTCGGAGCCTCCGGTTCAAACAATCAAGATGGCTCTCACCATCAAGATATATTGGAAAATGTTAGGGTTTTTAAAGTGATATTTTTAAAAAGAAATAATTGTGCACACATGTACATGTACATATATATAATAAATTGTTCTAATAGATTCTGATTCCGTCTGATGTTTTTGGAATGACGGTACCTTCTTCTTCCTTGGGAGATGTACCTTCTACTTCCTTAGGATATGTGCCAGATCGACAACAAGAAGTATGGAGAATTTTAAACTTTAAATTTTTTTTTTTCTAAGCTATATATTCAACCTCAAAAAGTTCCATTAAAAATGAGATATATCTATATTTTGAGTTATTTTAATTTTTTTGAATTTTAGTTTTCAAGAGATTTTCTTTCTGAACCACTCTTAGGATATGTTCCAAATCCGATAGCACAAGTATTCAATTTTTCACTTAAATATATATATGTTTTTAAATTATAAGTTATAAATTGAAGCTTAAAATTTTTTTATTATAAATTGAGATCTAGAGATTTTGAGTTATTTTAAATTTTTTGAATTTTAGGTTTTTGGAGATTTTCTTTTGGAGCCTCTCTTAGGAGATGTGCCAAATCCGCCTGCAAAAGTATAAATTTTTTCACTTAAGTACATATATTTTTTTAAGTTATAATTTATAAATTTAAGTTTAAAATTTTTATTATAAATTGAGATCTTGACCTTGAGTTATTTTATACTTTTAAATTTTTGAATTTTAGGTTTCTATAGAGGATTTATTTTCTCCAGAGACTCTAGCAATGAAGGTAGGAACATCCACACCATTTCAACCATTTGAACAAGTTGTCTAACTTTTTTTTTAATATTATTGAAAATAATTTTATATATACATGCATTTTCATTTGAAATTTTTTAATTTAAATATATATAACTGTACATGTATATTGTACAGTTTACTATTGGAGATGTTCCCATGGGGGAAGTTGTAGCAGAAGAGAAACGAATGGAGAGGGGAACTCATGAGGTCTTGCATGATATTTTTAATATTTTGTTTCTTACATGAAGTTCTATATATTCTCACTCAATTTTAAAACATCAAATTTTAATGTTTGTACACATTGTGTACAGGTTCCCCGTGCTTCGCATGATAGCTCGCAGCTTGAGACTTTGCTGGGAAAGACACTACATCCATATATATTTTATGGATGATGCACATGAACTATTTTATGGATGATGCACATGCACACATGCAACATTATATTTTCAATAGATTTCTAGCCTTAAATTTCCTTTTTTATATATATCTAGATGCAGTCATATATAACTTGACACTTGATACTTGTGTGATCTACAAATTTTGGACATATTTTATGTCAACTATATTTGGTACATGTGAATGTGATATATAATGTTTTTAAAACTTAATTTTTTTATGGTTGAACTACATTTGGCATTGAAGTAATGTTACAGTGTTACATATTATTTTTTTGTTTTTAAAACTCAAGTTTTGGATGGCTGAACTACATTTGGCATGTGATATAATGTTAAATGTTTTATTGGATATTTGAACTATAATTGGCATGGCATGTGAAGTAATGTTGTGATATAATCAAAAAGTTTTTAAAAGTCAAGTTTGGATGGTTGAACTACATTTGGCATGTGATTATGATATTGTGTTTGTTTTTAAAATTCAAGTTGTGATTTTCAAACAACAAAAAAAATCACATGAATATATGTATATGTAGAAATGATTTTACATGTTTGAATATATTTGTTAAAATGATTCAAGTATAATATATATATATATATATATATATATATATATATATATATATATATATATATATATATATATATATATATATATATATATATATATATATATATATATATATATATAAAAGATTCTAGGTCTTGTTATATGTATTGAAAACAATCATAAAATTTTAAAAATGCAATCTATAATGTATATATATCCAGTACGTGAAATTTTTTTCATCAATGCACATAGAAAATCTATTTGAATAGTTAATTGCTTTCTAGAACATATATATCCAGTACTTCAACATTTTTCATCAATGCCAATAAAATTTAGCTACTTTTCATCAATGCCTATAGAATTTAGCTACTTTCAATTAATTTCATTCTAGAACATATATATTCAGTGCGTGAAACATTTTTCATCAATGCACATGGGAAAACTACTTGAAAAATTAATTGCATTCTGGAAAATATATATATCCAATACGTGCAACATTTTTTATTAATACACATAGAAAAGATACTTTCAGTTAATTGCCTAGAACATATCCGACCATTAGACAGACAAATTTTGTAATATTTTCTATCAGGAATAGAGATGTGTGTCAAATCCCACCAAAAGTCGGAGAAGTGCTCCGAGTCTCTTGTCTGAAAGGAATATTCGTACAAAACTATACTGTGGATGATTTATTTACATTGTGGATACCTTTTACCAGAAAATCCCATGAGAAAAACCGGTCGCATTCAGTCCGTGTATATATCCAGTACGTGCAACATTTTTCATCAATGCACATAGAAAAACTACTTTCAGTTAATTGCATTCTAGAACATATATATTCAGTACGTAAAACATTTTTCATCAATGCACTTAGTAAAACTACTTGAACAGTTAATTGCATTCTAGAACACACACACACACACACACATATATATATATATCCAATACATGCAACATTTTTCATCAACGCCTGTATAGAAAAGCTACTTTCAGTTGATACTAGTGTGCATGTACCAAAACAATTTGTACATGTGAAAACACTTGCACAGATAACATAACAAGGCAACTCAATTTTTAGTCGCGTTCTGGAAGTTCTAAAACATGAATCCAAAGAGAAGAAATTTTTGGGCAGTTCAATCAAAAAAATTCCGATGGAATGCCATCTTCAATGATCCGTTCATGATCGGATTTTGACATGTTCGATTTCTTAATTTTCGTTTTTTCTTTGATTGAACCTCTATCAAATTTACGCGTGCTGCACACACCAAGTGACTATATTTACAACTTATGACATCAGGTTCAAAGTCTTCAAAGTAAATAAAATCCCCACTTTGATTAGTTTGTCTGAAAAAATAACCTTTCAGTATAATAGATCCTCTTTCATATGGAAACCCGTGATCATTATAGTTTTGTAATGACATCTTTTATTTAGTGCAACACATCAAATAATACTTCACATTTTCATCGTTGTTAGTAGGTGTAATTACAGCAAAAACATCTCCTGCACAATAAAACAAACTTAACAAACTTATGTATTTAAATTTATTTGTAGATCTTTATCATTTGAAAGCAATGCAAATGTTACCTTCTCTAACAAGATTAGAAACTTGATCACCATTAGATGATATTGTAGTCTCCTCTGATTTCATTTCTTCAAACATTGCAACAAACATTTTTCCCTTTGTATTTATCTTTGTATGTTTCCAATATTTTACATACATTTTTTTTTCACAAACGTAATTGGATTCTATGTTGTCAATGCAAACATGACAAAAACAAGAACATTTTCTTTTATCCAATGAAAACACATTTCTGGACAACTTTGTTTTAATTGAATGCAATTTTCGAGTCCCTTTTATTGTTTCAACATCATTTCCAATTGATCTATCTACATTTTCGATCCAAATATGCCAAAAAAACCTTTATATGGAAAATTCAAAGAAGAATGTAAATATGATAACAAAATAGCATCAAAGATAATCATTGTGATAAATGTACACTGTTTAAAATTATATATCCAATAAAAATTAAATTGACTATACCTTCGCACTTCCCTCGATCGGTTAGTCTCATGATTTAGAGCAACGATGCACCATTGAACAACTTCTTTAGCGTCCACAAGTCAGCTTGCAGAGGGGTTCATTTGATATCTTCAAATTGCTCATTTTATGCGTGCCCCTACATCATCATGTTCTCCTTTTCCATGGCCATCCTCAAAGAAAATCCAACAATGTTTAATGCAGATTTTCTTATGAAGACACCACAACCAAAAGAATGATCGTGAAAATTTGAACTGAATTGCGCATCCATCTGACCATATCCAATGTTCACTTAATGTTATTCCATGACTTTTCAAGGAGTCATAAATCTTTCCAAAACAATGTTGTACAAAATATGTATCATGTGTACGACCGTCACTGATATAAAAGTGATATTCTTTAATAACATGTCGATTTTCACTGGTGCTTTATATATGATCGACGTTTTGTTCAGCATGTCTATATAGAATATGGAAGAGCATGGAGACTTGGTCAGAATGATAGTATTTACTCTGAATTTATTTTTGTGGAAAAAATGTGTAATTTTCTGCAAAATCAATTACTTACAAGATGGTCCCTAGTGGAAAAAATTCACGAGATTTTTTGAATTGTAAGTCTTTCCATCGAGCTCTATGGGAATTCTTGGTGTATTTATAAATTTCTGCCTCAAACTTTCTTAGAAATTCTATCACAAAAATTTCTTCTTCTCATAATTCAATTCTTTTAGCACTATTTGCACCTTGAATCGATGTATAGATATATTTATATCTCTTCCATTTCACTTTCATGTTGGAAAATGATTGATCATTTATATCAATACGGTATTCGTTTTGAAATTTAGTCAAATTTCTACAATCATCACATTTTTTACCACCAACACATTTCTTTTCGTAAAAGAGTTCATCACTTTGTCTTTCACATATAATTTGAGATATGAATTCACGGATAGTGGAAGGAGATGATTCTTTCCAAAATTTTCTACCAAAATTAAGGAATGTGTTAAAATATAACTCAAATTCCATATGATAACGACAACAACAAGTGTCGCGTATGATGATAGGTTTTACATACCATGGTTTTTGTTGAACAAAAGCACTGATTGAGACATGAATTTCATGATTCTCTTTTTTGAACTTGTTGAAAAACTCTATCTGAGTGGTTTCTAAGAAATGTTTTTCATGTTCTTCATACTGATTTCGTGATATTCTTCTTCGCATCACATCTTTGGCATTTGGCGAAACACATGAATTTTTCTTCCAATATTCATATATTATTTTTTTAACATTTTCTCCAAGTCTATCTTTGTATGGTTTCCTATAAATAGCTTTCCAACAAGCGAGTTCATCATTTACATCTATTTGCAACCGAAATTTACGATGTTTGTGAAATGTTTTTCGTGAGGTTCCTAATGCTCGTGCCATAGATTTTACCAAGTGATTCTCTTTAGTACTTGATGAAACCACTGCCATATGTATTTCTATACATACAACTGAAACATTTTTCTATCTAGATCTTCTAATTGAATTTATAGCACTATTTATATTTTGTATCACGTTTTCCTTCATTTTGTTTTATCTTTTGTTGATTTTTCTATTACCTAATAAAGTCATAACTTCTTTAATTTCCTTAATGATAGGAGACCTTCTTAATCTTTGGGCTTGAATCGTCACATTTTCCTTTATGAAGTACATATAAAAAATGCGGTTAACACGATATCGTATAATATGGTCATCTATTTTATCTCCATATGTCTTAGTGTCAACATTTTCTAACATCTCACTTAATATCGATATTGATTTCATATGTACATATTCGAATGAATAGTACATAATAAGTTTATATATTCAATAAATAACTAAATTAATAAATATGTATAATTTCAATACGTGAATGTATATATATATATATATATATATATATATATATACCTTGGGATTAGATTTCTCTTCATCAATATTTTTCAACATTTTCACGATCTTCAATCATTTGGTTCAATATCTCTTTCACTTTCTCTTTCAAAATTTTGTATCTCATCATCAATGTTTTGAGGAATATCTCTCTCTCGTTTACATCGTAAAATATTTTTCAAATTAGTTCATCAAATAAAATTTAAGTCATATTTTGCACTAAGAAAATTTTAAATATATCAAATTCATAATATTTATATTTACATACTTGTCAACTTCTAGTTGAGGTTGATTTTCCCCTTCAATATTTGAGAGTGATTTTCTCTTTATTTTGCGAGATTCTCTCATCTCTTCTCTAGGTTCCTCAAGGTGTCTTTTCGATCATATTTCGCACAATTTCTTCGATTCTCCATGATAATAGAGTATGAAGTTCAAAAATTTCCTGCCTTCAAAATTTAGACAAAAACTCAATTAAAAAAAATATCACAAAATATTTAATTTAAAAAACTCATTTTAAAAACCTTGCAAAAATATATACTTCAACTAAAACACTTACTTTAATAAATCCTTCGAGAAAAAAATATCTTATAAAAGTGGATCGAAGCTCAAAATATTTCCTTCAAGTCCTACAAAAAATTCATTTAAAAAGTTAGACAAAACTCGTTTTAAAAAATCATTATAAAAGATTTACTTCAACCCAAAACACGTACTCTAAAAAATGTCACTTCAAAAAATGGCTCCAAAAAATGTCCATTGAAAATTAATTCCAACTTCTTAAAAAATGCCACCTTAAAAAATATTACTTCAAAAATGCCTCCAAAAAATGTCCATTGAAAATTAATTCCAACTTCTTAAAAAATGCGACTTCAAAAAATACATCAAAAAAGCCTCTAAAAAATATCACTTTAAAAAATACTTCCAAAAAATGTCCTTTGAATATGAAGCCTAAAAGGAGTCCTTTCGAAATTAAGCCTAAAAAGAGTCCTTTGAAAATTAGCCCAAAACCTCTAAAAACAATGAAAATTAAGCCCAAATCCATACCCTCAAAAGAAATGAAAATTAAGCCCAAATCCATACCTTCAAAAAAAATTAAGCCCAAAAATCCAAAAAATGTATCACATACCTCCAAGAAATCTCCTTTGAATGTACCTCCAAGAAAAGTACTTAAACCCAAAACAATCCTTTGCAAAAATGTCCTTTGAATGTACCTCCAAGAAAAATCCTTAAACCCAAAACAATTTTTTGCAAAATCAGACCAAGGCCTTTGTAACCATACCTTCAAAAACAATGAAAATTAAGCCCAAATCCATACCTTCAAAAAAAATGAAGCCCAAAAAACATCCAAAAAATGTATCGCATACCTCCAAGAAATGTCCTTTGAATGTACCTCCAAGAAAAGTCCTTAAACCCAAAACAATCCTTTGCAAAAATGTCCTTTTGAATGTACCTCCAAGATAAGTCCTTAAACCCAAAACAATTCTTTGCAAAATCATACCAAGACCTTTGTAAAATCAGACTAAAATGTGCGAAATATTCGAAAATACGAATGGCGCGACAATCTATATTGCCACGAAATTTTTTTGGAGGGGCTTCGTGATATTTTCCTACCGATGGAAAGTCGAGTGAAAGTTCTACGAACTTGTATAAAAAAATTCTACGCAAATTTTATGTCGCACTGATGGGCCGTCGCGCAAAAACAATTAGACCAAACTTTTTTGGTCTCGCCGCACTAACACAATTAACAATTACGCAGCCAAGCTCGAATACATATCGTCAACTTTGGACTAATTAAACTTCGAAACATTCGAATTAACTTTCGTAACCAAGACAAGCATTTCTAATTCAATCTACTTTCAGGAAATATAACTTATGGAATTTCATAAATATTTACTAATTTTAATCAATTTTGTAATAAAATGGGTGCAAACAATTTCTCGAAGGTCATTGGTGATTCAAAGGAAATCATAATTTTGTATCTTCCAAAATACACCGTAAAAAAATTGAAAAATTATGGTGCATTACATTAGTCCATCGTCCGTAATGGGTAGTTTTTAGATTTTTAGTTTATAACTTATATGTTAAGAAATTTCGTGCGTTGCGAAACATATTCGAAAATATGCATTTTTTTCATATTAATTCAGCTTCAAAAAATTCTAGTAATTATGATATTCATCCGCCGGCTTTGTAAATATAATGAAACCGAAGTATTCTGTCAGACGTTGTAACACATTTTGTTTCTCAAAAACACAAAGTTTCAAAGATTACAACAAAAAGGCGTATTAACATGACTTCTTATGAATCATTTGATTGTTAAAAAACACACACTCAAAGAAACTCTAAGTTGACATATCAAATGTGTGTATAAAAAAAATTCCAAAAAAATAAGTAAAAGAAAGCTAATAAAATTTTTGAAAACTTTTATTTTTATTGTAAAAATTTAAAATTCTAAACAAAAAAAATTGTTTTGGCTTGTAGAAATTTGAAGAACAAAAAAATATGAAAGTTTTTTTTCAAAAAAGGGCAAAAAAGTGTAACCCAACTTCACATTTTCACCCAAATCGTATGGTCATCTTCCCCTACAAGAGAAGCATGACAACCATTGATCAACTCTTTCTTCGACTTTGTCTTTGTGCGACCGAGTTATCTCCATTTTTTCACCGACCTCCACCATCTCTTCATAACATTGGTGTAGGACTCTATAAGGATTCTTCCCTAATGGGTACTTTTTTTTTACTGTTGCCTACGACATCAGTGGAAATCATAAATATAGAGACCTGAAATATGATATATTCCACTTCATCTAACTTAAGGAAGATTCCCAATGATTATGCAATAGATAGGTTGGATGAAATCATGGCGCTGTTTCTCCACTGAGCTAACATAGCAATCAATATTTTTGGCTGTGGCGAATCGAAATCCTTTTTCGTCGATCGTTTGGGTCGATCGTTCGTTGATTATGGTACTTCTTCTCCGATCCTTTTTCACTTGTATTCTCAACCTATGAGAGCATTACTAATCCACATGACGCGAAGAAGAACCATGGGCGTAATCTCACATCAACAATCCCATCTTCCAAATTACAATGAAGATAATCCATCCGAACTATATCACCCTACAGTCATAGATTTCTTGACGAATTGTATTCCTATCCACACTGTCGATTCTGAGCGAAACCCATCAAATATCGAAGGAACGATTTATATCGATATTTCAATCAAACCTGGTATTGTAGAAAACATTCATGTCAGTGCATCTTGTTCTCCATCTAAACTTGAAACTTACCGTGTTCCTTTTTCTGAATTCTGAGATGTATTTTCTTGGTCATGAGTAAATAACACGCATCAATTCCAACATTGTTGAACATGAAATTAAAATGTATCATGATTTCAAGCCGGTATGATAACGCCTTCCCCCTATTCACCCCAATAAAGTTGTTTCCATTAAAGCAAAAGTTGATTTTTTTTTGCGTGCTGGATTCATTTACCCTGTTTCTCTTACCGATTGGGTTTCAACATAAAATTCCCATCAAAGAAGATCAGAAGCCATTTAAACATAAGCTTAGGAGAATTAATCCAGTTCTTATGCCATTGATTGAAAAAGAAGTAAAAAGGATGTATGAGGCACAAATCATAACACCTACTCCATATTCTCGTTTGGGTCTCAAACTTAGTTTCCACTAGGAAGAAAACAAAGGAAATCCGACTTTATGTTGATTTCTCGGAACTTAAACAAATTGCCACTAAAAGATAATTATCCTCTCCCCAAAATGACTATATTTTACAGAGGGTATTCGATCATCCAAAATGTCATCGTTGGATTACTTTTCGATACAATCAAATCCTAGTTCAACCGGAAGATCAAGCAAAGACAACATTTACCACCTCGGGGAACTTTCATGTATTGGAAAATGCCCTTTGATCGATGAATGCAGAGCTACCTTCCAAAGAGCTATGGATATGGCTTTTGCCAAAGATATTCATGAATTTTTAGTCATTTATCTAGATGATATAACATTATTTTCCAAACAAACAATGAACATCTAGATCATTTTGAGAAGATTTTTTATTAAATGCGTAAAATTTGGTATTTCCTTGAATCCCAAAAAGAAACTCTTTGAACTAGAAGAAGGTAAACTTTAGAAGCATAATTTAAAAAGAGGGAATTAGGAATATATCCAACTATAATAGAGGCAATTTTGGACATAAGTCATCCTAGAAATATCAAAGAATTGCGTACATTCTTAAAATCAATTTTCTTAGAAGATTCATTTAATTAAGATAACTAATTAGAGAAGTGAATAACATGTTAAAGAAAGATTCAACACTTGAATGGACAATAAAGAAGTAAATAGTATTGAAGCAATAAAATAATCTTTGACTAAAACACCTCATTCTTATAATTCTAATTTCAAAAGATTTTATAATTTTTTCTTTTGCTTTAGAACATACCATCGTTAACAATCTTGTTGCAAAAGAATGAGATCAAGGTTATGAAAAACCCATTTCTTTTTTTCAGCAAATCCTTAAGAGCGAGAAACACTAAAGTACAAGACAATGGAAAACAAGCACTTTCTTTAAGAAAGATATTAAATATTTTAGAGTGTACATCTTATACTCCCACATAATTGTGTATGTTCCAAATTCAATAGTAAAGGAGGCTCCATCGTAACGCTCCGATGGAAAAAGAGGAAAATGGATGGCCACTATATTGGAATATGACACTGAAATAAAGCTCACAAAAATTGATTAAAGGCTAAGGTTTTAGCCGTACTCATGGCTGAATCAAATTGTTAGGCCTTATATATAAATTTTACCGCAAAATAGATGATCATGAAGAGATGGCGAGTCCAATATGTCGCTGAAGCTTTCATTGACTCACCTTGGTATGCATATCATATTTGTTTTACTAAATCTACAAGCTCCTCTTGCTTTATCTTAGAAGAAAAGGTAGATTTTGAAAATGAAAGCAATTAAGTATTGTATCAATATAATTCTTTATTTTGGAAAGATCACTTGTATACTATTGAATTTTGGCTGAAAGATGGTTGATAAAGTAATGCAGAGTTTCACAGAGATCGTGGAGGACACCTCATCGAAAAAAAAACCCATTTACAAAATTCGAGGGCAAGCTTTCATCGCCCACTCTTTTTGCGTATGTTAGAAAGTATGCGACCCCCCGTCACAAATGTCGTATATTTAAGGGAACAAAAAACTCTTTACCATTACCCCTCAAACCAATCTCTATAGAAATGCTATTTCAACAATGGAGTTTAGACTTCATTGGTAAAATTCACCCACCCTCCCCAGCCTCCTTCTCCAACATAAATGGATATTGACAACCATCGATTATTTTAATAAGTGGATAGAAGCCATTCCTTCTAGACAAGCCACTAATTGGCCATTATTCCATTCCTTGAAACAATATTTCCTTCTAGATTTGGATGCCCACAAAAGCTCATTATTGATAATGCAACTCATTTCTTCAAATCCAAGAAAATGGTAGACTTTTGTAACAAATACCACATCAATCTGTGCCATTCCACCGCCTATTACCCCCAGGTATGGTATTGGCGTAATTCAAATGTAATCAATAATAATAGACAAGAACCAAGTATAGACAACAAGACAAACAAAAGAACAGCTAATACTTATGGCAAAGACAGACAACCAGCCAGTAAAATTCTATTAGTACATCTCCCTATCAATGGTAGAAAGGGAGCATGTTTTTTTTTCCATCCTCATTGGGAGTACCAAAGGATGAAAAATGATTCAAGAGCTTGGTGTAGAACCAAATGATATCCAAAGGAGGATAAATAAAACTATTCATTTGAGCAAACTAGGGAAGAAGTCTATATCAAATCACCAAAAGGATCCAAGATAAAATAAAAAAGATGTCCGATAAGAAAACCAAAGCCGATGATTTTTACATAGGTAACAAAGTACTTAAGTGGGATTAAGGTATGAGAAGAGAAGGTAAACATGGCAATTTTATTTTTTATGGAAAGGCCTATACAAAATTTATGGTTACAAGAGGTAACAATGCATTTTTCTTGAAGGAGTTAGATGGAACATATCTACCAGGGACTACCAATGGTAGAAGGATTAAGCATTAATTTTCTCCAAATTAACATTAGTTCATTTGTTTATTTTTCCCATTGTAAATAATACCGCAAAGTTTAGATTGGATTGGATGATTATCTTATGAAGCCCTAAGAGAAGGCCCTAAGCTTTGAAAGGTATAACATCATATGATTGAAATAAAAGAGGAAACTAAAAAGGCCCAAGGCAAGAAAAGTCAAATTTCCAAGGCCAATAATCTTAAAGTTCTTAACATCTCACCAGGAGATGCCATCCCCATGTGGAGCCACTATTAGGGTCCTATAATAGTAGGGATCATAATTTTGAATCGAGTATGTTAAAGTCTTGTAATATTGTACATTCTTTTGCTTTATGCAAAATGTTTTTCCATATTAAAAAATTTAAAGAGGGTAAGTTCTAAAAAATCTGGCAGACTAAAAGTCAAAAAAGAAAATAAAGTATGAACGCCACAAAAAAAGAGATGAAAATATATCATGAATGTGTGCACATTCAAATGCCACTACTTTAGTTACTTTTGCAAAATAAAAATTGTGTGCAACTTGTCTAAAATTCTTAACAATTCATGATGGTCAAACAACTTAATCTTGACTCATTCATGCTTCTAAATTTCAAGTATTGATAGTTAGTGAATAAATATTCTAGCCAAACCATTTAATCTGCATATCAAGAGTTAGGTAGAGAATAAAAATTAGCTCATTAGTTTAATCTCGAGCTATTGGAAGTTATAAGGTTATAATTAGATTAGTTTTCTTATCAAAAGGAAAATAAAAGGGTCAAATACCAAATGCACCCAATAAATGAAGAAAATGTTAGGCAATGATGGGTGGGTAGATTACTTTGACAAGGCATGGAAAGATCGCTGGTCATTTCATATCACTAATTTCCCCAAAACCCCCCTTCCCTTGCTTAAAACCCTATTTACCATTCCTAGAAGGCATTTTTCCTCAGAAAAAGGCATTTTACCTTGTAAATATCCCTTTCCCTTCATACTAATCTTTTCCCTTATTTCACCCATTTTTCCTTCCTAAAAACGCATTTTCCTTTCGAAAGTAATTTGCTTTTAATAATTCCCTTTTTTCCATCTAAAATACACTAAAATTCACTTATTTTAAGTTTTAAATATTTAAATAATTTGGTCCCTAATACAAAAAATCCTCCCCGATGATTATTTTAACTCATCCCTAATGTTTTTTTAGATCTCGCGTATATACATTTACCCCATAGTATATTAATTCCCGCATATATATTTTACAAACTCCTGCTTCATCATTTTAGCATATAGTTTATTTTATTATAATAATTTTTCCCGTCATGGATATATTACCTAGTCCCATATCATATTAACCCCCTTCATATTAATTTAAAAACTATAGTTTATATATGTTCCGGGCCCAATTTTAATTAACCCAAACCCCGCACATTAACCCCCTTCCCCCTATATACATATTCTATGGTCCCACTTTACATAACCCCATCGCATATAATAATCCTAACCCCACCTATCAAACTTCCCCCCAAGTCCTCCACCCTCCATTCGCCCGATCCATCTAATCGCATCCAATGGCCAATAAGCCCTTTCGCACCCCCGACCGCTCGACATTTAAAACCATTGGAAGGGTGCGCAATGGGTGGTTTCACACCCCGCTCCCCCTACCACGCACCTCGCTCCCGCGCGCTCATCGCACTCCCCATTCCGAAACCTGCGACTACTTTTTGCGATGAGATAAACCACTGTACTCGTATCCGTGCATTAAAATAAAACCACCTTTCTTTGTAACTTAATATCCGCACCCTATGATTAACCACTCGTTGGTTTAAAAAATTAAAACCCAATTCTTTATAGTTTATTCACCATTTCGTTGCAAAACTTGCAAAAAGGAAGCATCGTCGATCTATTTAGCCGCACTAACTCACAAGACTAACTCAAATTCAAGCCTTTTGCTACCAAAAATCGTTGTCGATTCATATTTGAGGCCTTATAAGACCAAGAAACCTCTGGCCGTAACCAGAACCCTTTCTTCCGTAATTTCTCCTGAAAACGCCATTTCACAGTAATCATGAAGCGCTTGAGACATGCACTTAAGCAAGAAAGTACAATTAAACAATTGAACAAGTTTAAATGGCTTCCCAAGGTATCAGAATCACACCCTTTAACCTCCCTATTGTTGATATTGAGCATACCCCTGCAGTGAGGGAAGATTTCAAAATCATTGACACAAATACCGATTTTAACCTCCTTGAGCTCCATCACAGAGCCATGATAAATTCATGGACTAGGCCGATGATATCCACCTTTGGGACTCAAACCTACCTGCATATTTTCCCGTCGTACCTTCAATTTCCGTAAATCATCAAACTCCGTCAAATTAATTATCTTACCAATGAATGGTTTCCTTAGTAGTTTTATAGCAAGGAGATTTTGTTCACAATTTGTTGCAAGAATCAATAAACCCGATGTTACAAACATCCAACCTAAGCTCGATGAAGCCCTATTGTCTATTTAAATCCTCACCGAATTATATTTGAATCGGACTTCCTAAGAGGTTTCAAATCTTCCCAAACCTTTCTTCCTCCATCGCCTGAAACTCCAAAGAGTAATCCTCCTTATTTAGCCTCAATTTTTTCGTAGAGGACTAGACGATTGTCACAATGTTGTCTTCGCGTGTTAGGGTACTTCGTAGATGAATATGTAGATGTTTATGTCTTAGGTTTTCCGTCCATTTTTCACTCCAGACAACCTCCAATTTTTACATTTAACTTTTCTCAATACTTATCAAATGCCATCCATGATAAATTAGTTAATTAAAAAAAGAAGGAGTGTTTAAGTATTCATCAATTTTGTTTTCATTTATTCCTATACCCTAATCCAAAGGTTTGCGCTAACTCTTCAAAATCGGACACAGAGGGTAACCCCAAATCGTAGTCTTTTGTACTTCCTTAATCGTAAAATATTCCACAGAATTCACCTACAAGGACCTCATTGATTCATTTATTCATCCATTGTCAACACATATGCGTAGCAAGAACCTAGGATCAATGAAGAAATAAAGAAAGTATTGGTGCTTATCGGAATACGTAGTACAGAGACCGTATTTATACCAAAACCACACCGAAATTAGGTGCGGGATGTCAAATCACTTCATAAAAGATGCCCAAATACCTCCCAACGAGGTTATTTGCACTAGAATATATCAAAGTATCCTAAATTCGTATGAGGTTAATTTTCTCGTCGCAAAGAAGAAACTCCGCTTAAAAATAAAGAACCAAATTGGTCCTTTTATTTGCAATAATAGGAATGCTAGTCAACAAGAAGAAAATATTTACAGAATTCAAGTTCGTTGATAGTTTCCTAAATGGCATTATGATCCTTTGGGAGTTATCAAAATAAGAATCAAATTTAAATTATCTCCTTTTGTCCATGAGTCTAAATCCAGATTGAAAGTACTCCAACCAATCGTAGTGGTTGGAGAATACTTTGAAAGAGGTAGAGAAGTTGCAAGTTGAGACTAGTTCTCATTCCCCGCATACTCCAAACACCCCTACACCCGAGAAATCCAAAAGAGCAAGAGAAGAAGATTCATATTTATCTCAAACCAATACTGAAAATAAATTCAAACTAATGTACAGAAGAAGCCCAAGCCGAATCTAGTAATTGAACAAGAGTAAATACTGACATAGTTGAGATTATTGATAATAAACATTTAATTTTTAGGGACAATGCACCTCCTACTATTTCAGAGAAACTTCATCGGCCTTGAACACCTAGTGCTCAAATCATTCAGAAGTAGCATAGTGTTGAAGTCTCTTCATCATAAAACCGGTAGAGAAAGAACAAGATATAATGGAGAAGTATAAAGAAATCAAATTGAAGAATGAGGCATTGGAAAGCAAAGACTTATGCCCAATATTGGAAATGGGACACCTAAAGGGACTGCACGTTGGTTTCTCGCTTGATTATAAAACCAAGAAAATGTAGATGACATTTTTTCAACCCGTCGTTGCAAGATTCAAATTCATTAGTAGACTACAAGAAAACAATATTTGAATTCATGGCACATTAAAAGGGAATTTTGAGGTCTAAAATAGGCCTCCTAAGGAAAATGTACAATAAAAATTCACTTTATGAGAACTAATCATATTTTAAAGTGGATGAAATCATCCCTAATGGTTGAGGTGGCATTGCTTGAGTTAAAGGTACTTGTCACATTCTCAATGGTGGGTAAAAACTCATGGTTAACCATGGTAGTGCTCTAAGTACTTTTAAAGTCAAAGTAAAGTACTCATAATAAATGTCATTTCACACTTTTTGAACAAAAATATATTATTGTTATTTCATATTTTTTGAAAGAAACAATGCATATCCCTATACATTTATTATATTATATTATTTTTATATAGTATATTAATTACATGTAATTATATAATTTAAATAATAAAAATTTTAATTAATAACATATAATATAATTAAGAATTTATAAATTTATATTTATATTTTATTTTAAATTATCTAAGTACAAAGGACAAATGCATTAGTTGTTCAATGATGATGACTTTTTCTTGAAAATATCATTCTTATTTATAGTCACATCAATACAAATTTTTTTAATTCTATTTTGGTACAACTTTTGAATTGAATTTAACTATGGTTACATGGATCAGGTGCAAAAAGTGAATTGAAAATTCATAAATATTATTTTATTGGTTTAGCTATTATTTTATTATTTCCTTAGGAGGTCCATTTTAGACCTCAAAATTTCCCTAATGAAATATGTTCATCCTATAGACCAAATTGAATTTCATAAGCAAGCTGGAGAAATATTATATTCTACTATGACCAACAAAGCTATGATTGTACAAAAACTACAAAATTCTCTAGAAAACATCAAAGGACAGTTAAAACTAGAGAATGTTTCCTCAAAAGCCAAGGATAATAGAATTAAAACACTTGGCAATTAATACAAAGGTTGACATGATCCCACGAATGTCAAAGGAACTGAGGAACTTATTAAAAAGAGTAATGTAGACATTACTACATTGAAGAAGAAGTTGAAATTACCTCCCACTGAACATCCACAAACAAAATAAGTTCTAGATAATGAAGGCCGGAAATATGAAATGATGAATCTCATCATTCAGTTGACAACTCAACTGAAAGAGATGGATCAATTAGTGCATGAAAATAAGGCAAGCATGGAAGTTAAAGCATCGTTATCGCTATTCCCATAGCTTCAAAGATCAACTTCGCTGGCTACAATGCATCCCCACTACTAAAACAATTCCAATGGACAACAAAAGTTCCAAAGAACAAAAAATACTACATTAGTGACAACAACAACTCATCCTGATGAATTAGGTAAATTGATTAATGCTATACAAGACATGTCAATCCAAAAAATGAAATTAATAGACTAAAATAATGGTGGAAGAATCTGAAGATGAAAAAAAGTTGGCAGAGATGAGGCATACAACTAAAGCACTGAAGTCAAGTAGATTGAATGATAGATTTCAAAACTTAGAAAGAGAGTTGACATTGGCAAAACCTTTGGCCTAAGCCAAGAAACAAATATGGGCCAATTTCATTAAATTTGTTAATGATATTTGACATCCATCCAAGTTGTCTTTGAGCAGAAATATTTGATAAAAGAGGTTAGTGAAGCCATTCAAAATTCAAAGAAGAACTTGACAAGAAAATAGAAGAGGTCATTGCAGAGATACTGCTTTAAACTCTAATAACAAGCATGATTTAGAATAAATTGGAGTAAGTGACAAAACTGAAACAATTTTAGAGGTTAAAAAGGCAATTTCCAAAAGAAACTTAATGGTATAGCTTGAAGATAAGTGCCAAGCCATGGAGTTAGCAATAAACAGATTTATTTATGAGTTTGATGTTCTACGGAGAAAAGGTCTGCCTAATCCATTAGTGATCAATGACAGAGTGATGAGATAGGAAGACTATGACAAGACTATTAGAGAAGTGGCCAAAGAACAGTCCAACAATTCATCTTTGAAAGGAATTCCAACAAGTAAAGTAATCTATCGCATTTTTGAAAATCTCTTTTATCTCCAAAGCATGATGTAAATCTCCTCTTTATAAACAAGCCTACATTCACCAAGTACACTGCGTATGAAATTTGCTGTATGATGGTGAAGATCAAAATCGTATGAAGATACTGGGGAGAAATTGTATGATTTACCGTAATGGTGAAAAGTAAAAGGAGGTCAAACAGAAAGTACCAAGGATAAAAAGTGAACAAACTAGACAACTTTTAAAGTGAAAGATAGAGTTTAAAGGTTAAAAAAAGAGTTAAAATAAAAGGTAAATCGTATGACAACCAACGTAAATATGAAGCCGCTGTAAAGCAACAGTCGAGAGATTACAACCAAATATCAAAGAGAAAACAACAAACCCCTGACAAGGTGGATAACTAGAATTTAGTCTCCTAGGTGTCTTTATCTTCTTGCATGAAGATATTTTATTTCCTCGAATAAATCCTAAATTTGTTGTAGGATATTTTTTATTAGTTTTTGTATAAATACTTCAGAAATCCGAAGTATTAGTGTGGATTCCTGAATATTTCTATAGTTGTAGTTGATCAAAATACTTGAGGGTTCATTATACCAATTTCAAGCCAGAAGACTGGACAACTAATAAAGGCATTGCATTCCAGGATTCATGTGTTGAGCTACTTTAGTGAAGTACATTTCAATTGTTCATTGTTATTTTTTTTAATTATTCCATAAACTTGTATGTTTTTCCAAATTTAAATGTTATAATAGGAATATTATTGCATAAATTGTCTAAGTACACTCTAATCTGAACTGTTATTCATTTTTTTAATGTTTTATTCTCGATATCTAGATCCGAGAATCCTTAATTTCTCTCCCTATCTCGATTGACCTCTCTTTCCTTTTTCATTCATAATTATGGTTTAAGGAATCCTTAACTCCGCTCCCTTGACCCCCGATTGAAAACCACTTCACCATTCGCATTTTAAAGATCTGATCTTGCTCAACTACCTCGCCCCGTGAACAATACGGAACTTGATTTCGATATGTTTTCTTGATATTTTGACTCCATAGCCTAATGTAAAAGTAAAGAAGACAATTTTTCATCTAAATAAGTAATTCCACCAAACCAAATCAAAAATAAAACCCAATCAATCTTACATAACTAGCCTAAAACCAATTAAAAAATAACAAAGTTAAATCATAAAGAGAGAGCCCTCTCTGAGCATTAGTAAGGTGGTCCGGATGCAAAAGTTAATGACAAGCTTTCAAATTTTGTGACTATTTCGCTAATTCTCGGTGGGAATTTCCTCAATTTCCTCTTTAGGTTCAAATTTTCATCAACTTTCAATATTATTGCACAAATTTCAATTGCATTTAAAATTTGTAAAACAAATTTTAAATTTCATTGCTTCCGCTTGTTAACTCCCATATAATTAATCTAATCATTATTGGATATATATATTGTTTTATAAAAATACAATATATACATAACAATAACCCATACATAACAAATATTACGAATTTTGTGAAATCAAGGATGGACTTAAGACAAAATTAAACTTTAATATTTGATCACAGCCCATTATTTGGATTAACCTCCAAATTTATTTTTAAGTGAAATCCGTTAGATTAAAGACCATCACACAAAAAATCAGTTGATCACGAATACTAGCATAGCTTCTATAATAAACTCAATTTTATGATTTATCGTCCATTTGAATGTTTAACATCCTGTATCTAATTTTGCGATATCCATACATCTTCGAATCCTCATAAGCAACATTGGATCACTAGAGTACTTGACAACCAATTGATTTAATTAAAATCTAATATAAGTTTATCAGTCCGTCCAAAACCTTAACTCGTTTGCAGCAGTAATTGCGAAATCCATAGGACTCGGGGATTCTCACTACGAGACCGTTAGATCATATGATTCTATACGCTTAATGACTATTGCGTTTAACACAATTAAGCTATTTCACTTTCCAAAGAGAAACACAGACCTTAATTGAAAATATACATTTAAAAATCAACAACAATATGTTCTCGAAATTACTTGACCATGTATTTCCAATGAAGAACAACCATTCAAGGTTTGGCAATTTTCTTTATTCAACTACAAAGGAAAATCGAATTTCCTTTTAGAAATGATTTAATTTATCAAATCTTCCTATCTCCCTTTGTCCACATTTCGAACTTACGTACGAATATATATATATATATATATATACACAAAAAAATTGACTGCTTATTTTATGGATCAATTTGTCCCGATTTAGATAAAAATCCTTTTACATGATATATGCCTAAAAATTCTCAACTAAAACTAAATACATTGAATCAAATCCCTCAATATCAAGATACAATCTTATCTACCAAAACATTAAATCAATAAATTGGCAAAGCAAAGGATCCCACTCCTTTGCTTGTAATTTTTTTTTTTGTATTTTTTTGGAATAAAAAATGAAGTTTTTATCCCTCGAGCCTCATGCTCTTGCATTAGACTCCTAAGGAAAAATTATTCATGGCCTCGTCCATGAGCCTCTACAGAACCCCAATTTCCGTAGCATGGTATCTCGCCATCCAAGTAGCTTCTCGCAACTCGGTTGATCTTTCCACTTGATCAAATACTCAAAGTATTCCCGTCCTCTTGTCTTTTTAGACAATATTTTGTCTAAAATCCTCTCCGGATGCGATGTTTTTGTTGTAGGTAATTGTCTCAACCAAATAAATTATTATTTTATTTCGAAAGGTATCAACTGCTTCTTCTTCCTCATACCGTACAAATTAGCGCATTGAAGATCGAGATATTCCAATTTCTTGTGGGGTAATTCAATTTCATATGCATTTGCAAACTTAAAATTTTCTCAATACCTCGGGATGGCCCAATTTTTTTAAATTTCAATTTATCAGATGCCATTTTTGGAAATATTTCCTTCCTTAAGTGTGCTAGAACCAAATCTCCAACCTCAAAATTAACTTCCGTTTTTTTCAAATATCCTCTCGTTTTTTGTATTTTATGTTGTCAGTCTCATAACTCGTTGCTTTACTTGTTTGATGTATTGCTCAAATTTTTGAAGAAATTCTTCTCCACCGCACTTCTCATCTCCTCGCTTTTCCCAAATTCCTTAATTCATACCCTCCTTCTTGGGTGCATTCCATAAACTATATGGAATGGACTATTCCGTACTCCGTTAGAGAGTCATTATAAGCATATTCAAATTTCCGTGCCAAAATCTCGATCCCACCGTTTAGGATGTTCACCTCGCAAGACTTCTCAAAAAATTACCCAAGTTTCTATTCACCACCCGCCTATCCATCGCCTATAAGTGATAAGTCGAGCTGAAAATTAGTTTAGTACTACGCTTTTTCAACAATTTCCTCCTTAAGTGACCAACAAATCTCGTGTCCCTATCTCAGAGACAATGTTTTTAGGTAACCCATGCAACCTCACAATTTCTTTGAAAAACAAATTAGCAACATGAGTAGCCTCACGATTTTATAACATGGAATAAAATGTGCCATTTTAGAAAATTTGTCCACTACACCATAGATTGCATCATTCCTCTCTCGTGTTTTCTTTTAAACCCAAAATGAAATCCATACTTACCATATCCCAAGGTCTATCTAGAATAGGTAATGGAACATACAAACCTATGTTATGACTTCTTCCTTTGCATACCGACAAACTTTACAATTTCGCACAATCTTCTCCACTTCGGATCTCATCTTTGGCCAAAAATAAATGACTCACTGCTCATAAGTCTTGTTCCACCAAAATGTCCACCAAGTCCACCACTATGTTTCTCTTTAATTAAATTTTCTCTCATAGAACAATTTGGTATGCATAACCGACTTCTTTTAAACAACAAACCTTCTTGCAAGAAAAAATCCAAATACTTACTTTTGTCCAACAAAACAAGATTACCGCATGCTTCAAATGCCTCTCTAAAATCCAAATCTCTTTTATACAATTCTTTAAGAAAATCAAAACCCAACACTTGAATTTGGCTTTCTTGAACTAAAATTATTTTTCTATTTAAGGCATCCGTTTACTTTGTTTTGTCAAGTTAGTTATATGTTTCAATACAAAATTGAAACTCGAAGATATTCTACCCATTTTGCATGTTTCTCATATAATTTTGGTCAACAGCATAATATACCGCAACCATGATTGTCCGAATAAAGTACAAATTCTTTAGACATCAAGTAATGTATCCACTTATTTAATGCCTATACAACCGACAAATTCCTTGTCATAAGAGGAATATTTTCTTTCTGTCTCATTCATTTTTTCACTAAACAAGCTACATGTCCGTCTTCTTTGGACTAAGCACAACTCCAATAGCTTCTCCACCGGCATCACATTTCACTTGAAAAGGTTTATTAAAATCGCAAAAACTAAGATGGGTTTTTCTCGTTATCTTTCTTTTCAACAATCGAATTTTTTTCTACTTCATCAAATTGGCGGAATGGCCATTTGTCCTTCTTTTAGGTTTCACTAATAGAAGCATCATCTTTACTAAAATTCCTTATGAATTTTCCGTAAAACCAGCAAGACCATGGAAACTTCTTACCTCAAAAACACTCTTGTGTGCAAAGTCCATTCTATGATTGCCTTTATCTTCTCGGGTCTATCTTCACTCCATTAGTAGAAACAAAAAATCCTAAGTATACCAATTCTTCCTTCATGAATGAAACGCTTTTTTTAAACTTAATGAAGAATCCTTTTCCTAATGCAACTTCCTTAAGATACAATTCGCATGTCTCGTGTGTTCTTCTTTAGACTTGGCTGTGAATTAACATATCGTCCGTATATGCTATTACAAATTTACAAACAAATTATTTTGAAAACTTCATTCATAAGCCTCATAAATGTACTAGAGCATTTGATAATCCAAATGACATTACCTTCCATTCATACAATCCTTCATTTTTTTAAAAGCCGTTTTCCATTCACCTCCTTCCCTTATCCTAATTCGATGATAGCCACTCTTTAAACTAGCTTTTGTAAAATATCTTGCCCCACTTAAACAATCCATCAAATCTTCAATTCTCAAGAAGGAAATCTATACCTGATCATTATTTTATTAATTTCCTCTTGAATCAATACACATTCTCCTATCCCATCTTTTTTTGGACTCAAAGACTTTTGGCACCGCACAAGGACTCACTTTCTCTAATCAATTCTTTATCCAATAGCTAATCGCACCGCTTTCCTCGATTTCTTCATTTTCCGTAGGAGTCATACCGCATGTTGATTTATTTGGAAAATCTCGCTCTAGGAATCACCCATATGATCGCCGATTTTTCTAATAGGTGGTAATTCATCTAGAAAATCATCTACAATGATATCACAATAATCTTCTAGCATCTCTTGAATTTCAATTAGAAAACTCTAAAATTTATGGGAAGTAATTACTACCTTGGGTTTGCAAATTAATGCAAAATTTACCTCATTATCTTCAATTTGTTGCAGAGACATTTTCCACTCAAAGAACAAGGCTTTCGAATGAGATCTTCTTTTGATGCATATTCTTCTTTTATCGCAACAATGTATGATTGACACCATCTTTACAAAACTTGTATGTGTTCTTCTTCCTACCGTGCAAATCTCCTCCCTCCTCGCCATACTACCAAGGTCTACCTAGCAATATGTGGCATACGTCCACAGTATCACATCACACATAATTTTGTCTTCAGAGCCGCCTCAACTGAATTCTACTTCACACTATTCATTTACTAATGTATTGATGTCATTTCTAAAGCCATTACACCTTGTAGGGTGTTGGATGTTTCTTTGTCTTCAATTTTAGTTTCTCCACCACTTCGTAGAAACCAAATTATTAGTGTTGACACTATCAATTACCATTCGACAACATTTTCCCTTGAAATTTGCACACACTTCTAAACAAAGTTTTTCTCTCGTGATGGTTCAACAACATCCTTCACGGGTTTTAATAAAAAAATTTAACTACCAAATATTCTCCTTTCTCTCGGTGTATTTTTCTCCGTTTCTAGCACTTTTTTCTCCGTTTCGGAATTTTTGCCGCTTCCTCTTCATTCTAAGCAACAATTAAATTTCTCTAATTTGTCCCCACATTCTCCGGACATTCACTTCCGTGTCCAATCTTATTACATCTATAACATATGATTTCTTCCTCTCGCTCGCCTTTCTTCCTATGGATAAACTCTTTCTCGCCACTTGCATCACCTTCTGTGTGTGTATGCGTCGACTTGAGCTACTATTAGCTCCTTCTCTCGCTGATGTAGATATTCCTCTACCACCTTGACTTCCCTTTCCTCGTAAAGTACCTCTACTTCCTCGCAGATTGCCTTTATGAGTTTTTCTTCTACCTTCAAGGCCATCTCGATAAGCCTCTTCCACTATTTTAGGAGACATCGTAATTATCTCATCCTCGGATCTCCATTCGAGACCATTAATATATCTTGCAATATTCTCTATTTTTTTTGAATTTGTCCTCGCTCTTATGCTCACTTTCAGAAATTCCTCTATGTATTCTTTTTCGACCGTCATTGATCTATGTCTAAGATTTTGCATTTGTCTAAATAATGAAAGCTTAATAATCACTTGGTAAAAAATTACCTCTTAGCTTTGCCACCATCCTCGTTCCAATTCTTTATTGTCCGCTTACCAAGTCTCCGTCTTTCGCTCGCATCCCACCAAAGCGCTACATGACCTTTCAATTTTGTGACAACAAACTTTACTCTTTTTTCCTTCATCCATTTCTTCATAATCGAAGAAATTATCCATGTCATTTTACCCAATCTATCAACTCTTCTCGGGTTTAAGCTTCTTGTAAAACCGAAACTTCAAGTCTGGCTTAGATGTGGATCCCAACATTGATTTAAAAAATCTCATTTCAGAGTAACTTTGTAGGTTTTCTCCCTTCCGCATTCAACTTGTGTTCATTGACATCTTCGACATCCGCATCTCTTGATTTCCCATTTCCATTGCTTCTAATCAAGCTTGCATCCGTTGCATAACTTCCATCATCATGATTTGCAACTAGTCTTCTCTCTTCGACCAACACCACCTCCTCGTCCAACTCTATAAGCCATGTTGGATTTCTTTCAGCTTTTCCGAGATCTTTTCTCGTTGTCTAAATGCTACTTCCGATACCACTCAATGGTGGTTTGGATGTAGGTGTTAATCACAAGCTTTCAAACTTTGTGACTATTTCTACACTCGTGAATTTCCTCAATTTCCCTCTCAACTTCAATCATTAACTTAGCAAGATTATTGAAAAATTCAATTGCATTTAAAATTTGTAAAACAAATTTTAAATTTCATATTGGCCTAGCTTGTTAACACCCACATAATTAACGAAATCATTATTGGATATATATATATATATATATTGTTTTATAAAAATACAATATATACATTACAATAACCCATACATAACAAATATTATGAATTTTAGAAATCAAGGACTCGACTTAACACAAAATTAAATCCTTTTTAATATTTGATCGCATCCATTATTTGGATTAACCTCCAAATCGATTTTTTAAGCGAAATCCGTTAGATTAAAGACCATCACGCGAAACCGTTGGATCGCTTTTAATACTAGCAAGTTGGGCTCTATTATAAAATCAATTTTATGATTTATCTGTCCATTTGAATGTTTAACCTCCTCGCATCTAATTTTTTGATATCCAAGGATCTTTTAACTCTCCCGTGATAACCATTGGATCATCGGGAGTACTTAACAACCAATTGATTTAATGAAATCCAGCTTTTATAATTTTATCAAAGTTCGTCCAAAACCTTAACTCGTTTGCAAGTAGAATTGGCAAACGTAGGATTGGGGAATCTTAACATGAAATGAGACCGTTAGATCATATGAATCAGACAAATAATGACCATGTTTAACAAAATTAAGCTATTTCACTTTCCCGCAGAGAAATAATAATTCAAATTGAAAATATACATTTAAAAATAAAATAAACAATATTTTCTCTCGAAATTACCAATTTAAGTGTATTTCCAATGAAGAACAACCATTCAAGATTTGGCAATTTCTTCCTAAATCTAAAGGAAAATCGAATTTCTTTAAAACTTCTTTAATTTATCAAATCTTCCATTCCTCCGTCCACATTTTGAACTTACAATTTAATATATATACAAACAAACATTGATCACATTTTATGGATCAATTTGTCCAAATTTAGATAAAATCCTTTTACACAGATATCCGCCTAAAAATCCTTAACTAAAACTAAATACATTGAATCAAATCCCCAATATTAGTCCAATCTTATCTACCAAAACAATAAATCAAGAATTTATGTTAAAGGGATCCCACTCCTTTCTTGTAAATTTGTTTTTGTATTTTTGGAATAAAAATGAAGCTTTTATCTCTCGAGCCCTTGCGTTCCCGCATCATAAGGCTAGATCCTAATCTCAAAAGTAGGTTTGTGGTTACTCTCAATATTTCTTTAACCCACATAAAAAAACTCCCCGAGAAATTATTGGAGTGATAACAAGAGGAAGCTCCCTTGAAGGGAGGGTCAGCCTCCAAAACTCCTACAAAATGTGGATTTGGTTTCCCGAGATTATTACAATCAATAACCCGGTAGTAACTACCCATTATACAACCAAATTTTTGATGGGTTGATACAAAGAACAAGCTCTCCTAAATCTCCTCCTACTAGTCTCCGACATGTTTTGCACAAAATTCCCTTTGATCCCTCACATCCAATGCATTAGGCTACAAGATATGACAAATATTCCTTCTCCTTCCTACTTAACACATTATAGCTTAAAAAGAGAGTCATAAACCGTAAAAATAAAGGTTAAAACGTGTTAAAGGATGACTACATGAGCCTTAAATCAGACCTATTTTGGAGGCCTATCACCCACCATTATTTTGGCATTTATTTGCAAAAAAATATAGAAGTAAAAATTGAAAGTGGTTTAACTTAACGTCTACTTTAACAATAAAAAAGTCATATATTAAATACATATATAATAAAATAATGCTTATCTATTATTTATTATTTATTAATTTATATAATTAAAGTATAGTGAAACATTGATTCACACTTATATGTTACAACCGTAATAATTATTTTATAATTAATATAGTATTATTTATGATATTATGATAATATATTTAATATAAGCCAGATATTCAAACTTCATATTATATTTCTTACACTCTATTGAGTTAAAGTGAGGCAGGATTTTTATATGCCTTGGAGAGGAAGACGATACTTCTATGATGGAATCGATGAAATCGCTTGCCAAGAACAAAATTCAAAGGATAGAAAAATAGGTGAAAGTTGCCATCGAGGACTAGTTTAGGAGAATTCTATCTAACTTTTCTTACTATAACTTGAGAGATGGTTACATGTTTAGGTATGTGAATAATATAAAGATTATTAATGTGTGAGGATTGTTTAATATTAATATATGTTTATATTAATATATTAGATTCAACATATTATAAAATATATTAATGAAAACTTTAGGATAATATAATATAATATAATATTATAATAGTACTAAATATTTATATTATATTATTATTATCATAGTAAACATAGTATTATAATATATAGTGTTAAACATAATATAACAATGTCTAAAACTAAAAATACTATATAATATTAAATATAATACTTTATTATATTATGCTTAATATTGTAAATTGGGAATAGTTTTGTTTCTCGTACAAAGGAATGAGCTCGCTAGGTTTGTCGTTCGCTACTTTTCCGAAACCCTAAAATCTCTCGCAACATAGCCGAGTCCTCGTTCTGCCGCTTTCCATTCTGCGTCGAGGCTCGCACACAAGATGGAATGAAGAACGGGGAGTGCGGGCCTAGCCTCCCCCGCAATAAAGAAGGAATCAATGTCACACATAGCCAAAGAAAAACTCGAAACCGACAAAAGCAAGAGAATGGTGCATCTCGTACGCCGACCTCTCGGGAAACAACCGAATGTGCCGAATGCCATTCCTCTACATGCAAACCCATCACACCGTAAAGACCCAAGATCGACTTGCCAAGTCATCGCATAAATGCCGTAATTCAAAAGACATGAGGGATCACGCTCTCATTGGGAAATTCATTAGTTTTTTGCCAACAGAAAAAGCGCCTACAAGGATGGATTGCTTCCAAAATGGAAGCCCAAAGGGCATGTTACTCGTTGTACTGGGGTCCGAAAGGCTTCTTCACATGCCCATATTCAACTACATCGAGGAGCGTAAATAAGGTAATGGATGAAGGCCCATATTTTTTCAACTCGGTTGGGTTATATCTCAGGACTCGGATCGAAAAGATTTAACCGATAAAGAAAATTTCAATCGGGCTCCCGTATGGATTCGTTTATATTCGCTCGCCACTTGAATACTTGGATGAGGATTCACTTCAGGAGATTGGTATGTGGGGCTAGGAGAGTTTATTAAGATAGCGCAAGAAACTAAGCTCTCGAAGATACACCTCTTATGCAAGAATATGTGTCTACATGCATTCCGGACAAAGACCTATCAAACGCGGTAAGTTTATTTCATGATGATTTCGAATGGATTCAACCATTAGGACTATGAACATGTTCCATTCCGTGTAGAGATGCCATGCTAATGGACATCTTTTCGCAGATCGCCCACTCAATGCTTAATCCTTGAATAAAGAAGTCAACATTGTACCGTGCTGCATGGGTTCACTAAAGTACCCACTCGAAGAAGGTAAGACAATAAGAGGTCCTCCTCTCTTCGGTGGGAAAAAACCTAGCCCTTCGCCAATGCTCCAACCACCAAGAACATCTTTGCCCTACTTTCTCAATCCGATCCCTCGTAATGATACTTCCCCCATTTCCCTTAATCCTACCTCCCCTTTCCCCTTCCCCCGAGTTTTCCCAACCCCTTAAAGCCCTAAGCCTACTAAGATTGAGACGCATGCAAGAATCCTTCGATCCCAATCCTCCCCTAGCAACAAAGCATGTGACTTGGAACCCTATCCTCACGGAATTATATGGGCCACCGTCTAACCCTAGTCTTGCCAATAAGGAAATCTCGAAAATATTATGCTAAGCCTCATGGAAGAAGATTCAAAAGGATTTGACCTCTGGGAGTTGGATCTCTGGGTCTAGAAGACGCTTGTAGATGAAAATAATTTGATAAAATGAATCCTCGACAAATTGAGTCACTTGAAGTTACCCAAAGTTCAACAAAGAAATTGGGTATTCAAATTTCAGTAGCCATTGGGATAGCTTGAAAGTCATAAAAGAAACTAAGAAGCGAGGTCAAAAAATAAATTGCAACGCACCATAACTTTGGGAGAGATGTCAGTGGAGTCAAGGCGATACCCCAAGTTAACCCAAGCGCCAAACCGCTCACAAACAAGCTTCCCCATGAAGCTTGTCTCATTAATGTAAGAGGCTTAACAAAATTCTTGGGGAAGCATATGATGACTAAAAACATGATTAAGAAAGAAAGCTGCCAAATTTTCATGAAACCAAATGTGATACTGAAGTGCTAGGCCTAATCTTATCAAAAGCTTGGCCCAAATTAACTCCTAGAGAAACGATGCCTCTGTGCTTTCTAGAGGACTCGAAAGGGTTTGGGACACTCAAGCTATACGCAAGTAAAACTTCCATGCCGCGCACATCTTATTCAAGCTACTTTCCATCCTCTAATGGGAAAACCACATACATTGGCATCTCTCCAATGTCTATTTTCCTCAGACTGTGCTACAAAGATAAATGCTTTTAAACACTATGGAAATTTTAAACTCCAATAGAACCCATCCTTATGGATTATAGGAGGAGATTTCAACATGATCACCAGATTGAAGAAAACTGAGGAAGGCCAAGATTGGATCCGAAAATCTCCTACTTCCAATATTTCATCAACAACAAATTTCGGCTTATAGATATACCTTTTCTAATGGAATTTTTACTTAACACAAGATCGGGAGGTCTGCGTACTCATCAAATTGGATAGATTCCTCATCTCGATAATGCCATTCATGTGGGGGAGACCTCACCTACACTTCAGCAAAGCTCGGACTATTGGCTCATCATGCTTCGAAGGAAAACATGTGATCCCATCCGAACAATTCTTCAAATGAAGCCTTCTCGATCACTCATCCTTCCTTCAAAGAAATACATGAGCATCAAGTAGAAAGAGTTTTGTCCGACCAAAAGGTTCAAAAATGTACCAGTTCAACAAAAGCTCAAGTTCCTCAAGAGCCATATCAAAAATTGGAATCAGACAGTCTTTGGGAACATCTTTCAGGAGAAGAAGATCCTTGAGCAAAAAATGGCTGATGTTCAACAGGAAATCATTAATGTAGGAAGATCAGAGACTCTTGCTTCCAAGGAACAGGACCTACAGAAGTAGTTGGAGGAAATATACAAACAAGAGGAAATCCTCTGGAGACAAAAATAAAGAATTCGCTGGCTAAAGGAGGGAGAAAGAAATACAAATTTCTTTCATAGCTCTACTATTAAAAGAAGAATGAAAAATCGAATCAGCCACATCACCAATCAATAAGGGGAACAGATGGGGAAGCATGAATACATGGAACAGGAGCTCCTGGAATACTTTAAAAGCATCCAACAATAACCTTTAGTCAATAGACAACAGGCTACAGATCAAATCACTCAGCTGATCCCCAAACTGGTTACGGCTGAGCATAATCAAATGTTATTACGCCCAGTCTCGCTCCAAGAGGTTAAAACTGTTATGGCTCAGTTTAAGGATGGAAAAGCTCTGGGGCCGGATGGTTTCACTTCCAACTTATTTCACCATTTATGGGAGCTCATCAAGAATGAAGTCTGGCAGCTTGTAAAGGAATCAAGGAATACACATTGGCTCCTACCCTCACTCAACGCAACCTTCATTGCGCTGGTCCCAAAAGAGGAGCAACCAAGTAAGCCAGAAAAATTCCATCCTATAGATCTCTGTAACGTGATTTACAAAGTTATCTCCAAAGTTATAGCCAATCGGCTTAAACCCCTCCTACCGCTTCTTATCTCGCCTGAGCAGACAGGCTATGTGGAAGGTCGACAAATCTTGGATGGCATAATCTTAACTCATGAGATTATTCACTCCTTAAAATTTTGCAAGAAGCCAGGTATGCTCCTTAAGATTGATCTCTCCAAAGCCTTTGACAAATTGAATTGGAACTAAATTCAGAAGATTTTAAGTGCTTTCAGTTTTGATCAAATGTGGATAAGATGGATAATGAACCTCATTATCTCCACTTTTTTCTCTATCCTCGTCAATGGGATCCCTTCTCCTCATTTTTCTCCTTCGAGAGGTATTAGGCAAGGGGATCCCCTCTCCCCCTTCCTCTTTGTTCTCATGGCTAAAGGCCTCGGCAAATTAATTCAAAATGGTGTATGTGCTCATCAATTGAGAGGCATTTCCCTTCATGATGCCCCTGCCACCACTCACCAACAATTTGTGGATGATAATATGCTCTTTGGCCACCCTTCCGTCCAAGAAGCTCGTTCCTTTAAATCCATTTTGAAACTTTCCTCTAAAGCCTCTTGTTTATCCATTAATGACTCCAAATCTCAGATATTATTTTTCAATACTCCTCCCCAAACCCAAGCCAATATTGCCCGCATCCTAGGTTTCTCTATCACATCTTTCCCTGCTAAATACCTGGGTGCACCTCTTATTGACTCTGAAATCAAGCACTCTTCCTGGAACCTTCTCCTTGAAAAACTGGAAATCCGATTATCCTCCTGGACCTTCAGAGCTCTTAATATGGTAAGTAGGCTTACTCTCATCAAAGCAGTGTTGCAATCCATGCCCCTTTATCTCTTCTCTATTCTTTCCTCACCAAAATGGGTCCTCAAATAGATAAAATCCCTGCAAAGTAAATTCCTTTGGGGATCCTCTGGCTGGAATCGAAAATGGGCCCTGGTTAATTGGAACACAGTCTGCACTCCCAAAGAAGCAGTGGGTCTAAGACTTTGAAACCCCACGCATAGCAATGAAGTCATGGGAGCTCGTATATGGTGGAAATAGATATCAAACCCACATACTCCTTGGGCCAGATTATGAACAGCCAAATATGCCAACAATAGACCCCCTGAGGATCTAATAAAGCTCTCTCCTGAAAGCACAGGCTCTCTTGTTTGGAATGCGGCCAAGAAACACTATGCGCTTATACAGGTGCATAGCTTTTGGGAGATTCTGGGAGCAGCAGTTCAGTCGTCCACTTCTTGGGGGTTTCAAATCAGAACATGACATGGTGCGTCAGTTTTTAACCCTAAAATTGCAATGGGTTCAGGTAATGGATGCCCTCACCTCATATAGCTCCTCAGGCTCAAGCTCCTGATTGGGAAGCCCTTAGTTATGTGCTTCAATGATGGAAAATCAGATGTTCAGAGGATCCAAATATTCTCAGATGGGGATATACAACGAAAGGCATGTTTTCAACGAAGGAGGAATATTCTCTGATGCACCCTATGCCTCTCCCCCGTGACCCTCTCTGGCAACTGATATGGGCCCCAAATATATGGCCAAAAATTTGTAAATTCCTCTGGCTTCTCAGTCATAGGAAAATTCTCACTTGGGACAACCTAACCAAAAAGGGCTTCATAGGGCCCTCCAAATGTCCCAATTGCAATCAAAGCAATGAAACTATACAACACCTCATGACGTCCTGCCCTCTAGCCAACACTCTATGGGAGAAAATCAGTTTCCGTAGCCAAAGAAGCAAGCCCTCTAGGGACATAGCTAATATCTTACGCAATTGGCCCAAACATCCTTACAGCTCCTCCCTTCTCAACGCCCTCTGGCAGCTCATCCCTGGTCTGCTCCTATCGTCTCTTTGGAAGGAAAGAAACAAACGTATTTTCAAAAATCAATCCTCATCTATGGACACCATTTGGAGCATCTTCAGCAATAATCTCTAGGAATCCCTTGCTCTTCACTCTTGGCAGGAAGATGATCTTCCCAAACAGCCTAAGGAGATCTCCATATGGGAGAACTGGAATCTTAAAATCACGCCTACTCCAACCTTCAGGAACAGGGCCACCTCTGAAGCGCCTCTACATTGGTCTCCTCCTCCATATGGGGTAGTCAAATTAAACTTTGACAGAGCTTCCAGAGGAAATCCCAGACAAGTAGGATACGGAGGCATCCTTAGAAATTCTAAGGGGGAAATCCAAGTTATCTGCTATGGATCAATCAGATGGGATACCAATAATTCGGCTGAATTAGAAGGGCTCTCGCAAGGACTATGCCTCATTCAACATTATAAATTATTTCCCATCATCACTGAAGGGGATTCACAAATCCTAATCAATATGGTCAATCAGATCCTCTGGGGTACCAACACAGCAAAGGTGGCCAACAGCTGGCATTTGGTAGCCAGAATTGATAAGATAAGCAACTGGCTGAAAAACAACCAGGCAGTTTCATTCACTCATGTCAAGCGAGAAAGCAACAAATTTGTAGATCTCCTGGCCAATTTTGGAGTAGACAGTACCAACACACTCATTCATGGCCCCCTCAACATTATCCATGAATGAGAAATGCTACAAAATTGCACCATGCTAGTGCACAAGGATTTCTCTTCTCCAGATGCGGATGTCTGCGTGGAGTGATGGGACGTCAGTCCCTACATGACTCCCGAAGGAACTCACGTGGGGTGGCCATATGGCCCCCTGTACATGCATTAACGAGCTCATTAGTCCACCAGCTTGCACATCCATTACTCCTCCTGCTCAGATGCTACATCAATTCGCTCTATTCGTTCATTCTGCAATGGTGTTTGTTCTCGATTGTCCGGCTTGCTATAGTAACAGTTGTGGTTCCCTACCTCCTCTGAGCAGTGTGTGCCCTCCTGGTTGTTCTGAGCCCAGTGCTCGCACACAAATAGGACGTCAATGCACTCACCTTGGCTATTTGGAAAAGTTATCGGGGCACCATTTCTCTCAAAAAAAAATTTGTGGTGTCAATTCTCTTCACTGTGCTCGGCCTACTGATAACTGTAGATTTCCTGAGCTTCTTGTCTGCTCCAATTGTCATAGATACTATCATCCCACCCCTGCTACTATGTCGCGCATCCACCACAGAATGAGGTGTCGGCGTGGCTCTATTTGGGGCCATGCTTCCCATTCTCGGCCCTCTTATAGCTCGAATTTGGAGTCATCCTCAGGTGAAGCGGTGCGAGACCATCCTCCGATGACGTGCAGCTTCAGGGGTTGTGCCCGCCATTTTGAAAATGTCCATTTTGCTCAGCCTGCTCCTCCCCCCTCTGTTGACCCTCCTAGAGCGGCTATTCCTCCTAGCTCCCATGGGTCTGCCAGCCTTCCCATGCGTAAAACCTCTCAGAGAGCAGAATTCTACTTTGAATGCTCCCTAGATAGACACATCGTCATGAATTTTGTCACTATGACTCTTAGAGAAGAGTCTCCTCACCTTGACCCCTCTCGTGCGGCCTTTCCACTGCCGTCTCCAGTCAAGAATATCTCCAAAAGCCTGGTTTTTCCTGCAGGTATCACTCAACCTTCCCAGGACAAGGAGCGCAAGCTCGAAGTGGCTACTGACAAGGAAGGCACTCCCAAAGAAGATATGGATGATAGCAGAGATGAATATTAGTGCAGATTTATGGAGGAACCACCGTCCCCGGCTCATGATCAGTGATTCTCTTGGCCTTCATATTTCTTTGGTACTTCTGCTCAATTACTGTTGGAATTTTTTGCTTACATGTTTCAAGGCTCAGATGGAAAAGCTAAATGTTATTTTTAGCATATATTTCTTTGTTAGGATGCTTTGTATGAACTGTAGGCCGGTTTCCCTTCCAAGGGCGGCCAAACTGTTTCTTAAAGGACTGGTTTACCTGCCAGGGCAGTCCAAACTCATTTTGTTTAGCATGACTATCAAGCCCAGTGTTCAGGCTTTCACAGATGACACTGTGGCAGTTTTGTACCAATAATTTTTATACATAATAGAATTAGTATTACTTAGGAAAAAAATATATTATGCTTAATATTATAGAGTATTATATAATATTTAACATTATTAATCATAAAGAAAGAGGACATAGGGATTTTATAAACGGTAGAAGAATTTTGATTTAGAAATCTATCAAAATCTCTAAATCACATGAAAGATAAGATATCAAACATTGTTGAAATTTGACTAAATTAAAGGGGCAAAGGCATATGTAAGGTCCTAACACGAGTTTAAATTATTTTTACACTAATGTTTTGTTCTTTTTACTGAAATAGATGCATTTATTTTAGTATAGATTTTGATTTGTAATCTTATTTGATTGATTACACTTAATACATTGATTTCAGTGTATATGTTGATTTTTAATCATATTTGTTTATTAGACTTGATGCATTTATTTTAGTATAAATATTGATTTCTAATCCTATTTGATTGTTTGTGCTAGATGCATTGATTTTAGTGAAGATGTTGATTTTTAATTTGATGTAACTAGATGAACGATGTGCATTTCTTTCAAAATAATTTGATTAATTGTGTACATTGATTTCAGTGTATGCACAAAATAATTGTTGACAACATGCACGTTATAGTAATGGCCAGTTTAGATCCATATTAAATAGAAACAAACCACAAAGAGCCTAGATACATCTTAATCATCAATATAGATCCATTTAAATAGAAATGAACAACAAAGAGAAAGTTAATAGATAAGGGCACAAAAAATGACAAGTGAGAATGCATTGATTTCAATGTAGATGTTAATTTTTTTATCTCGTGTAAATAGATGGATGATGCACATTATTTCCGAGTAATTAAATTAATAGTTTGCATTGATTTTACTATATAGACAATATAATTATTGACGAAAAATATTGATTTATGTGTTATAGTAATTATCATCCTATATATGTATTAAATAGAAATGAATAAAAAAAAACTAGATCCATCTTAATGATAATCCTAGATCCATCTTAAATAGAAATTTAAAAAAAGGAGCAAGTCGATAGTCAAATGCATAAGAAATGGTGATTATTGAGGAATGTCAACAACAAAGGGAGAAGCAAAGAACATACCTACAAATATAGTCACAACAAATGACAACTAAACAATGGAAAGAACAAAATAAGGAAAAAATTGAATAACAAAAAGCACATAAAAGATATCAAAGAGCATATCAACAAATAAGGGCACAAAAAATCAAAATTGAATAGTTTCAAGGGTAAATAATAAAATAAATTGTGCAATGAAGAGGAAATTGACAATAAAGGTAGGGAACAACAACTAAATATCACGAAAAATAGAAGAAAAAAAATACATGGATAACAAAGAGAATATCAACAAAGAAAATAATATTCAATCAACTCATGCATAGTATAGGATACAAAAGAAAATCCTATGAGAATTTAAAAAAATATATATATGTAACACCCTCTTCCCACATCTACCCAAGTAACCAGCTAACTGGGGTAAACATGTGACGAGAGGCTACATTAATGATATTTAAACTCCTAGGTGACCTTAAGGAAGTGGAACCAACGGAAACACAACATTGTTAGAAAAAAAAACAAAAAGAGCCTAGATACATATTAATCATCAATATAAATCCATTTTAAACAGAAATGAATAACAAAGAGGAAGTTAATGGTGAAGGGCACACAAAATTACAAGTGTGAATGCATTGATTTCAGTGTAGATGTTAATTTTTTATCTAATGTAAATAGATGGATGATGCACATTATTTTCGAAGTAATTAAATTAATAGTTTGCATTTATTTTACTATATTGACAATATAATTACTGATGATAAATGTTTAGTTATGTGTTATAGTAATTATCACCCTATATTTGTATTAAATAAAAAAGAAAAAAAAATCCTAGATCCATCTTAATGATGATCCTATATCCACCTTAAATAGAAATTAACAACAAAGAAATTCAATAGATAAATGCATAAGAAATGGTGATTATTGACGAATGTCAACAACAAAGGGATAAGAAAAGAGCACACCTACAAAGATAGTCACAGCAAATGACAACTAAACAATAGAAAGAAAAAAAGAAGGAAAAATTTGACTAAAAAAATCACATAAAAGGGATCAAAGAGCCTATCAACAAAGAAGGGCACAACAAATCACAATTGAATAGTGTCAATGGTAAATAATAAGAGAAAATGCACAATGAAGAGGAAATCGACAATAAAGGTAGAGTTAATGACAACTAAATATCATGAATAATATAGGAAACAAAAAGATCGATAACAAAGATAATATTGACAAAGAAAATAATATTCAACCAACTCGTGCATAATAAAAGATACAAAAGAAAATCCTATGAGAAAAAAATGTTTAAAAGATATGTAGCACCCTCTTTCCACATCTATCCAAGTAACCATCAAACTGGGGTAAAAATGTGACGAGAGGCTACTATAATGAGTTTCAACCTCCTAGGTGACCTTAAGTAAGTTGAATCGATAAAAACACGACATACTTAACTTGTAAAACAACAACAACACCCCCGGGAGATAAATCAACCTTTTAGGCCTCTTACCCCTGGGTCACAATGACATTTTTACCCCTTTGAGCCATAGCTACAGGCACAACCTTTCATTCCTACGTCCAGGAGGCTATAGCCACAGGCATAACATTGCATGCCAATGGCCAGGGCCCCAAATACTCAGTTTTTTTCTAGCATCCCTAGGATTTAAACTACCTTTTCAGGCCCAGAATCTAGTGCTTTGCGGAGAACGTTATGAAAATTTTAGAGATTATAAATAAAAACAATACAATGATATGGAATTAATCATTTCAATAAGAACTCATATTGAACCCTCCTAGCCATGATAGGAATTTTGTCAAACATGTTACAAACATGAAATCTATAGGTATAAAAAACATAACAGAACATAAGGTTCCGATAGTTATTTGAGAATCACTAAGAAGAATTTCTCCACTACATTATTAATTGCAATACCATGTATTTTACTATAGATACATTATGTATTCATTTACAAGTAAAAACATGGAGAGATCCATCCATCATCACTGTAAAAATACATGCTCATAACCATCATAATAATAATAGAAATGCCATGGATACAACATCAATATAATACACATAATAACCAGTACTTTTGCATACAAAATACGAAGGGAATGAGCTCTTCATTACCGAATTTATAAACCAACCAGATATGGGACTTCCACGTTCCATCCAACCATAGATTGACTGAGAAAAATATCTCTTCATTCAATCACCCTCGTGCCATATTTGAAGCATGAATGTGGGATATCATCAAACACATCAATCAAAACCAATCTAGGTCTTCCATAGGCCAAACGACCTCAACCCTCAAATAGTGATTCCACCTCACGGTCAGGCATCACAACCATCACATATTGGTCTCTATCTAAGATGTTTTAGGACTCCACACTGTTTGTTCCAACCAGGGCTTCCAGGACTAGTAACTCAACCCCAACTGTTATAGGGCTTCTAGAGAATTTGTCCAACCAGGGCTTCCAGGACTAGTAACTCAAACTCAACCCATATTCGTTCACAAGGCTTCCATATCATTTGTCCAACCAAGGCTTCCAAAAACTAATAACTCAACCCACAACTAAAGGAATCAAGAGAATAAACCAGAAAACAATCAATGGAAATAAACCCACAACACCATGGTTATCTAGGATATGGCAAGGCTAGGAAAATCCACTGTCAATCCAACCAATCCTCCATGCCAATGACAAATCATAATCAAGAAACCACATGAAATACCATGCATGCCAAATCTAGTGAGGAAAGCATACACACAACTCAGTACCTGCACTTATAACCTATTGTAGATGTTGATCTCAATGTCCTCTTATGCTCTCTTTCTCTTACTTTTCCTTATTGCTCCAAATGACCAAGTATCCACACTCTCCAAGAGTGCTCCAAGAAAAATCTAAGTATCCAAGAGTATGAGAGAGAGAGAGAATAATTAGAGAGCTCCAAAAATTCACTGACCAAATATTACCAACTTATCCTCAGAAGCCTTTTTATTATTGAGTCCTCTATTTTCTTCATTTTCCTCCTCACATGCAACATGTGACATTTCACCTCCCTTTTCTCCTAGTTTCCATTTTTTTCATAAATAAATGCCGATATTTGTCTCATGTATTTTCCATTTAATTTTCCAATTTCCTTTAGCCATAATAACTGAAATGAACACCCGCTAGGATGGTTTTCCCAACATTCATCTTGGAATATGTGTCCCATCAATCGTGGTAATTATTTTAACTTTGTTACATGGAATTTTCACCAGGGTTGTTACATAACCCCCCCCCCCCCCAACCCCCCTTGGGGGAACATTATCCTCAGTGTTCAATGACACCTAAAAACTAGCAAACTCCTGAAAATAGAACAGACTGCCTATGGAGCCTTATAACACAACTCTTTGTAGTACTTACAATGAATAACCTGCTCAAAAGAAAAAATCATCATGAAAATCATACCATGTAATAGATATTTATAATTCAGCTCATTACGGTATTTACAATTGTATACACATATATACATTTTGCCAACCAGAAAATAAAAGGATACAATGCATGTATCCAAAACAAGGGAATATAGAGGCTGACACCTCCAACCTCAAATTAGTACCAGGATTCACTTCCTTCTAAGGAATTCCAGAATTCATTTTCATAGTCAAAGTCTGCAACTAATATCCAACACTAAAATACTACGCTATTGTACCCTCAATGAACAGTTATCGTCTCTTTGTTCCAAGGCACACTCCCAATGTGCATATGATTCCATCTAGCAATGATAATGACTAAAACAAATCCATCCTGAACCTTCCATTCTCTGCTACATAAGTCCCTCAGGAAATCTAGTCACCCCCTTCCAAATAGTTACACACCTTCCAAGTTTTGTTGGCACGCCCATCTCGGGCAGTAAGTCCTTTGGCAAGACTTCGTCATATCAGAAGATTAAAAAACCAAGGCATATCCTTGCCTCAAAACAATCATACCAGTCATAGCATTCTCATGGAAATCAATGGACACTATTGGGTACCAGTGTCCCATAATGGCCCTACTCCTGAAGTGCTTTACCAGCATACTGAGATTTTTACATGCTTCTTGTACCAAGCACATAACTTCCATTAGATTCAAAATAAATTGAAATAAATTAAAATCATACTTCATTGGTAGCTTTTCAATAAGGTACACTTGAAATCATGTTTAATTCCTATCACAACAAGTTAAACCAGTTGTTCTATCAAATCATCATGTATAAACATATCACATCTGGTTAGCTCAAAACACAACCATCATAAATTAAAATCATGAATCACATGCAATCATCATAAACCATAATCATGAATCACATGTAACCATCATAAGTTAGAATCATAAATCAGATGCATAATAGAACTGAACTAAATTACTGATACTTATCCTTCATCAGTATAATACTTCTACCTTTTTTTTCTTTTTTTACACATACCATATCGTTTGCCACACGTAGAAAGCACCCAATTCCTTTTATTCCATTCAATCATGTACACATACACACAATGTACATCACAACAAATACATCCAAACACGAATGCAACATGATACAATACATGCACCAACACCGGCATAAGAAACATACACCTACACATGGTGTAAAATAAAACACAATACATTTACATATAAAAAGTACAATACAATGAATACACATGTCATGATACCACGTCTACACCATGCACATACATAGTACCGCATGCCTGCAACACATGTACGACATGCACACAATACCACACATATACCAGTACCATATGCACAACATGTACATAGTACCACCTTCACACAACACTACCTAAACAATGTGTTCACAACATCACATGTACATGACACCACCTGCACAATGTTTACACAATGCCAAATGTACACCCCACTACTTGTACAATGTGTGCACAATACCACATGTACACAACACCACATGAAAAACATGTACATGACACCACATGTACACAGTGCCACATGCATGATATGTACATGTCACAACCTTCATACAACACCACATGCACATAGCGCCATACGTTCATAACACTGCTTATCCAACATGCACACAACACTGCATATCCAACACACACAATACGATATGTACACAACACCGCATATCCAACATGTACATAGAATCATCTATATATAACACTGCACATGCAATATACACACAACACTATATATACAACAGGCATACAACATCATATGTACAAAATACTACATATGTTACATTTACACATCACCATAGGTACAATCACTAAATAGACAACATGCACAACCTATATACAACAGTAGTATTTTGCATCCATAGGCCACATGCTAACCCCAAAAGAAACCTTGCTTCTAGTGTCTTTCCACTATCCATGCTTATCCCGGCATGTCACAGATCACACTACCTTCACTTTTTTGATGTACCCCTCAACATTACTTGTCCATAACATAAACATAGCCATAGTACAAACATATAATATCAATTCATATCCACATGATACTGAACTTGTATATATGTTACAGTTACTATTCCCACTTCATGCCTCATAAGACCAATAACCTCTTCATGTCATTCACCTGCATAAGAATTCATTCCTCCATAAGAATGATCCTTCAAAACCATGTCATACAGTGACATAGATACATAGATACATACATATATATAATCATTATCATAAAATAATCATGATCCTATTAGACAACAACATACATACACACATATATACATATAAGAATTAACATTAAACAATCATGATCCATGATGACCCTGTCAGACACAACATACATATATACATACATGTATACATATATAAACATCAACATAATCATGATCAAAAAATAATTGCTAGATATCATAAGGTCTAGGTTAAGAGAATTTCCTTTATGTGTGCATAGTATGCAAAACATTGAGAACAATAGTTCCCAACATTTCTAAGGCATATAACACCTATGATGCATTTAGTTTACCCTTTCCTATTACCTTTCTCATGAATTTCTTGCTACCATCCATTTACACCTTGGACTCAACCAATCCAACCAGTTGTCATTCTTTTACCTTTAGTTTCCCTTATATATGCATCGAGATTCATCCGAGTCTTTCATTACATGTTGGGTTTCATTCAATTCTTATCGAGCTCCATTAACTTTCCTCTTTCCCAAAAAATTCCCAAGACTCTCAAACAAAAGGAAAGAACAATAACAAACAATAAGACCATGAAAAACCACAAGCAATACGACACCACAACAAAGTGGTATGGCCATACACTAGACATTAACAGAACCACAAATTAGATATCATTCTTGGGATTCAACTGCGATAAGTAATTCATTCATCTACGACCATTTCCATGAGGGGTAGTCATAACTGACTAATTTCTCATGATTTTTGAATAGTCCACTTAGCACTCATTACATCGGGTGATGCTCACAGGGGTAAAGAAGTAGGATTGAAACTACTGAAATGAATCACATAGTGTCAATCATCACTTCCGGGGTGTTATCACTCCGAAATTTCCAAAGGTTGTTCTAGTGTTAAAAATAAATATCAGAGGTAACTACAAACCTACTTTGGATCTTAGGATCTAGCCTTCCTAAACTCAGAGAGGGTTCTCTCTATATGATTTAACTTTGTTTATTTTATGGATTTTAGGCTAGTTATGTATTCTTAATTTGGATTGGTTTTGATTGATTGGTGGAATTAATGATTTAGATGAATAGGTGCTTTTCCATTTTCCATTGGGATATGGAGTCAATATACTTTGAAAATGGAACACAATCAAATTACAAAGAAAGTTTTACAGGCCAAGATAGGTGAGCAATATCAGATCTCAGGGTTGAATGGTGAAGTTATATTTCAATCAGGATCAAGGAGAAATTAAGAATTTCTTAAACCAGATAATGAAGAAAGGTGAAGAAATTCAATCGATATCAGAGGGAAATTAAGAATTCTCTAAACCGGATATCAAAATAAAACATAGAAATGTATAACAGTTCAAAACAGAGTGTAATATTTAAGAAAATTCTTTAGTAATACTCCTATTATAACATTCAATTTTAGAACACATAAAAGTTTATGGAATACTTAGAAAGAAAATATGAACAATTGAAATTTATACTTCACTGAGATAGCTCAACACCTGAATCCTGCAAAGAAGTTTCTTTATAAGACAATAACCATAAGGCAATAGATCAGTCAACTGCGAAAATATTCAGAAATCGACCCATGATACTTCAAATGACAAAGTATTTATAAAGAACATTAGAAAAAATATCCTGTCAACTGACTAGGATTTATGTTAGGAAAATAAAATATCTTTATGTAAAAATATAGAGACACCTTTCAATTGGCTGATATATGGCCCTGATACTTTGCTTGTTGTTACCTGTATGTTCTTTCATATGTCTGTTCTTTCACCCTTTACAATAAATCACACAACTTCTCCCATGTTTCTTCATCTTGGATTTTGATTTTCATCATCTTGCAATAAATCTCATCTGCCTTTGAATATCTGGCAAACGTAGGCTTATTTACAAAAATGTGATTTACCTCATGCTTAAGGTAAAAGAAGTTTTCTAGAGTTTGATTACTTGTTCCTTGATTTTATTAATTTTTGTAGTCTTAAAGGAAATATCTTCCATTGTTTTGATTAATCAATTGGCCTCATCAGTGGGATGGATTGTTGGTATTGTTGATGCTGGTGTAGATATTGGTGCTTTGGTTCAGTTAATCACCTACAAAATAAAAAAACCTGTAAATTTAGAAAATGGTTTTCGGGGAGGGGGGTATAGTGGTTTTTTTGGGTATGTGTTATATTCTTTCCGCAACTAGTCACGTGTGGGGGGGGGGGGGGTGGGGGGTGGTCACAAGGGGGGCAGAAACCCCCCTTGTTCAAGGTCTGGGGCAGCGCCCTGAGAAATTTTTTTGGACCTTATTTTTCGGTGGGCGGACCTGCCCATGGTTTTCTGCATGGGTTTGCATATGGTTTTGGGGCATGATGGTTTTCGGCCCCTTATATTTTGTAGATCCAGTCAAGGGAACTACGGTGATGTTCTATTCCAAGGTTAATGGATTGGGTTTTATGTATGCTTTGGCGTGTATATATATGTGTTGTAACACTAAAAGTAATATAATGAGAAATCAAGATGGTCGTCCTGATTTGGGATCCAGGGGAAAATCTCTGTGTATATCTGTTTTATGTTTTATGCTCTTGTTATTGTTTAATTTCTATTTTTTAAGATTCGTTTGCAGATAATTTTTGTACAGGGTTAAAACCCACAGGTTTATGGTTTCATGCTTGGGGGGTTCGAACTCTTGTGAGGCTGACATGTATAGTTGAGGCGATATTCGAAAACAATTCTTTTTGGACCCCCCTAGTGATGATGGAGGGGGGACGAAAAGCCACATGAACCATTGGATATAAAGGAGTGTGATGAGATCGTGAGGGAGATGAGGGTGACTTATGCAATGGTGTGAATAGTGGGGTTTTATAATTTTAAAACTTTGGTGATTTAGCGCATGGTGAAAGGGTGATTTAGTGGTTTGGGAAGGAAGGGGTGCGATAAAACTAGGAGGCGTCACGTGGCAAGGGAGTGGGCGGATAAAACCACCTATTTCACACCCCCCCTCATCATTTGAACTTTGGAATGTCGGGGAGTACGAAATGGATCGTAGGCTGTCCGATCTGCTCGGTGGTGATTGAACAACTGGAAAAGTTAAGAGCTTTCAAAGAAGGTGGGGTCGAGAAATAGATTAAATGGAGGGTTAAATCAAAATGGGGGTTGTGAAATATATTAAGTGGGTAGTTCCAATGAAAGTGGGGGCGGGAAATGTTTTTTGCATTTTTATGAAAACATAAAGTTTTATTTAAAGGGGAAATGGGGTTTTCAAAGGGGAAAAGGGATTTTTAGTAAGGGGAAGGGGGTTTTCAAAGGGGAAAGGGGATTTTAGTAAGGGGAGGGGAGTTAGGATAAGGGGGAATGAAGAAGGAAAGGGTTTTTAGAAAGGGGAAGGGGGTTCAGATATTTTTGATAAGGGATAATCATAATGATTCTTATATGACTTTTAAAAATTATTCTACCTACCCTTTTATTTATGATAAAAAATTTCCTTTCCTTTATTGGGTGCATTTGAGATTTCTAACCCTTTTTATTTTCTTTTGATAAGAAAACTAACTTATTTCTAACCTTATATATTCCAATGGCTCAGATTAAAATTATGAGCTCATTTTTATTCTCTACCTAACTAATGATCTTCCAAGATTGAATGGTTTGGTCATATATTTATTCATTAACTATCATAACATAAAATTTAAAGGCATGAATGATCAACCTTAGATTGCATGATCATCATGAATTGTGGCATTTTGAACAAGTTGCACACAATTCATTTTCAAAAGTAAAGTAAACTAAGAGTAGTGGCATTTGAATGTGCAACACTTTCAGAATTTATTTTTTTATTCTTTTTATGGGGTACATATTTTATATTTTTTTTATCTTTATTTCTTTTGGTTCTTTGATTATTCTTTTAGGACATGTCCTCTTCTCATTTTTTAATATGGAAAACATTTTCAGAAATGCAAAGGTATGTACAATATTACAAGACTTAACATATCCAATTCAAAATTATGATCCCTATTATTATAGGACCCTAATAGTGGTTCCACTTGGGAATGGCATCTCCTTGTGAGATGTCAAGAACTTTCTGATCAGTGGCCTTGGAACTTTGGCTTTGCTTTGCTTGGAACTGCTTTCTGTGATCTCCTTTTCAAACATATGATGTTATATCTTTTAAAGCTTTAAAGTTTCCTCTTCAGGCTTCAACTTTACAAGATAATCATCTACTCCAATCTAAACTTTTCTATGGTATTTACAATGATCAAAATAGAACAAATGAACTACTAGTTAATCTGGTGAAAAATAGTGCTTCAACATTCGACCATTGACTGGTACACTTGGTAGGTATGTTCCATTTAATTCTTTCAAGAAAAAGGCATTGTTGCCTCTGTAACCATAAGTAATGTATGGGCCCTTCTAGAGAAAGTCAAGTTTCCCATGTTTCCCTTTGTCTTCCCTTCTGGAATCCCATTTTAGTACTTGATCACCTATGAAGAAATCATCTACTTTAGTTTTCTTATCAAAGATATTCTTGATTTTGTCTTGAATTACTTGGGCTTTAATATAAACTTCTTCCCTGGTTTGCTGTAAATTAATTGTTTGGTTTATCCTCCTTTAGATGTCATTTGGTTCTACTTGCAACTCTTGAATCATTTTCATTACTGGAACTCCTAATGAATATGGAAAAACAAAATCCATCCCATATACCAATTGATAGGGAGATTTACCAATAGATTTCTTAGTAGTTAGTATGTCTGCCCGTAGGGCATTCACCAACCTTTTATTCCAGGTTTTCTTTTTATCTTCCAATAACTTCTTGATGATGTTGACTAGGCTTTTATTTGAATATTCTACTAGTCCATTACCTTGAGGGTAATGGGCAGTGGAATGGCCTAGGGTGATATGGTATCGGTTACAAAAATATATCATTTTCTTGGATTTGAAGGCAGCATCATTATGAGTGATGAGATTTTGTGGGCATGCAAATCTAGAAAGGATGTTGCTATCAAGAAATGTAATAATGACAGAATCTGTGGCTTGTCTAGAAGGGATGGCTTATATCCACTTGGTAGGGTAGTTAGTGGCTATCAATATCCATTTATAATGGGCAGAGGAGGGTGGGTGAATTTTACCAATGAAGTCTAAACCTCATTGTTGAAATGACATTTCTACTAAGATAGGTTTGAGCGATAATGGTAAGAGTTTCTTCTTCCCTTCAAATATTTGACATTTGTGATAGGATGTCACATACTTTCGGACATCTGCAAAAAGGGTGGGCCAAAAAAACTTGCCCTCAAAATTTTGTTAGCAGTTTTTTTACAGTATAGGTGTCCTCCAAAATCTCCTACATGAAATTCCTGCATGAATTTTTCAGCTTCATATTTTAATAAATAATTTAATAGGATACCACCATGATATTTCCAAAATAAAAATTATCTAAGAGATAATATTTCACTTCTTTCATTTTTAAGAATCTACTTTTGGTTCTAGATAAACCAAGAGGAGCTCGTAGGTTGAGTAAAACAAATGTAAGGTCTGCATACTAGGGTGAAACTATGAAAGCTTCACTGATTTGTGGAGTCACCATCTCTTTTTGACCATCTATGGTAGCAATGAAATTTATGTCTAAGGTTTGACAGTTCGATCCAACCATGAGTTTGGCCAAACCTTGGCCTTTAATTAATTTTGTAGGCTTTATCTCAATGTCATATTCTAGTATTATGGTAATCCATTTGCCTCTTTTTACATCAGGTCCATTCTGAGTTAGAATTTCCTTTACAACTAAGTTTGGAACATATGCTATTATGTGAGAGTATATAATGTATACTCTAAAATATTTTATGGCTTTTACTAAAGCAAGAGCTTGTTTTTCCATGATATTATACTTTAGTTTTGCATCTCTCAAATTTTTACTGAGGAAAGCAATGGGTTGTTGAGGCCCTCATCGTTCTTTTGCAACAAGACTGCTGCAATGGTGTGCTCTGAAGAAAATGAAAAAATTATGAAATCTTCGTTAAAATTATGACTTAAGAGGACAGGTGTTTTAGTAAGGGCTTCTTTAACAGCTTCAAAAGACTATTTAGCCTTTACTATCCACTTAAGTATTGAATCCATTTTTAACATGTTGTTTAAATTTCTAATTAGTTATGCTAAGTTAGGGATGAATCTTCTAAGAAAATTTATTTTTCCTAAAAATGCTTGTATTTCTATAATGTTTCTAGGATGAATGATATTTAGGATTGCTTCTATTCTAGTTGGACCAATTCTAATGCCCTCTTTTGAAATTATGTGTTCCAGAATTTTTCCTTCTTCTAATCCAAAAAGTGACCTTTTAGGATTTAAGGATATGCCATATTTTCTACATTTTATGAATACTTTTCTTAGATGATATAGATGTTCATTATCTGACTTGGAAAACACTGTGATATCATCTAGGTAAATGACTAAAACATCATGGATTTCCTTTGCAAAGGCTATATCCATGGCTCTTTGGAATGTTTCTCCAGCATTCATCATCCCAAAAGGAATTTTCAAGTACATGAAAGTTCCCCAGGGAGTGGTGAATGCAGTCTTAGCTTGATCTTCATGTTGGACTAGGATTTGGTTGTATCCAGAAAATCCATCAAGAAATGAAATTTTGGATGACCCTACTACCCTCTAGATAATGTGGTCCATTTTAGGGAGGGGATAGTTATCCTTCAGTGATACTTTGTTCAAGTTTCTGAAATCAACATAGAGTCTGATTTCTCCTATTTTCTTTCTAGTGGGGACTAAATTAGAGACCCAATCAGAATATCTGATGGGTGCTATGATTTGAGCATCGTACATCCTTTTAAATTCTTTCTCTAGTAATGGCATAAGAGCAGGGTTAATTCTCCTTAGCTTTCGTTTAAAGGGCTTCAGATTTTCTTTAATTGGTATCTTATGTTGGATAATGCTAGTATCATAAGACTTGAGGTCTTCATAATTCTGGGAAAAAATGTCTTGGAACTCTTTAAACAAGCTATTGTACTTCAAATTTTCAGTTGGAGGTAATGCCTTATATATCTTGATAAGCGTGGGATTTTCCTTTGTTCCTATGTTGCATTCCAATATATCTGACCTTAGAGGCTCCATTTTAGGTTTTCTAGCTACATCATTGGATTCAAAGAGGTCTTCTAGTGGGGCTAATCCCTTAGGAAAAATGTTGTCTTTGAGGTTTAAAAATTCCGATTCATTATTGATTAATTCCTCTATTTCTAGTTTACTGAATCTAGTTGGTTCTATCTTATTTACATCATTTACATATATTTCATAATTTATGGTATAATCTAATGTACAGTCAGTGTCTATATTACCATTTTGAAATTATCCTTCAGAAATCATAAAATCAAGGATTTGTTTGTCTTGTCAAAAGATTTTCCAATACTTTAAATTATCAGGTATGGTTGGTCTATGTCTTACCTCAGCCTTGTGTTGATGATTCGGCTGAAAAAGTAAATTGCATGTGCTAGAAAAAGTGGTTAAGCTATGCGCTTGCATATTATGCTTTCTTGGAATGACAGCGAAGTCAGTCTCAAGGAAACATCTTATCAAGTTTAGGATGGTTTCTCTGTAATACCTATGTATAGGGTTATTAGTAATGTACTCTCCCTTGACTTGTTTTATAATGAGTTCTAAGTCTCCCATGATGGAAACTCTTATAGCCCCAAGTTTTCTTACGATTTTAAGGCCTAGCACTAATGCTTCATATTATGCCATGTTGTTAGTGAATTTGAAATTTAATCTGTAAGCATCTCCTTTTGAATAAAATTTTATAAATTGTAGATCCATACTTCAGCTCCTCCTCCTAATATATTTACAGATCCATCAAAATCTAAATGCCACATAGATTCATGTGTTATATTTTCACTCTCGAATTCTTTGTGTTTTTCTTCTACAACTGTGATTTTATCTTTGTCATTTTCTGAATTACATAAGATAAATGAATCAAGATCAGAATGCATGGAATAGATAAAGTAATTATGTGGTATTTCTGAACTATTTACTATGAATTTCATCAAGGTTTCTCTATATAGTTCCCTTTGCTGGAAAAAGACAAAAATGGTAGCATATGACATCTCTAATTGCAGCGATCACTGTAATTTAGCTCGCCATGAGCGAGATAATAACATACCATATTTGGGAGGGATATCAACAACTACTATGTGCATAATGATACTCTTTTCTGGGCACAGGACTAGAGTTACACACATATATTTGATTAGGCCAAGGCATTTGGCTTGACTAGAATCAAAGGAGAAGAGGTCTTTGTATGGTCTGGTGATGCCTAAGTTTAAATTTTCCATGGCTGCTTTAGGCATTAAGTTATGAGATGCTCCTGAATCCAACATAGCATTATGTAAGATTTTATCATGTATGTTTAAGATAATGTAGAATGGAGGGACACCCCCTTGTTGACGTTTTCCATTTACTTCAGGACCGAATAATAACTCAAGTTGATCATAATTGAGGTTGACAACATCTTCACCTTCACCTATGTTTAGTGTTTCAGTAATTTGTGCCTTGTATGAGTCATTTTTCACTAGATCTATTAAAGGAACTGGTATTCTTAATTTGGCTATCTCAATTTTGATATTGAATGGCATTTGAGTTTTGCCTAATTTAATCATTTCATCTTTACCAATTGTGCTTTGTGTGTTTTTGTCTTCTTTATCAACACTTGGTAATTCAGTTTATGTGTCAACTGTTTTTCTTTCAACTTCCTTATCTGGAAAAGTTTGAGTAGTAGTTGATGTGATTTCTACAATCTTTAGGCTGGAAGCATTTTGAGTTTCTCTAGGGAGAATTTGTATAATTTTGCTCACAGGAGCTTCTATTATTTTATTAGTTTGGGTGTGGATTGATTTCTTAATAGGAACCTCTGTGTTCATTTTTTTTCCTAAGGCTATACTATTATGAACTTCGTAGATAGCAGATTCATAGCCTTGTTTATAGTCAAATGACTCTCCAGGATGTAATTGTAATTGTTGTAACATGTACAATTGTTGTTCTTCATGGGTCAGAAAAATGGTATCTTCATTGCTTACTCCCATCAAGTTTATCTAGGTGTCCTAGTCTTCTTCATGTTGTTATGAAATTTCAACATAATTTTCCTGGAAAGGTGGTCTAATATGTTGATCGGGTACAACTTCTCTTGATTTACCAGTATTAGGACTTTTCCTAAAGTTGGGGTTTCTAATTTGGGGACCTTGTTGATTTTCCCACTGAGGTTTTCTTTCCATTTTCTCTAGTCTATCCATTAGTCTTTCTACATTTTTGGCTAAAATATCAATCTTAATATCTGAAGTGGAAGGCTCTTCCTTAATGGTCACTCTCCTCTCATTCCTCATCCTAGCTATTTTAGCTAGTAAGTTAGCTTCTACAGTAACTACATCACTCTGCATTTGTTATAAAGTTGCAGGGTTCCTTTATCTTAACTGATAGGACATGTCGGCATCAAAACCATCTAGAAAGTTAATTAGGGCCAAGCCTGGTGGATTTTTGATATTTATTGGAATTGCATTGTAAATGTTGTTAAAACTAGTACAATAATCCTGAACAGATTTATTAGGAGATATCCTAATGTCCTCATATTCAGATAATATCTGGAGAGGGTTTTTCTTTCTTTCCCATCTATTTATAAACAATTGGTGGAAAGAAGCTAAATTAACAATATGGTTAGCAATAAAGATTTAAACCATTTTTTAACATCTCCTGCTAGTGTTTGTGCAAACAATCTCATTTTTACATCGGCCTCACCAACTTCATGTAACTCAAAATAATATGTCATTTTATCTACATGTTGTTGAGAAATATACTAACCAGTACCATCAAACTGAAATTTTTTACTCTGGTAATATTGTGGCATGGCATGTAAAGGGGCCTGTAAGGCCAAAGGGACAAATCTGGCTACCATGGTTAATATTTTAGCTCAACTGGGAGGTAAAGTAGTGGTGCTGGAAGATGGACTCGAAACGTGAGGTTGTAGAGAAAATTTAGGTATGAATGGTTTTGTGGAATGAATTGTGGTGGATATTATAGGTGAGGTGGAACTGAATGAAGGTGTATTTACATTTTTTGAAGAGACTGTAGAGAGCTTAGGGGTAGCAGAAGTTAGAGCAGCTAGTTCAACTGACTGTTGAAAATAGGCTTCATCTATATATTTTATCAAATTTGAGGTTAAAAAATCAAGTTTGTCAAAAGTATCTAGAACCCGTTGATCTAAATCAAGTTGTATAGTATCCTTCTTTGATTCAAAAAATTGAAAAAAATTGGGGTCTATTACAATATCATGGATTGAGTTTTCAGATTTGGTACGAAATAAAGAATGCTCAAATGATAAATCAAATTGAATATCATGTATGCTTGATAAATCCTTAGGAAGTGAATTTTCTTTGATAAACTCACTACTGCTTCCTTGACTCTCTACTTTTTTAGGTTTTCTTAAAATTCTATCAGGATCATCAAAAATTGTAGCAGGCTATGGATCAAGATGAGCCCTTGTATAATATGTTCTTTTAGGAGCCATAATTTTAACTTACTATGATAAATTAAAACAACCTTTTAAAACCTTAATGTGAAAAATGAGGAAAATTGTTTCCTTTTAAGATTTATTTTAACTAGGGACTGATTTTTCCCCAGTGGAGTCGCCACTATGTTATCACTCCGAAATTTCCAAAGGTTTTTCTAGCGTTAAAAAGAAATATTTGAGGTAACTACAAACCTACTTTGGAGCTTAGGATCTAGCCTTCCTAAAATCAGAGAGGGCTCTCTCTATATGATTTAACTTTGTTTATTTTATGGATTTTAGGCTGGTTATGTATGCTTAATTTCGATTGGTTTTGATTGATTGGTGGAATTAATGATTTAGATGAATAGGTGCTTTTCCATTTTCCATTAGGCTATGGAGTCAACATACTTTGAAAACAGAAAAAAATAAAATTATAAAGAAAGTTTTACAGGGAAAGGTAGGTGAGCAATATAAGAGCTCAAGGCTAAATGGTGAAGTGATCTTTCAATCAGGATCAAGGAGAAATTAAGAATTCCTTAAACCAGATAATGAAGAAAGGTGAAGAAATTCAATCGGGATCAAAGGGAAATTAAGAATTCTCTAAACCAGCTATCAGAAGAAAACATAGAAATGTATAACAGTTAAAAGCATAGTGTAATGTTTAAGAAAATTATGCAGTAATACTCCTGTTATAACATCCAAATTTATAACACATATAATTTTATGGAATACTTAGAAAGAAAATATGAACAATTGAAATTTATACTTCACTAATATAGCTCAACACATGTATCGTGTAAAGAAGTTTCTTTATAACTTGTTTTGTCTATCAACTAGAAGTTGGTACAATAACCATCAGGCAATAGATCAGTCAGCTACGGAAATATTCAGAAATCCACCCATGATACTTTGAATGATGAAGTATTTATACAAAAAATTACAAAAAATATCATGTCAACTGAATATGATTTATTTTAGGAAAGTAAAATATCTTTATGCAAAAAGATAGTGACACCTTTTAACTGATTGATATATGGCCGTGATTCTTTGCTCGTTTTTACCTGTCTATTCTTTCGACCTTTACAGTAAATCACACCAATTCTCCCATGTTTCTTCTTCTGGGATTTTGATTTTCATCATCTTGTGATAAATCTCATCTGCCTCTGAATATCTGGAAAATGTAGGCTTATTTACAAAAATGTGATTTACCTCATGCTTGAGGTAAAAGAAGTTTTCTAGAGTTTGATTACATGTTCCTTGAGTTTATTAATCTTTGTAGTCTGAATGGACATGTCTTCCATTGTTTTGATTAATGTTTTGGCCTCATAAGTGGGATGGGTTGTTGGTATTGTTGATGCTGGTGCTTGTGTAGATATTGGTGCTTTTGGTTCCATTAATCACCTACAAAATAAAACAACTTGTGAATTTAGAAAATGGTTTTTGGGGGGGGGCGAGTATAGTGGTTTATTGTTTCATGCTTGGGGGGTATGAACTCTTGTGAGGCTGACACATATGGTCGAGGCAGTATTGGAAAAAAATTATTTTCAGACCCCCATGGTGATAAACTTCGGATGACGGAGGGGGGCTGAAAAGCCACATGAGCCGTCAGATATAAAGGAGTGTGATGAGATCGTGAGGGAGATGAGGGTGACTTGCGCAATGGCGTGAATAGTGAGTTTTATAATTTTGAAACTGTTATCCACCTATAAAATTTTTTCATAGCAAACAGGTGGCTAAATTTGTGTTCAAGCCTTCAAGTGAATATTTCCTTTGAAAATATATCATCCTTGAAGCCTTGTGATGTCTTTATCCTTCGAAATTGTGCCTCCTACTGTTCATAAGGAAAATCTGTTTTTGAAGGTCTCCTTTTCCTTCATTCACCCCTCATTTCTTCCAAAAAATCCCCTTTGAACCTTTTAAATTCCCTTTTGAAGGTTTTAAATCCTCTTCATTTACCTATCAGAAACCTCCAAATTCCTCAAAAAACCCTTTAAAACCCTTGAAAATCTTCATTTTCTCACTAAGGAATTAAGCCCCTTCAAATTAGCCCTTAGCCCCTTCTCCGCGTGTGACCCGAAGCCATAAACAGGCACTAGGCCTCATCGCCCATCGCAATGAGGTTTTTCTCGTTCCCTTATCTTCCTTTCATTTTCTTCCCCCCCCCCCCCCCTCACCGATGCGATAAGACCTTTCTCTTTGACCCCCGGTCTCCTTACCTTTCCATGGGACCACACCCCTTCGTCACATCGCAAAAAGCATAAGTCCTTTTCCCTAACGTTGGTCCTCCGATGGCCCGATCCGCCGATTTGATCTCGGCCATTGAACTCACAAGAACCAACGACTGAGATTGTGTCGCGCTCCACCCATAGCCCCCACCATCGCAATCACAAAAAGTTGTTTCCCTTTGTTCTTTTCCTTTTTTCCCCCGACCCCCCGACCATGCGATGTAATCCTGGCCGTTGATCTGAGAAGATCTACGGCCATCGCATCACCTAGTCCTTCGACCTTCCCCTGCTACACGAAAAACATCACATATCATCACCTAGCCCACCAGTTTCTCTGCCCTGCATCTTTGTGCCTATTGCGTGCAACCCACGCCGTCTGATCTGACACCCCAGGTCTAACAGTCACTATCCAAAATCACAAAATCTTTACACCCAAGGTTTAACGCTCCAAAATTCTGCGAAATTGGCGATTTTGAAGATCCACGTGTTGGCCAATGTATGGAATCGCATTCCATTCGCTCAAAACCACCTCCCCCCATTTTGTTATGCGAAAAACATTCTTGGTTTTCCGCCATACCACTACCCTCTGCAACGTTGCTCCCAATTTAATCTTAGCCGCCGATCTCTGAGATCGCACGGCCCATATTATATCGCAATGCCATTCACTTACCTTTCATCTTGCTCCCGAAATGCTTCACTGGAAGATCCCCACCATAGATCGTCTTGATCTAACGGTCCACGTTCATCATCACACCCAGACCTCCATTAGACCTGGTTAGATGCTCTGCTAGGGTTCCTTCCCATTTTTCCACTGCAATCGCCATCCGTGCTACTCCTCACCCTCCAGCTGAGCCTTATGTAAGCATTGTAACCCAAATTAATAGGATTTCATAACGTGTTTGTTGTGTTTTGTAGGTTCAATAGTGATCGCTGTCAGTTTTCCCATAGTCACAGACAGGTGATAGAGAAGGTCTAGGGTGACGATCCTGCGGCCTGAAATCAATTCAAAGGGATAGAGGGGGTATGAATTACATGTCTCGGCCCTGTATCATGAGCACTGGCCGAATGAACAAACCCTTCGACACCAAAGCCACCTGTACAGAAGAGCAGAGTTAAAGGATTAAACCATAAGATTGAATATTAATAGTTTAATCCACTGTTTAGAAGGATAAACACAGCCGAAGACATAGATGATTGAAGAAGGCTTTATGAAGCCTAGAAAAGCACAGTACATTGCCAAATTAATGCTTTATGAATATCAGAGAAAGAAAAATCAATAGAGAAGCCTCTGCACGCCAAATCAGAGAGGCTAGTTACTTCCCATCAACCCATTCTGCCACCTGCAGTCCTATTTCACATCAAAACAAGGCATAGTTAAGGCATTCAGAGATATTAGTGACATATATAGCTCAAAAGTAATTTCCAGCCTACCAGAACCTCCTAAAGTAAAAAAAAACAACCAGAGTGCAATACAAGTAATAGCCCATTTAATGAAGTGTAAAACATGTCATTTCTTCTCCATCAAGCCTCCCAAAGGCCGAGAAGCACTAAATCCTTCATTAAATCGGGCCAAAAACCTCTTCAGTTTACTCCACCTCGTCATTTACCTATAAGTACTCATTGAAGATTCATTGTAAAGGTTTGGGATTTTATTAACTGTTTGAACTGTTATTGAGGGGAAGTAGCTGAGTAGTTTTTAATATAATAGGTTGGGAAGAGAAGTTTGGACTGTAAAAATCCATTGGACTCAAAGTATGTGACTGGTTTTGCACATCAATTGAACAAGCAGATTCACAGCGTCCTGGTCTATATTATTGGTGATGTTTTCCTTACTGTAATTGTCTCCTTTCATGTTTTTTCATACTATCCATTATTCTCGGATAAATAACAGCAGGTATATATTAGGAAATACCATTGTAAGTACCCTAAATCTCACTAATAAGCTTTATCTTTATGTTTTCCTCTGATTGTGTATTTTAAGGATAATTCTATAGAGTATAACTAGTCAAGAAATTTTGGTGAGCCCATGTCTTGCTGAGTACAACCTAAAACATTGTTATTGAAAGATATTTTCATTTCATGCTAAGTAAAATATTAAACTAGGGAAGTCTATGGTTAGCCCTGTCCTCTAGTTTCTTCTCCAACAGTTTGTCTTGAAAGTTTCCCTGTGAGTTGGTGTAAAAAGCAGTGAATATTAAAAGTCTTTCTCTAATCTTAGGCCTTGCTCTATGCTTAATATTAAATGTTTTCTACTATCTAAAAGTGGTCATGAGGACTTCTGGATTGTTTGTCTGATAAGCTGAATTTAGTAAGAATATTAACTAGGAGGTTGATGGTTATCCCTGCCCTGGTTAATGTCTTAAGCAGTTGCTTAGAGGTTTCCCTTGAGATTACGCTGAAAGCAGGTTAGGTTAAAAGTCCTTGCTTGATCTTAAGGCACCCTTTGTTTCTTTATTGAGAGTTTCCTTTGAGATTATGTCAAAGGAGGATAGGTTAGAAGTCCTTCCCCGATCTTAGGTTGCACTTTGGTCTCTTTCTTTCACCTCACTTCTTAATGTTCCATCTCACCATCTATCTAAAGAGATCCTTTGGTATAGATGACTTGCCCTATGGAAACCCTTGGATAGTTGTTATGTGAGTAATCCCTTTTATGACTCAATAGGCCAATGGACTGGCACTTCTCTTGACCTATCTTCCCATGCTGAAACACCCTTCTACTTATTTTCTTCTTCACTTCACATAACCTTCTCAATTAATGATCCCCAACCAAACAAACAAACCAAACCCCTGTGCTTCATACCTAGCCTAATACCATAAACTAACCTTAAATATATATCATTATTTACATTTATAGAGAGATCCCTCTTTGGATCCGGGAGGGCTATATCCTAGGATCCCAAAGTGGTTTGATGTTATCTTGTCTTTTGGTTTTTCCAATCTGGCCAAAACATAGGAACCCCAACATAATGGCGACTCCACTGGGGAAATTCTGAGTAAAATTATTCTTAGAAATCCTTTAGAGCTCAGAATACCCACAACATCCTTAGATTCTTATTCAATCACTGATGGTGGACAACAACTCATCTCAAAATTTTTGAAACCCTCCACCTGGCGACTCTACAACTCCCAAAAGACCAAATGAATCCACTGGTAGAAGACTCTGAACTGGTTGACCAGATACAGTGACCTCTTTTCTGATTTACAAACATGGATTCAGAAATAGACCCAAGAACAAAACTATTGGCCAATATGGCAAAAATGTTGTACATGTTTGGAGAGATAATGGAGAGGTATGAGGCTAATTTAAAAATTGATGATCTAGAGCAGCCCATGATTTTCCCAAATCAAGAAAAAACTCAACCCCTACAAGACCTAGACAATGAGCAAGACATGTATAATGATCAAGACTTTATAGAAGATGAGGAGGAAGGTTGTCAAGAAATTCCTGATTTCCTACCTATATCTTGTACTATGCTGTTAAGATAACTTCATGACCAAATTTCAAAAACTAATAGTGAACAGTGCTTTGAGGAAACAAGTATCTACTTAGAAAACACAGAATCTGATGTGGAAGGAGAATTATCACATATAGGGACTCTCCCTCTATGTTGCCACTCATTTCAGATTGCACGAGAAGAGTGGCATCCAAATAATGTAGAAAAAACAACTCACGAACCTTGTATTCTAACTGAGTATCATCATAATCATGAGGATTTGTTTGAAACATAAAAATATTAGGAAACAGTAGAAAACCCTCAAATTTTCCCTGCAAACACAAGTGAAGATCCCTTAAAAGAGGCTCAAGAAGACATCAAGCCTCAAAACCAGTTAACACAAGAGAAAGAGGACCGTTGTTCTTCTGTCCATGCTGAAAATGAAATCCCTCTTTTGACAGAAGAAGAAATTGATCAAATATTAAACAAGCAGCCTGCCTCTGAAATATTTTATAAAAAAAACACTTCTTCTCATCCACCTACTAAACATTGTTGTCTTGAAACATAAAATAAACTTGTAGATCAGCTTAAAAAACAGACTGATAACCCAATATGCTTGATTGGTGAAATTGTTTTTTCTAATGATTTTCCAATTTTTTATCAATCTGATGATGATGATGAGCTCCATATAGAAGCTAATCATGTAGGGAAACAAACAGTGGATTGGTGTCATGAATTTCGTTATCATCAGCTTGAAAGCAGTAATCAAGCAATGCAGCCCATTAGAAACAAATTTCACATAATTAGGAGTCAGCAATTTATCAGTTTGGATAATGAGGTTGAGAAGAAAAAGGAATTTCTTGAGTAGGATGAAGCTAAGGAGCCTTCTCCTGAAAAGGATGAGGTGATAAAAGAGGCCCCTGCTCAAGAATATAATTACCTCTTCATAGAGTACAATCCACTGAATCAAATTATACAAGGATTACAGGAGGACACCACGGCCAAATATGATGAGTCCTCTAGTTCAAATGATAATGAAGATGAGGAAGATTTTCTTTCTCAAAAGAATATTTTTCTTGATCCAGTGGAGAAAAAAGTAATCCTGGTCGAAAACTATATTTCAAATACTCACAACCAAGTATTATTTCAAGATCCCTATGCAGATTTTTTGGAAACATTTGAAGAAGGGATAAAAGTTGTTAGTAGTAGTTTATTGACAAGTGCAAGGAAGATTTTTAGCGCTGCTGCTAATAGACAACTGAGATGTGAGTGGCCCTGTTTATCCAGCATGCTCAAAGAGATGAGCAAATACCAGTCATGGAACCATCTAATTGACTGGATGTATTGGAAAAGAGAGTTTGTCAACTAGACATGTAAATATTTCAAGTTAGAATAGGGTAGGTAGGAATCTCAATAAAGCTAAGCCAGTGAGCATTTAGTTAGTTGTTGATTTTACTTTGAAATAAAAATTCAAAAAATACAAAAACATTAGAGAAGAAAGGTTCAAACATGCTCAAATCCCGAACCTATGAAGCATTAAAAAGAATGGCTCTAATCAGATCAAAATCCGAGCCAAAGGTACAAAAAGGACTGGTTATAATATGCTCAAAACTTGAACCAGCAAAGAAGAAAAAAGACAATTCTAACAAGGCCAAAACCAGAGCCGGAAGTAAGAAAGAAAATTGACTCTAAAAAGCTCAAAATCTGAGTCATGAAAGGAAGAAAGGTGTTTTCAATTTTCAGAACGTCAAGCCTTCCCAATTTTATTTTAATTTCTACAAATTTCAGTCCATGTGCAGCTAGTCTTTATGCCATCGACCCACAGCAAATCAGACAGTCTAATCCTGGTTTGTCTGTATTTAAATCTCTGTTTTAGAATTTATAGAATGAAATCTGTCAGACAGTTTAATCCTGGAAGATAGTTTTTTAGTTAGTGAATTTGTGAGTTCAACTATCTAATCTGAACTCGTGGAGGAATAAGGTTAGGTTTAGATTAGTTTCCTGATTACAATAAAAAATGATGATGTAACAGGTTGCAAGTCTAAGTGCACCTTATGAAGAAAAAATGTTAGGAAGTAGGTTTTGTAGGTAGTTGTTTGGGAAAAATTATTTTGCTAATTTTACAAGTTCTGATCATTGTCAAGCGACTGATCAGAAAACAGAAAAAAGTTGTCAATATGCAAGATACTGATCCACATTCCAAAGATGAATTTCTGTGGTTCTTGACACCTCCAAAGAGCTACCATCCCAAGTTGGAGTTGCTGTTAGCCACCTATAATAATTTTTCATAGCAAACAGGTGGCTAAATTTGTGTTCAAGCCTTCAAGTGAATATTTCCTTTGAAAATCTATCATCCTTGAAGCCTTGTGATGTCTTTATCCTTCGAAAATGTGCCCCCTGCTGTTCATAAGGAAAATTTGTTTTCGAAGGTCTTCTTTTCCTTCATTCACCCCTCATTTCTTCCAAAAAATCCCCTTTGAACCTTTTAAATTCCCTTTTGAAGGTTTTAAATCCTCTTCATTTACCTATCGGAAACCTCCAAATTCCTCAAAAAACCCTTTAAAACCCTCAAAAATCTTCATTTTCTCACTAAGGACTTAAGCCCCTTTAGCTTAGCCCTTAGCCCATTCTCTGCATGTGACCCGGAGCCATAACCAGGCGCTAGGCCTCATCACCCATCGCAATTGGATCTTTCCCGTTCCCTTATCTTCCTTTGATTCCCCCCCCACCCACCGATGCGATAAGCCCTTTCTCTTTGACCCTCGGTCTCCTTACCTTTCCATGGGACCACACCCCTTCGTCGCATCGCAAAAAGCATAAGTATTTTTCCCTAGCGTTGGTCCTCCGATGGCCCGATCCGCCAATTTCATCTCGGCCGTTGAACCCACAAGAACCAATGGCCGAGATTACATCGCGTTCCACCCATAGCCCCCGCCATCGCAATGGCAAAAATTTGTTTCCCTTTGTTCTTTTCCTTTTTTCCCCCGACCCCCTGCCATGCGATGTAATCCTCGTCGTTGATCTGAGAAGATCTACGGCCATCGCATCACCTAGTCCTTCAACCTTCACCTGCTATGCGACAAACATCACACGTAATCACCTAGCCCACTAGTTTCTTTGCCCCGCATCTCTGTTCCTATCGCGTGCAACCCGCACCGCCTGATTTGACACCCCAGATCAAACGGTCGCTATCCAAAATCGAAAATTATTTACACCCGAGGTTTAACGCTCCGAAATTTTTCGAAATGGGCGGTTTTGAAGATCCATGCGTCGGCCAATGTATGGAACCGCATTCCATTTGCTCAAAAACGCCTCCCACCATTTTGTTATGCGAAAACCATTCCCGGTTTTCCGTCATACCGCTACCCTTCACAATGTCACTCCTGATTTAATCCTAGCCGTCAATCTCTGAGATCACATGGCCCATATTATATCGCAATGCCATTCGCTTGTCATTCATCTTTCTCCCCAAACGCTTCATCGTAAAATCCCCACCGTAGATTGTCCTGATCTAACGGTCCACGTTCCTCATCGCACCCAGACCTCCATTGGACTTGGTTAGCTACTTTGCCAGGTTTCCTTCCCGTATTTCCGCTGCAATCACCATCCGCATTGCTCCTCACCCTCCAGCTGAGCCTTATGTAAGCAGTGTAACCCGAATTCGCAGGATTTCATAACGTGTTTGTTGTGTTTTGCAGGTTCAATAGTGATCGATGTCAGTTTTCCCGCAGTCACAGACAAGTGATAGAAAAGGTCTAGGGTGACGATCCTGCGGCCTGAAATCAATGCAAAGGGATAGAGGGGAATCAATTACGTGTCTCGACCCTGTATCACGAGCACTGGCCGAACGAACAAACCCTCCGACACCAAAGCCACTTGTACAGAAGAGCATAGTTAAAGGATTAAACCATAAGATTGAAGATTAATATTTTAATCCACTGTTTAGAAGGATAAACACAGCCGAAGACAGAGATGATCGAAGAAGGCTTAATGAAGCCTGAAAAAGCACAGTACATTGCCAAATCAATGCTTTGTGAATATCAGAGAAAGACAAATCAATAGAGAAGCCTCTGCACGCCAAATCAGAGAGGCTAGTTACTTCCCATTGACCCATTCTACCACCTGCAGTCCTATTTCACATCAAAACAAGGCACAGTTAAGGCAGTCAGAGATAGTAGTGACATATATAGCTCAAAAGTAATTGCCAGCCTACCAGACGCTCCTAAAGTCAACAAAAACAACCAGAGTGCAATACAAGTAATAGCCCATTTAATGAAGTGTAAAACATGTCATTTAGTCTCCATCAAGCCTCCCAAAGGCCGAGAAGCACTAAATCCTTCATTAAATCAGGCCAACAACCTCTTCAGTTTACTCCACCTCCTCATTTACCTATAAGTACTCATTGAAGATTCATTGTAAAGGGTTGGGATTTTATTAACTGTTTGAACTATTATTGAGGGGAAGTAGCTGAGTAGTTTTTAATATAGTAGGCTGGGAAGAGAAGTTTGGACAGTAAAAAGCCACTGGACTCAAAGTATGTGACTGGTTTTGCACATCAATTGAACAAGCAGATTCACAACATCCTGGTCTATATTATTGGTGATGTTTTCCTTACTGTAATTGTCTCCTTTCATGTTTTTTCATATTGTCCATTATTCTCGGATAAAGAAAAACAGGTATAGATTAGGAAATACTGTTGGAAGTACCCTAAATCTCAATAATAAGCTTTATCTTTATGGTTTCCTCTGATTGTGTATTTTAAGGATAATTCTATAGAGTATAACTAGTCAAGAAATGTTGGTGAGACCATGTCTTGCTGAGTACAAATTAAAAAATTGTTCTTGAAAGATATTTTCATTTCATGCTAAGTAAAATATTAAACTCCGGAAGTCTATGGTTAGCCCTGTCCTCTAGTTTCTTCTCCAACAGTTTGTCTTGAAAGTTTCCCTGTGAGTTGGTGTAAAAAGCAAAGAAGGTTAAAATTCTTTCTCTAATCTTAGGCCTTGCTCTGTGTTTAATCTTAAATGTTTTCTACTAGCTGAAAGTGGTCATGAGGACTACTGGATTGTTTTTCTGATAAGCTGACTTTAGTAGGAATATTGACTAGGAGGTTGATGGTTAGCCCTGCCCTGGTTAAAGTCTTAAACAGTTGCTTAGAGGTTTCCCTTGAGAGTATGCTGAAAGCAGGTTAGGTTAAAAGTCCTTGCTTGATCTTAAGCCACCCTTTGTGTCTTTATTGAGAGTTTCCTTTGAGAGTATGTCAAAGAAGGATAGGTTAAAAGTCCTTCCTTGATCTTAGGCTACACTTTGGTCTCATTCTTTCACCTCACTTCTTAATGTTCCATCTCACCATCTATCTAAAAAGATCCTTTGGTATAGATGACTTGCCCTATGGAAACCCTTGGATAGTTGTTATTCGAGTAAACCCTTTTATGACTCCATAGCCCAATGGACTGGCACTTCTCTTGACCTATCTTCCCATGCTGAAACACCCTTATACTTATTTCCTTCTTCACTTCACATAACCTTCTCAATTAATGATCCCTAACCAAACAAACAAACCAAACCCCTGTGCTTCATACCTAGCCTAATACCATAAACTGACCTTAAAGATATATCATTCTTTAAATTTATAGAGAGATCCCTCTCTGGATCTAGGAGGGCTAGATCCTAGGATCCGAAAGTGGTTTGATGTTGTCTTGTCTTTTTTTTTTGCCAATCTGGACAAAACATAGGAACCCCAACAGAAACTTTGGTGGTTTAGTGCATGGTGAAAGGGTGTTTTGGTGGTTTGGGAAAGAGTGGGTGTGATAAAACCAAGAGGCACCACATGGCAGGGGAGTGGGTGGATAAAAACACCTATTTCACACCCCCCCTTGGCATTTAAACTTTGGAATGGAGGGGAGTGTGAAATGGATCGTAGGTCATCTGATCTGCTTGGTGATGATCGAACAACTCGAAAAGTTAAGAGCTTTCAAAGAAGGTGGGGTCGGGAAATAGATTAAAATGGAGGGTTAAATCAAACGGGGGTCGTTAAATATATTAAGTGGGGGATTCCAATGAAAGTGGGGCCGGGCAATGTTTTTTGCGCTTTGGACTTTGAAAAAGTGGGTTTTTTGCATTTATATGAAAACATAAAGTTTTATTTAAGTCGGAAAGGGGGTTTTCAAAGGGGCAAAGGGATTTTTAGTAAGGGGAAGGGGGTTTTCAAAGGGGAAAAAGGATTTTATTAAGGGGAAGGAAGTTAGGATAAGGGAGAATTAAGAGGGAAATGGTTTTTAGCAAGGGGAATGGGGTTAGGGTATTTTTGATAAGGGATAAGCGTAATGATGCTTATATAACTTTTAAAAAGTATTCTACCTACCCTTTTATTTATGCTAACATTTTTCCTTTCCTTTATTGGGTGCTTTTGAGCTTGCTGACCCTTTTTATTTTCTTTTGATAACCAAAATAACTTATTTCTAACCTTATATCTTCCAATGGCTCAGATTAAAATTATGAGCTCATTTTTATTCTCTACCTAACTATTGATCTGCAAGCGTTAAATGGTTTGGTCATATCTTTATTCACTAACTATCATAATATAAAATTTAAAGGCATGAATGATCAATATTAGATTCCATGATCATCATGAATTGTGGCATTTTGAACAAGTTGCACACAAATTATTTGCAAAAGTAAATTAAACTAAGAGTAGTGGAATTTGAATGTGCAACGCTTTCATAATTTATTTTTTGCTTCTTTTTATGGGGTTCATATATATATATATATTTATATTTATATTTATTTCTTTTGGTCCTTTTATTATTCTTTTAGGGCATACCCTCTTTTCATTTTTTAATATGGAAAACATTTGTAGAAATGCAAACGTATGTACAATGTTACAAGAATTAACATAGAAAATTAAAAATTATGATCTCTATTATTATAGGACCCTAACATGGTGCTTGCACCCAATAATTAGGACTTCTCGGGAGGTGACCCATCCCAGAACGCCTCTGGCTCAAGTGCGCTTAGCTATGGATTTTTCCTCACAATCAAGCCCACTTAGCTTGCTACCCCTTTTGGAAAACCTTAACAAGTATTTTTCCTCATGAATTGTTCAAGTAGAGCTCCCTTTACTCTTTGTATTTAAGTATGAGGGGTTTCCACAGTGCATTATATTAGATATCATTTTTGGGATTTGATTGCGTTAAGTAAGTCATTCATATATGACCATTTCCATGAGAGGTAGTTGTAACTGACTAATTTCTCATGATTTTTGAATATTCCACTTAGCACTCATTGCATTGGGTGATGCTCATAGGGGCGAAGAAGTGAGATTGAAACTAGTGAAATGAATCACATAGCATCGATCATCACTTTTGGGGATTGCACCTGATAAGAGGGGCTTCTCTGGAGGTCACCCATCGCAGAACAACTTTGGCTTAAGCGCGCTTAACTGTGGAGTTTTCCCCACAATCAAGCCCACTTAGCTTGCTATCCCATTTGCAAAACCTTAAAAATAATTGTGCCTCATGAACCATTCAAGGAGAGCTCACTTTACTCTTTGTATTCAAGTATGAGGGGTTTTCGCAGTGCATTATATTAGATATATTTTTTGGGATTCAACTACATTAATTAAGTATTTCATCTATGACCATTTCCATGAGAGGTAGTCGTAACTGACTAATTTCTCATGATTTTTGAATAGTCCACTTAGCACTCATTGCATTGGATGATGCTCACAGGGGTGAAGAAGTGGGATTGAAACTAGTGAAATGAATCACATAGAGTCAATCGTCACTTACGGGGCTTGCACAAATTTAGCGAAACAAACCACAAAATAAAAAAAGAACAAGACTGACATGAAACACCATGAATCAATCCCCATGGGTCCCCAGTGCTTCCAAAGGAAAACTAAACTTGATTCTTCTCCAAGATTTCATGGCAGTCTCTTTCAATGCAATCCCTACATCATACTTCCATAAACACATAATTGTCAGCACATAATATAAACATACAATATACCAATTACCTTACCTTGTTGTGCCAATCATGCTTCCTTGTAACTAAACACACACATGTCAGCCATATGTATCAACATCAAGAAAACATATCTATCAATTTGAAATCAATATTTACCAAGGCTAACAACCATTTCATAATCCACAATCAACTCACATTCATCGCTCATAGTACATAATGTTACAACTATCACCTACTTACACTCAAGTACATATTAATTGTCTCAATGGATACATGTTATTACAACCATCTTCATGCAATCTTACAAAAACATACTCATATCATACAATTAATCAAACATTCAAACAAACTATAAATGTAACATGTTAAATAAATCAACTAGATGACATAATAAAGACCAAATCACTCGAACACCAAATAGATGACATAAGAAAACATTCAAGCACCAATTATACGACATAACTTAAACTCAGACATTAATGTACCTTAGGGGACATTATCTTGTCTACAAAATCAATCTATATTAGCACGATATGAATTCACAACACATCAACTCAAACAAAAATAAGATCATGATATTCATAACAGTAACTAGATAACATGTTCACATCATAAGCCCATAAACAACTGGTACTCATGCATAACAATCACATATGCATGCTCAGTCTAGATTAGTACAACACAATATCACAAATAAGTCAACTCATACATGAATTTCATAACCCTAACCCTCTGCATAGGCTAATAGAATTTAGCATGATACATATGACATCAATATCTTAATTCCATAACCCTAATCATCAAATTAACTAACATGTAACAACAACAAGTCAACATATAACATATTCATCTACAACATATAAAATAATCATCAATTTTAACTAACATAAAACAACAACAAGTTACCACCATGCATGACTATCCTATAAAAGTATATATGACCACACTAATTAACTAATATCTATCATGTATGTAACCATAAAATCAGTACAATGAAAGGCATACGCTTAAACATAATGCATATGACTACACTAATAAACTAGCATTTATCACATATGTAACCATAGTAATAATATAATGACAAACATATAAGTAACCTAATGCTTACAAAATCATGAATCACATACCTGCATGCCAAACATGCACACTTGTATGACAATTTGCTCTTACCCCACCGTCCATTGTTTCAACTTCACTTTAATTATCTGCATCTCCTACTCTATCTCAGCCAACACATTAGCATCATAACATACCAATATCATCATGATGACGTAATTGTATACAATGACCTTATGCACAACAACCTCAATCAAACCAATGCAAACTTGACCATATGCGCCCACTTGACATGTATAACCAATCATGAAGGGACAATGCATGTTCAACATATGATATCACACAAGAAATCATACATGGATAACACCAAAGCATGACCAATATGTAACCCTGGCATAAGTAAGCAATGCATGTACAATATGTAACAATATGTAAGCGAGCGTTCATGAAAAATACACAAGCATGAGCACACATAACCAATCATATAGTCATGACAACATGTTGACAACAACACCGTCATCACTTGCATGGCGACACCACTGCCACCATAGCAAACACAACACAGTTGAAACAAGCACATACATCATATGTACACATATGCAAAAAATAGAAAAACATGACCAACACACTGTCCATCTAGTCCAAGGGTTGAACCATGCTTTGATACCACTCTGTAACACCCTCTTCCCACATATACCCAAGTAACTAGCCAACCAGGGTACATATGTGACGAGATGCTACTATAATGAGATTAAACCTCCTATGTGACCTTAAGGAAGTGGAACTAATAGAAACACAACATACATACCTTGTATAGCAACAAAAAAACCCCTAGGAGGTAACCCAACCTTTCAAGCCTCTTACCCCTCGGTCACACTGACATTTTGGCCCCTTTGAGCCATATTCGTAAGCACATGCTTGCATGTATACTTCCAAGAGGCTATAACCGCAGGCATGACACTGCATGCTAGTGGCTAGGACCCCAAATACTCAGTTTTGTGCTAACATCCCCAAGATTTGAGCCACCTTTTCAAGCCCATAACCTAGTGCTATGCCCAGAACTTCATGAAATGTTTAGAGATGATAAATAACAATAGGAAAATGATATGAAAGTAATAACATCAATAAGAACTCATATGGACCCCTCCTAGCCATGACAAGAATTTTTTTAAACATGTCACAAACATGAAATCTATAGGTATAAACAACAGAACATAGAATAGGGGTCCCATACTTATCTAAGAATCGCTAAGAAGCATTTCTCACCTACATCATTAATTGTAATACAATATACTTGACAATATATACATTGTGTATTCATTTACAAGTAAAAACATGGGGAGAGTCATACATCATCAATGTAATAATACATGCTCATAACTAGCATAATTACAACATAAATAGCATGAATACAACAAAAATATAATCCACAAAATAACCAGTACTTTTTCATACCAAATACCAAGGGAATGAGCTATTCATTACTAAATGTAGAAACCAACCAAAGATGGGACTTCTGCATTCCACCCGATCATAGATTGGCAGAGCCAAATCTCTCTTCATCCAATCACCCACGTGCCATATTCCAAGCATGAATGTAAGATCTCCTCAAACACATCAATCAAAACCTGTCTAGGGCTTCCAGAGGCCAAACCACCTCAACTAGTGATTTCACCTCATGGTCAGACATCACAACCATCATGGATTGGTCTCTATCTAAGTTTTTCCAGGGCTCCATATTTTTTTTCCAACCAGAAGTTCTAGGACTAGTAAGTCAACCCCAATTTTTACAAGGATTCAAGAGTGTTTGTCCAACCAGGGCTTCCAAGACTAGTAACTCAACTCAACTAGGGCTTCTAGAGCCTTTGTACAACCAAGGCTTCCAAGAATAGTAACTCAACCCACAGTTTTCCATCGGGCTTCTAAAGTGTTTGTCCAACTAAGGCTTCCAGGAACTAATAACTCAACCCAAATCTAAAGGAATCATGAGAACCAACCAAAAAATAATCAATGGAAAGAAACCCACAAGACCATGGCTATTTAGGAAATGGCAAGGCTAGGAAAATCCACTCTCAATCCAGGCAATCCTCCATGCCAATGAAAGATCATAATCAAGAAACCACATGCAGTACCATGCATGTCAAATCTAGCGAGGAAAACATACATGCAACTCGGTACCTGCACTCATAACATGTTATAGATGTTGATCCCAATGTCCTTTTGCACTCTACTACTCTTCATTTGTCTTCTTTCTCCAAATCATAAAGTATCCACACTCTCCAAGAGTGCTCCAAGACAACTATAAGTATCCAAGAGTATGAGAGAGAGAGAGAGAATAACGAGAGAGCTTCAAAAATGCATTGACCAACCAACTGATCCTCATAAGTCTTTTTATTAATGAGTTCTCTATTTTCTTCATTTTCCTCCTCACATGCAAGTTGTGACCTTTCACCTCTCTTTTCTCATATTTTCCATTATTTTCATAAATAAATGTCAATAAATTTCTTATGTCTTTTCCATTTTCTTTTTCAATTTACTTTAGCCATAATAACCGAAATGAGCACCTGCTAGGATGTTTTGCCCCTATAAACTAAGATCCATTTCACCATATAAATTAAAATAATAATTTTTTGACCATATTTAAATTTCATTAATAAGAAAAAAAACATAATACTGACACTATAACAAGATTTTTAACCATGGATATTCAACACCACTTTACCATGGACATTATTAACTATACCATACCATGGACCAATACAATGACTCATCAATACCACATGTCCAAAAACCATCCCTCATTTCACAATCAAAATAATAATTACTTTTAACCATAGATACTCACCCCACTTTACCATGGATATTATTAACCATACCATACAATGGGCCAATAACATAGCTCATCAATACCACATGCTCGAAATCCATCTCTCATTTCACAATCAATTTTTTTTTTTAAATAATATATATATATATATATATATATATATATATATATAATTTTATTTTATTACATTTTTGGGCCAAGATACACTCTCCATCCTAGTATTTAAGAGTTTTGTAATGTCCGGTTATATTAAATTATCTAAAAAATTTGACCAGTCAAATTACATAAAAATAAAAAATAAAATTATTAATTAAAACATTTTGGCTCAGTGAAATTATATAAAAATAAAAATTAAACTAAAAAATAAAATTAAAAAATAAAAGTATTAATTAAAACATTATGACTTACTGCAATTATATTAAAATAAAATTAATCTAGAAAATAAAATTAATAATTAATCCAACCTAGATTTATCCATCTTAACTATGGATCTATCAAGCTCCTCGAGGGATCAAATTTTTCTCTAGGTACAAACCTTTGTTCAATTTTTGCACTCATAAAATATGTTTGCACCTTAAGAGAATTGATACCTCTCTGGGCTTGATAGATATGAAGTTAAGATGGATACAGGCTGTTGATATGTTCCATGTATAAAAGTAATATTTATTTGAGTTTGTTTAGCCTCTAAAGTCTTCAAGAAAGGAATCCAATTTTTTTAAAACCTTTAGGCTATTATTGTGGAGGCACCCCCAAGAAGAGAATGTCATCAATAAATTGAGAGTGGCTGATGCTTTTGATAACTCTGGAAAATCTAATTCTTAGAAGGCTCGAACATCTCATTTCATATTCTAGCTTGCTGCTAAGAGAATCTGTGAAGATAATATATAATAAAGTAGATAGAGGGAAACCTTAACAAAGCCCTTGAGAGGCTTGGAAGAAAACATCCACTCTTCCATTAATCAAAGGGGCAATCCATGTTCTTTGATACATAAAGAAACCAATAGAGTAAATTTAGCATCAAAGCCAAATTTTTCCATTACTTTGAAGAGGAAGTCATGACTTACTGTGTTAAAGAAATTTTTTAATATATATTTTGATGATTATTTCTTTGTATTTATGATTTTGGCTATAGTTGATTGCCTCTTGAACTAGGATGATATTATCAAATATATGTCTATAATGCATGAACTCTCCTTGATTTTCTGAGATAATTTTGGGTAGAATATTCCTTTTGGCTAAAATCTTTGAGATCACTTTATAAGAGACATTAGAGAGTGATATGAACCAAAATATTAAAAATGAAGAAGGATTTAGTTCTTTTTGGATCATGGATAGAAGGAAGAATTAGTTACCCTCCCCCCCCCACCTCCTCCCATAAAGTTGTTTTTTAAAGTATGGCCCATCATATTAATTAAATTTTATTACCTCCCAAAACTATTGGTCAAAATGAAAAAAGAATCCATTTGGTCTTGGTGCTTTCTCTGGATTGAAGGAAAATACATCTTGATAGATTTCTTCTTTAGTGGGCTATTTTGTTTGTGCATCATTTTCTTCTTGTGAAATAGACTCAGGATTATGTTCCAACATTAATTGTTATGCTTTAGTGCCATCAAGCCTTATGGCACTATACAAATCTTTATACCTCTTGCAACAATATCTTTAGTATTGTTATCTAGACTTGATTTTTTTCTTTCTTGTGAATTTGTTTTATGTTCATATCTCGAACCATTAACCAAATACTCCGTAATTTTAAATGCCAAATCTATTCTTCCTCTTTGATATCTTTATGATAGGCTAAAAATATTTCTCTTTCGTCTTGCAGGAAATCATGTGTCACTAAAAAATTGTCTATATTCTCTAGTATATAATTTCCATTCTTTTTTTATGTGCTTATATCTTTCTGTATTTTTTTTTATTGTTGGCCTCAATCCCATTATTTTAATGCAAGCTTCAAGCGATTATTATTTTTCTCTCATATCATAATTAGGCTTCCCAATACCTAGTCACCTCAAACCTTCTTTAACATATTGCTAAAGTTTGGTGAGTTTTCCCAAATCATATAATAGCGAAAGGATTATGGCCCGAATTCAATATCTTCTAAGATATCAAGAGCGATCGATATGTGATCTGAGTTGATCCAAGAGAGGATTCTAGAACTAACCAATATATTTTTGGATGAGAATGAATATTAAATTAAAAATATATATAACCATGCAGGAATATGGAATAGTCCAATTCACTTATTTCTACAAGTGAATTTGTTCGTGAAAGGATTTATATCTAACAAATTTAGTTTATAGACAAGGTATTCTAAATGTTCTTGCAAATAATCCCAAAGGTGATATCCCCTTTTTTTCTCCCACTGATGCATGGTGGTATTGAAGTTGCCACCTAGTATGCATTATGATCTAAAATCATGTCTCCAAGGGCCCATCAGGGAATTCCAACAACCATTTTTTCTATCAATTGAATAGGTATATAAATATTGACAATGGATCATACTTTTTTAAAGAAATATGTAAAAAATGAGTATCCAACCAATGAGATATCACACTAGATTCTACCAATATAAGTAAATAATGAGACCACATGGTAGATATCCCACCTGAAGCTCCTCTTGCAATAATGGAAAGAATCCCACTACCATTCCAAATATTGTGTGATTTTGGAGGACCTCTTAATCCCCCATTTTTGTCTCCTGCAATAGGAGAACTAAGGGTCTCTCTTTCTTGATCAAATATTTCATTTCCTCCATCAGTTTTTCCAACCCCTATCCCTTGCAATTTTAAGAGAATATCCTCATTACTTGTTGTATGAGTAGCCTTATGTCGAGGGGATGAGTTGCCTACTTTTCTGGTGTTGCTATATCCCTTTATTTCTGGATCTAAGATTGTATGTGTTCCCATTTCCCTATCCTATTTTTTTTTCATGTCTTGACTCTTTATTGTTCCACTGACCTCCATTTTATTGGAGCCTTTACAGTTCATTTTCCTTCTCTACCTCTCATTTCTCATCAGTTGAACTAAAAAAGGAAGGCCCTAATTTAGATATTTTAGGGGAGAGGAGTTTTTCCTCTTTTAAGGAAGATTCCAGTGTTTGTTTATCTAGTAATAGATCATTTTTTAATGGTGACAATGATTCATCATTTTTCTTTAGTTCATAACGTGGTCCTAGATTTTGTACATGTTTTTGTACATTGGTTCTGAGAATTTCCCCTTCCTTAATCATTGAATTCAAAGCCTTAAAGCTGTTATTTTTCTCATTTTGGCCTTAACCAGATCCTTCCCTTCCCCATAGGGTGGATTTCCTTGGGGAAGCTAGTCCTTTATATTTGTTCCCATTTTTATTTGGTTTCTTTGGCGAATTGTATAGTTGTTTAGCTGAACCTCTTCTATTGTTTTTCTATTAACATTGTTCTTGTTCATTCCCTTATTGTTGTTGTCATCGTGCTTCATTTTCTAGCTTCTTTCAAAGTAGCCATATTCATGGAAAAATTTTCATTTAAAAGGAAGTTGATTGGTCCAATTATCCATATTTAGGGTTAGTTTTGCTAGGATCTCATTATTTTATCTACCTCCACGAATATCCTTGAACATGAGAAGATACCCTTGGGTGGCTCAGTTCAATCAATGTATTTCCCAAGTGCATTGCCAATATTTCTAAAAGTAGTATCATTCCAACAGTGCAAGGGAAAAAAGGAGATTTACCAAAATAGGGATGGAATATGGGAAATCACTTTTGAGGTTAAAATTTGAGCTCCATCTATCTAGATATAACCATTTCGCCCCCATGAAGTAAGGCCCGCTTCGAAATATCAAGTCTCGGTCATCCTTTTCCACATAAAGTTGAGGCGACATAACCCTTGATCATGTAATTCTTTGTTTTTTCAACCCACAACCTCACAGAATGTGAGGAGGATCAAATCACCATGATTTGCCCTACCAAACCATGTTTAGCGAGTTGTGAGGCTTGTACTAATGATTGTGGCGCAGAAACCTCGACCTTTGGACTTTCTTCCAGCTTCTTGACAAAATGAGAAGGGTTTTCCTTGTAGTATTGAGTCCCCTTTTGTGACCAATAAGTTAAATGTAGAGAAAATTAGAGCATGTGATGGTAGAAAAAGTGGAGACACACCCGATCTCACCATCTAACTAGAGAAAAAACATTGTATCCACTAAAACTCTTAAAATTGTAAATAATAAATTACTATAAATTTTGAAAAAAATACATAATTTAAATAAAAAATTTTATTTTGTAAAAAATTCTAACTATTTATATATAAAATAATTTATTACATAACATAGTTTTTTTAAAAATTTATAAAAATTATATAATAAAATTAAATATTATTCAACATATCCATTACCAATATTTTATTTTAAACCTAATTATATATATATATATATCATTTACACTCATATATCCCTGCATTTTAAGTTCATAACCATTGTTAAGGTTTTGAGCCTTGCTATGGCCATTTAATATAAATGTTTGCCATAATATAACTGTTAAAAGTTTTCCATAAGGATAACATTTTTAATAACAATGGCAATGTGTGATTTTTGTTATTTTGTAGTCTGATTTTCAAATTTTATTCTTATTTTTGTTAAACGATATTAACGTCGAATAAACTCATTTATAATGAAAACATATTTTTAAGGTTTTAAGTTGCGTTATAATCATTTTTCATATAATAATTTTAAGTTCATAACCATTGTTAGGGTTTTGAGCCTTGCTATGGCCATTTAATATAAATGTTTGCCATAATATAAACGTTAAAAGTTTTCCATAAGGATAACATTTTAAAATAACAATGGCAATGTGTGATTTCTATTATTTTGTAGTTTAATTTTCAAATTTTATTCTTATTTTTGTTAAAGGATATTAATGTAGAATAAACTCATTTATAATGAAAACATATTTTTAAAGTTTTAAGTTAGGTTATAATCATTTTTCATATAATATTAGAAAAAAAAATTAATACTAATGGATTTAGTGATTTAGATTATAGTTTTATGTACTAATTATTAAATTCTGCTCTTATTTCAGATTTTCTTTTAAACATATTTATATTAAAATGTTACATAACATTTAATGATTTTGTATCTTAAATTATGAATGGATAGCTTAACTTTTAGAATTTATTTAAATATATATATTTTTAAACTTGATGTTTATTAATATGGAAAAAAACGTTTATAAACAATTGTGTCATCATAGTAATTAACAAAATTAATTATTTTATATATAATAATCAAAAGAAAAAAGTCTTCATGGTAAAACTCAAGAGGAAGCAAAAGTTGATGATATTGTTGTCATTAAAATGCGGACTCTATATTATTTCGTTTGAATTTTTATCATATTTTACAATATAATTAATGTTTTATAGTAATTTTGCATTTAAAATTATTTAATTTTTTATTTTTTTACTCCAAGATTCGATAAGAAGATTTACATTTTTATTGTAGGCTTCGCTCCTTTCAAGGTTTTTTTTTTTTTTTTGTTTATTTTTTTTTTTGGGCTTAAATCACTAATATTTCATTCAAATTTTTTTTTTGTATTGAAGTAATGCTACAATTACTTCTAACATTTCTCCTTTCTCCTTTTATATTAAATATTATATGTATTAAAAAAAGTTTTACGCCACATTTTGAATTTTAAGTAAATTTTTCTACCAACATATTATCATTTCTTTTTTGACACTTGTTTATTGACATGTCTTTTTCTTTGCTATCACACAGCTCCACTGCTTCACCACTTAGCTGCCTTCAAATTTTGGGCAAATATCCTATAGCCATAATTATTAAAGATTTTGTGATATTTCTAGGGTCTATTCAATGGCCAAGCTTGGAGCTTGGATTTTAGATTTTGGACAGTTTGACCACTTATTTACTTCAGATTTTGTGTAGATATCTTATACAATAACTATTGAAGGTTTTGTGATATTTCCAGAACTAGTAAAGGTTTTAGAATTATTGAAGGTTTTGTGATATTTCCAAAACTAGTGAGGGTTTCAGAATTATTGAAGGTTTTGTGATATTTCCAAGGTATGTTCAATGGCCAAGTTTTGTGATATTTCCAGGGTATGTTCAATGGCCAAGCTTGGAGCTTTGATTCATGTATTCAATCACTTCTTATGTTTTAGGTGCATCCCATTGAATATATCATGTTTGCATAATATATAGTGTTTGCAAAGATGACAATCATAACTTCACAGGAACCTACAAAAGATATCCATTTGCTAGAAGACAGAGATTAGCAAATGCATACTTTGTCATCTTTGTCTATGACTTTATGCCAGTTAAAAGCATGTATTTGACTTTATGCCGGGTAGTGTATAGTAATTCCAATCCAAGTAGAATTTTATAAAGGTAGACTTGAAGTAGCAACAATTTTTTCCCTGAATGAATTACTTGGCAACACATTCTCTAAAGGTAGACTTGAAGTAGCAACAATTTTTTTACTTAATGAATTACTTGGAAACACATTCTCTTGTGTCTACCTCATTGAAATTTCATTTTTCAAAATTTCCTCTTTTTACACAATTTATGATATATACACAATTTATATTTATGATATATACACAATTTATAGAAAAAAAAAATATAGAGCAGAAAGCAAGTTTGAGTGTACAGAATCTAAAAAGCAACAAAGAAGCATTTTCAACTCTTGAGTTTGAATATGTATATTCCTACACAAGCCATGCCACTTTTGCTTCAACAGAGGAGGTGTACAAAAATTAGAAAAACAAAAAAACAAGCAAAATAAAACAATAGTAACAATGGAAACCATGCCCTTTTAAATGCAACATTATGCTGCAAAAACAATATGATAGGTTGCCTACACAACATACCTCTCAGTAATAATTTAAAATGCACAATTTCATCTAATTTAAGGTTGCTAGTTGAGAAATTTTATTTCTTTTAACCCCCACAATGTTGTCTTCTAATGGCTGCAAAACACCTCTCTTCCAATCTTTGGGTTCATCAGCTTGTCAGAATCCTTTAAAAAAGTTAGCAAGGAAGAAGGTTTAGAATCAGATTGCAAAAACATAGTACATAATATATCTGTCCATAAGTTAAAATGCACAATTTTCATCTGATTTAAGTTGTTGAGAAATTTACTTCTTTAACTCTGCACAATATTATCTTTGTGATAATAGTTAAAGGCCTCTCTTCCAACTTTTGGATTTATCCTCTCATCAAAATCCTTTATACAATTTAAAGCTGAAGAAGATTCAAAATTGGATGAGGGCCATCAGATTTTGCTGAGAAATATATTTCCATGTGAAAAAAACAAATCACTATTGGCAATAGTGACCAACTATTGAAGTGCACGAATGCATGTAACAAAATCTCTTGTCTATACCCTAAGCATACGCGGCATAAATAGTTAATGAAATCTGGACACCCGGATTTAGTGGATTGTCTTTATAAGATTTATTAACTAGTTTATTATATTCTAAATTTAAGATTAGATATAAAATATATTTATTCCATGTCCAGGGTTCGTCTGCATATTGCAATCAATGGCATCCTTGTTCAGTTAATTCATGCTGTTCAGATCCTCATATCCTGCAGAACACGGAAGGTTGCAGATCATCTTACGAGAATACCGAGGGATTCAACACAGATTGGGATTTGGTATCGCTACCACCAGGTTAGATATTTACAATTGTAGCTTGTTTAAACTCCATACAAAAATTAGATTTTTATGAGGTTTGGCATCCATTAGGAGATATGTTACATTCAAAACCACATATGGTGTAAAAATCAAATATTAAATTTACATATATTAATTTTTTATAAAATTTTGCGTCCTCTCAAGTTACAGTATTCTTATCCATATGTTATCACAGACTAGTTTTTTCTAATTACTATGAAAAATTAAATATATTTTAAAATTTAATAAAAATACAAATATTAAAAAAAAAATTAAAAAAAATATGTACATATAAAAATCTTAAAAAAATAAAAATTTAAGCATATCGTCCCATATTTTATTAGTAAATACATACTTATAAAATTATGAAACAAAGTTAGATTAGTATCTTTTGAATGTACCTTCTCTGTAAGGAATTTGTACACATAACTTTCTCCAGAGTTTATGGCATGCAAGGAATTTGTAAGCATCACTTTCATACTATATAAGGTAAATAATAGTCTCGATCTGCCATGATAATAACCAAAACCAAACCAAATCATATAATTATAGAACGAAATATATGGTCAAAACATTGAAACTAAGAAATTCATATTTTCCACAATTCAAAAAATAAAACCTGGTTGTTCAACCATGCCAGCATATGTCTTTTAGTGGTAATCAGCTTCTCCACTTCCACCACAATTATATTCAACTCTGTTTGTTATTGTATCAACTTCGGAACTAACTGTGGGTCCTGGGAACTGTCCATTGATTGGAATAACCAGTCTCTCCATGCAATTTGGTGACCAGAACTAATAGTTTATTTTCCATATGTAATGCTTCTCGATTATGTTCTTTCTTTGTGTAGTGCATGCTTATTTCCCCGCCACCATCACCACCAGCGGATACAAATATCTACTTTTTTTCTGGCCAATATTGCGCACCTATTTCAGCACCTCAAAATGCTTGCACTTTCGAACCTATTAGTGGTTAAGACCTCTAATAAGAAGTTGTCTGATCTTGACGCACTAGGCTAAGCTAAGGATATGCATAAAAGTAAGGAGTTGAATGTATTTCTACACATGCATTGCATGAGATGGTCATCTAATGCTGCTGGGGCACTCGAAATTTTGAACAAATGCGCATGGACCAGGTCCTTGGCTTGCAAACGATCAAGAAAACCCACCATAACTTTAAGCTTTTTGCTTGAGGTCTACGAGGCAAACATAATACCTCCTCATTATTTACAAGGTAGGTATCGTGTCCGCAGTACAGACTTGTTATGCTTCTCTTAATACTAGAGTGAGATCATTATTATGGATGTCATATATATAAGAATTATAGGAAAATCCAAATCTCGTAAATCTTGAAAGTAGTATACTTTTTTTTTTTTTGTAAATTTGGTGGGACCGCACTATTTTCTATTTATAAATATAGGACAGGCTACAAAATATAAAATTCAGTCTGTGACCTCAACCTACCCGTAGGAAACCAGGTCTGTTGGCCACCTCAAAGCATGAAAAGCAAACCAAAATTGAAATTGTTTCATCCGTGTATAAGTCACATGAGCTATCTATCCTACTACTGAAGTATCAATATACTTATGAAATAAAATGAGTTCATATACAACTAATAAGTGCATCAAAAAGCATAATAAGGAAAAAAACTAGCCATCTGATGAGGAAACTAGAGCTGGGTCTTTCACTATAGACCCAGGCATATCAACTTGCTGCAACTGCTAGAGCAGCTTCTCCATACGGCCTACCCAATCATCCAATCTGCTAATTCGATCAGTTGCCTGATATTGAGTGATCTTGATATGCTGCAACTCGTTCTGTATGTCTTGAAGCAGGTCCTGAAGGCGAGGTTCTATCTTTGGCGGGTCTGTCTTAACTTGGACGGGAGGGAAACTCTGAATAGCCTTTGCTATAAGGCACTTGACTATCCAGTATGTATGAATAGTATGATGGAATAAAGTAAGACGGCCACGGGTATTGCTAGGGTCAGCAATGAAATCTAAGATCTCAGCTTCCGCTTCATTATCTTCAGTGTCAGTCTGTATATCCCTTTCCTAGCCCCGTATTTCTTGACGAACAGTTGAAGAATTACCCATTACATAATTAGCTGCAAGGGTCTCCAGATGCTCCTGGTTGGATTTCCGACCACACTTCTTAGGAACAAGCTCAAACTCGGCCCTTTTTTTTTTTGCCTTTAGCAGCCTCAGAACATGATCGTCGCTTCCCCATGGTTGGAAGAAGCCTATTCAGTAACACAAACAGGCAGGATGGAACAATGAGGGAATGAGTAACAGTGTCTAAACATCCAGTGCACACCCTTTGATCAGAGATAGCATGTCTATCAGAGGAGCAAAGAAAAATTAACCACTAAACCCAATTCTGTAAACAATGAGGAGAGACAGTATATCTGCCGAGGAAACAGAGGACCGCAAACCCGATAACCCTATTCCGAAAAAAATCCCAGTAGAAGATGGGTCTGATAACATTCAGCAGAGTTGACCGTGTGTAGAAGAAGGTGGTCGAGCACACCGGATATGTGGGAACAGTACTAAAGACAAAAACAGCTGGGAGCTTTTGAAGCACTTGAGCCTAATTCGGTAAGCTGTGAAGGGAAACAGTTTGTTTGGCGGGGGAACAGAGAACTACGAACTCCAAAACCCAATTCCGAAAACAATCCCTGTAGAAACTGGGCCGGAAAACATTTAGCAGGGTTGACCGTGTGCAGAAGATGATGACCCAGGACACTGTATAAGCAGGGACAAGACAAAGAACGAAAGGGGCATGGAACACATTTAGCATATGAAGTCCGACCCAATTGCCACCCCAACATAGCAAACCATAATTGAACAAATTCTGAACCTTCTCAAATTATCCCGGTGAGTGCCTAAAATGGCTAGTAGTAAACAGGGCCATGAACTACCCGGAATGACAACAAAAAGAAAAAGGTTGGCTAGCAGGATACAGGGGTCACGGAAGCAAGGTTTTTTTTTTTTTTTTTTTTGTAAATTTGGTGGGACTGCACTATTTTCTATTTATAAATATAGGACAGGCTACAAAATATAAAATTTAGTCTGTGGCCTCAAACTACCTGTAGGAAACCAAGTCTGTTGGCCACCTCAAAGCATGAAAAGAAAACCAAAATTGAAATTTTTTCATCCATCTATAAGTCACATGAGCTATCTGTCCTACTACTGAAGCATCAACATACTTATGAAATAAAATGAGTTCATATACAACTAATAAGTGCATCAAAAAGCATAATAAGGAAAACAACTAGCCATCTGATGAGGAAACTGGAGCTGGGTCTTTCACTGTAGACCCAGGCATATCAACTTGCTGCAACTGCTAGAGCAGCTTCTCCATACGGCCTACCCGATCATCCAATATGCTAATTCGATCAGTTGCCTGATATTGAGTGATCTTGATATGCTGTAGCTAGTTCTGTATGTCCTAAAGCAGGTCCTGAAGGCGAGGTTCTATCTTTGGCGGGTCTGTCTTAACTTGGACGGGAGGGAAACTCTAAATAGCCTTTGCTATAAGGCACTTGACTATCCAGTATGTATGAATAGTCTGATGGAATAAAGTAAGATAGCCACGGGTATTGCCAGGGTCAGCAATGAAATCTAAGATCTCAGCTTCCACTTCATTATCTTCAGGGTCAGTCTGTATATCCCTTTCCTAGCCATGTATTTCTTGGCGAACAGTTGAAGAATTACCCATCACATAATTAGCTGCAAGGGTCTCCAGATTCTCTTGGTTGGATTTCCGACCACGCTTCTTAGGAATAGGCTCAAACTGGGCCTTTTTTTTTTTTTTTGCCTTTAGTAGCCTCAGAACATGATCATCGCTTCCCCATTGTTGGAAGAAGCCTATTCAGTAACACAAACAGGCAGGATGGAACAATGAGGGAATGAGTAATAGTGTCTAAACATCCAGTGCACACCCTTTGATCAGAGATAGCGTGTCTATCAGAGGAGCAAAGAAAACTTAACCACTTAACCCAATTATGTAAACAATGAGGAGAGACAGTATATCTGCCGAGGAAACAGAGGACCGCAAAGCCCATAACCCTATTCCGAAAACAATCCCAGTAGAAAATGGGCCTGATAACATTAAGCAGAGTTGACCGCGTGCAGAAGAAGGTGGCCGAGCACACTAGATATGCGGGAACAACACTAAAGACAAAAAAAGCTGGGAGCCTTTGAAGCACTTGATCAGCCCAATTCGGTAAGTTGTGAAGAGAAACAGTTTGTTTGGCGAGGGAAAAAAGGACCACGAACTCCAAAACCCAATTCTGAAAACAATCCCGGTAGACACTGGGCCGGAAAACATTTAGCAGGGTTGACCGCGTGCAGAAGATGATGACCCAACACACTGTATAAGCAGGGACAAGACAAAGAACGAAAGGGGCATGAAACTCATTTAGCATATGAAGCCCGACCCAATTTCCACCCCAACAAAGCAAAACCATAATTGAACAAATTCTAAACCTTCTCAAATTATCTTGGTGAGTGCCTAAAATGGCTAGCAGTAAACAGGGCCATGAACCACCTGGAATGACAGCAGAAAGAAAAAGGTTGGCTAGCAAGATATAGGGGTCGTGGAAGCAAGGCTGAACTAGTTTCAACATGGGAATAACAGAGCAGAGAATCATTAACAACACCGAGACATCCATCATATACATCAACCAGAACCATACCGTGGCAATTGCCACCATGAATACGAGTAGAGGAACAGATACATACCCTGACAAGGTTGAGTGGTTGACGGATTGAGTAGCGCTCGGCTTCCTCCGCTACTGCCTCCAAACGCTTGCATGCAAGAAGCACTGCATGAATGATTGAAGGGAGGGAGGTAACCCACTTACCTTAACGAAAGTATTCCTTCGGCGATATGGCAAAACAGCCTGGCCACACTGCGAAATCATGAAAATCTGAGTGGTCGCACACTTCATTGAGGTGAACTGACGATTCATCTTTATGATCCTTAATTACATAGTACTATAGTGAGGGTAATAATTTTATACTAAAGATATAAGAGAGAGAGAGTATGTATTAGTGGTTATAGTAGTATAGTACATAGTACTATAGTGATAGTACTATAGTGAGGGTAATAATTTTATACTAAAAATAAGAGAGAGGATTAGGAATAGAGTGATGGTTAGACAAATAGAATTAATGTGGAAATAAATAATAATTACAAGAAAAAAAAAACTTTTCATATAAGGGAAAAATTGCCTATAATGTGTGAGAGTATAAGTCATAATGTGTTCACCCATATTATGGTAATATGAAGAATAAAGTGATGGATAGAAAAATTGAATTACTATGGATATAAACAATAATTACAAAGAAAAAAAAAATCCATAACAAATATAAGGGAAAAAGGGCCTATAATGGGTGACACTATAAGTGATATTATTTTTTTAGTACTAGAGTGAAATGTGTTCACCCATGAGACATTACATTTAAATTTTTTAAGATGTCAGTATGAGAGGAAGCATGGAATAGGATCAAAGTCTCATTAATTTTTAATACTAGAGTGAAATGTGTTCACCCATATGGTAATATTAAGAATAGAGTGATGGTTAGAAAAATAGATTTACCATGGATATAAATAATAATCACAAGGCAAAAAAAAAGAAAAAAAAACCTTCCATAACAAATATAAGAAAAAGAGGGCCTATGGATATAAATAATAATCACAAGGAAAAAAAAAAAAAAACCCTTCCATAAAAAATAGAAGGGAAAGAGGGCATATAAGTGACATTATTTTTAGTACTAGAGTGAAATATGTTCACCCATAAGGCATGAGACATTATATTTAATGTCTTGAAGATTTTAGTATGAGAGGAAACATGGAATAGGATCAAAGTCTATTAATTTTAATTTGGGAGGGAAGATGATTTGTGAAAATGATTTTAATGTTATGTGTTCACCCATAAGACATGAGACATTATATTTAAATTTTTGAAGATGTCACTATGAGAGGAAGCATGAAATAAGGTCAAAGCCTCATTAATGTTAATTTGGGAGGGAAGATGATTGTGATATTGTTTTTTTAGTGCGAGAGTGAGGGAAATGCATATAAGGTATGGCACATAAAACTATGATTGTTGATCATATTAGGACAAGACAAAGTATGATTGTTGATCATATTAGGAAAAGACAAAGTATGATGGTATTATTAGATAAATGATACACTGATGAAGGAATATGATCTTAATACTAAAAGGAGAAGGGAAAATGCTATCAAATCAACCAAGGGTTAGGGAGGATGGTGATGTTAATAATGTCTTAGTATCAAAAATAGGGAAGATAATATTCTTTGCATACAAACTCTATTTTTTCAATTGATTAAGCATTTAATTCATAAAAAAAATTATTAACCTCATTTTTTATATCACACTTTTTGTGCTATAACGCACAAACAATTAATTGCTAGAATTACTAATATGCCAAATATTTCCAAGCATATGATAAGATATAAAACCAATATATACTAATTGAAATTAAAATGTTTAATTAACAATATCAATAATAATATCTCTTTTGATATTTACACAAAATTAAATAATTTAGACACATCTAATATCAATATCTAATTTAAATAAAATTAATAAAAACTTAAAAATAACCAAAAATTAATAATTATATATAAAATAAAAAAATAAAAAATAGTTTAGTTTGTTAATAATAATTATATACAAATCTAATGTTAATATTTAATTTAAATAAAATTAATAAAAAACTAAAAATTAATAACAAATATAGATAAATGTCTTTCCAGATTGAAAGTTAATTTCAGTATTAGCAGAAGAAAACTAGCCATTTAAGACTAACCATTAATGAATTAGTGAATTAGTTGATTAAATATTTAATTAATAAATATTAATTGATTAATAAATATTAAATTAATAGATACTATAATAATAATAAATATAAAAAGTATTATATAATTTTTAATTGATTAATAAATAATAAATTAATAGATATTATAATAAAAATAACTTTGTGGGGGAGTCATCGGATGTTCAAATTCCTTCCCCAATCAGAAAAATTAAGAAGAGAGCTTGATTTTATTTCTCGAAAGGTTTTCTTTTTGCATATAAATCTGGTGAATGGCATCTCTGTTTCTCTTTGGAATGTGTTAAATGGTGGTTCTGCTGTGAGGGCACGTCGTATGGAGGAGCACTCAAAAGACAAGCATGCTTCCAAGTTTGATAGGTTACTAAGGGTGTTTTCTCATTCTTCATATCAAGGTAGATCTATGGTTAATGAAACGTAGATCGTTGCCCTGAGATCGTGGGTTGGCCAACATTCTTCAAACCCTTCTTCATTTTCAGCTTCAGATTCATCTTCAACATTTTCTTCGTTTTCAGCTCCAGATTCATCTTCAACATTTTCTACTTTGTGCCCCTCTTTGGATTCATTAATAATCCTGGGTCGCTCAAATGACAAATTTGCAGGTTCCTCTTCAGATTCATCTTCAACATTGCCCTCTCTCCATCATGTTCACATTTCAGATTCATTGATTGTTCACATTTCGGATTCATTAACTGTTCTGGATTACTTTGTTGATAACTCCATAGTCTATTCTGATAGTGTTTTCTTTGTTGCTGCGGCTTCACCTCCAGTTTCATTTCTGCTAGCTGTGGCTTCAACCGAAGATGAAGCTAAGGATTCAAGCCCATCCGAGTCTGCATTCTCTTGATGACAAGATTGCTCTGTTATTCTCAGGAAGGCTAAGCCTCCCAAAATAACCTTGAGAAAACTTAAGGTTCTTGCCCTGAAATCCCTGAGGGACAACCCCAACATTGTCATCCTCAAGGCTAACAAAGGTGGTTCCATAGTCATTATGGATAAATCTGACTATGTCAACAAAATGTGAGGCAATCTTTCTAATAGTGGCAGTAACGTTAAGCTTAAAAAGAATCTCATTAAACATATTTATAAGGAGATTTCCATATCCATTAAATAAGATCCCTCTCTTAATCCTCTCTCTAAAAATCTTATTGAGACCAATCCCCTCATCCCCAAGATTTGTGGCCTCCCAAAAATTCATAAATCAGGGGCCTCTTTGAGACCTATTGTTAACACAATACGTGGTCCCTCTTATCATCTTGCTAAATTCTTGGCCCAAAAGCTTAAACCCCTTGTGGGTCTCACCGACTCCTATGTTAAGGAATCAACCTCCTTCATCAATGAATGGAAGGACATCAAATTGGAACCCGAGGAATAATTAGTAAAATTTGACGTTGTTTCATTATTCACCAAAATCCCCATCAAGGAATCCATTGATGTCGTTAAGTGGATCTCTAACCAGGAAACTTCTAAGTTAGTTGGCCTCTGCCTCACCTCGACCTTTTTTAGTTTTCAAGGTGAGTTCTATGAGAAGATTTGTGGTGTTGGTATGGGATCCCCTTTCTCTCCTATAGTCTCTAACTCATCAGGGGATCATATCCATTGTTAAAAAATGCTCAAAAAATAAAGTTCTCAAAAGTGTTTGCAACCTAAGCAACTAGAATGGTCTCATCGCTGTAATTTTGGCACTGTGAACGGTTCACAAAACAGAGGTCGTATGCAGAAGTTATGAAGGATTGAAAGGCCTAGTAAACTCAAAAAAATTGACCTTTGACTACATTTGACTTTGTAAAAAAAATTCAATTTTTGTTTCTTTATATTAAATTTTTTTTGTGTATCAATGGGCACCACGTGACCTGCCTGAAGGCTGCCACGTGGCCCCAGGCTGGAGATCAAAGGCATATCAAAAATTTTGGGAGTTTGGAGGTTTGAACGTGGGACCTCCCATCTGACCGCGCGCATGCCCAACCACTCAGGCTACTGCGTTGGTTCTTAACCATTAATAAATTCACTTATATTTAAACGTTTTTGTATTTACCAATGACGAGGGGAAGGGCTAGCCCCCATTCAAAACATCGACGTGACCATAGCCCAAGAACTTGGGGCTTAAAGTCTTCAAACCCGACGCGTTTAACTATGGTTCCTGCTCCAACCAGAGTCTGGTTCGGGGTAATTGTTCACCCAAACCATAAATTCTATCGTTAGTTACACATACACGTTCACATGCAGTTCAACATTTAACTTAACCCTCAAATCGGGGCCTCCAACTGTTAACTTCGACAGTTATTTCAATGCCCGGTCACATGTTTATTCAAAAGCATTTAAGTTAATTTCTAGTGTCGGTCGTTTCGGATGGTGGAACCACTAAATCAGGCAGCCAGTGCTAGATTGACAGTGCTAACTGGAGTTCTTCCACATTTAGTGGAGTTTTTTAAGGGACATTGGGCAATTTTTTTTTGTTTTGGCCATAACTCCTTGGATATTCGACCAAGTTTGATGAATGAATAGTCAATTTTGGGTATTCTCAACATTATAAACACATTGGAAGAGGTTTCAGAGCCATCAGAGGTCATATTGTTTAGTTTTAGCTTCAGGAGAGGTCAAGGAGCCACAAGGGCCACTAGGGTGTTTAAGTGTTTTGAGCATCCATTCTCTGTTTTCTACAAATGAATAGTCATTCTTGACTAATTCAAGAATTTTGAAGCTTTTTTTACAGAGAGAAAAACCATCTGAGGCTTTTATTCACATGTACTTACCATTTGAGCAATAAGATATGAGGGACATGCCATTGGGAGCTGGACCAGCAGATGTAGCCAAGGAGCGTTGAACTGCTTCATCAAATTTTCTGAGTATTATTACATGTGATTTTTATTTCTCTGTTATTTACTGTTGTACATTGTTATACAAGCAATCTACATGCTTTAACCTCACACAGAAATCTGTTTAACTAAGTTAAAACCATTTGTTTCACGTGCAAACTTAAGAGAACCTTATGCACACAATTTAATTACTGTTTGGATACTTAGCACAAAGAAACTAGTACATTCAATTTAGATCAAGTTGGTATCAGAGCTCAGATTGAGCAGTAGGTTGAGTTAGAGTATTTTCTCTGTTTAATCCTTTGTGCAAAGAATTTGTTTAACAGTTTGCAAGATTTTTAATGCTTACTAGGTTGAAGCTTAAGAGAGGAGAAGGTCAATTGGTGAAATTTCAAAGTAATCCTCAGCTAAGGAGGGCAAGAGTACCATTATCTCCACCTTCAATTTCACCCCAAAGAGAAGCAGAAGAAGCCATAAGCATGACTTCAAGAGAAGGAGAAATCCATGAAGAAGTTGATCGCAAGGAGGAAGAAAGGGTGTTCAGGAAATAATTCCTTGACTTAACTAAAATGGTGAGAGTCTTTTATCAATAAAGGAATGAAATACTTGAAGGAGAAGGATTTAACTTCACAAGGAAGGAGAAGGATCGTCAGGAGGCCATAAGGGTAATGGAGGAAATGGAGACAGTGGAAATTCGCCATCTATTAGGGGAATTTTGAGGTCCAAAATGGGCCTCCTAAGAAACATGTACAACAAAAATAAACTTTATAACAACCAATAGGATTCAAGATGATGATTTCAACCATGGGGGATGATTTACCATTGTTTAAATAAAAGGGTAAAAATATTAAAAAATAATAAAATAATAAAACTACTTTTTTCAACTCGTATTTTCAACTTATCTCTCAAAATTTTTACTCAAATTTCGAGTGGGAGTACTCGTTGGATGCAAAATTTAATTCCTCATCCAAGGAGTACCCATGTTGCATACTTTCGATGAATCCTGCTACATGAAAAATGGGAAATACATAAAAAAAAACGTGATTACAATCACATTTTTTTATGTATTTCTCATTTTTCGTGTAGTAGGACCCATCAAAAGCATGCAACATGGGTACTCCTTGGATGAGGAATTAAATTTTGCATCCAATGAGAACTCCCGCTCGAAATTTGAGTAAAAAATTTGGGAGATCAGTTGAAAATATGAGTTGAAAAAGTAGTTTTTTCATTTTTCCCTTTAAAATTTGATGATGTCATCAAATCTTATTTGATTTTTTCCACTATTATTTTATAATTTCCTTAGGAGGCCCATTTTAGACCTCAAAATTCCCCTAATGATCACCCTCATCTTCATCTTCATCAACCTCTACTTCATCTTCAGTACACCACAAGTCAAAGAAAAATGGTAAAAGTCCTTTTCTAAAACTTGATGTTAAGTTTGAATTGCCAAAGTTTGATGGTGAAGTTAATGAAAAAAAGCTACACAATTAGATTAGGCAATTAGATGTCTATTTCAGAATTCAAAATTTTCATGATGATGAAACCAAAATCCAATTATCTTCATTGAGAATGGAAGGTGCAACACCTGTTTGGCGGAAAGCCAAGAGAAAGGAGGAGATCAAAAAATATGGTAAGATTATCTTATCATGGTCTGATTTTATTTCTACAATAAAACAACATTTTTATCGATCAGTTGACATGCAAAAAGCCATAATGGACTGGAAAAATCTTAAACAATTGAAAGGAAAAAAAGTACAAGTGTATACCCAAGAATTTCGAAGAAGAGCTCTTTTACTAGGAGTTGATTTGCATAGCCAAGACACTTTTCTCAAGTATATAGGAGGTTTACATACTTACCTAAGACATACCATTCTCATGTTTAACCCTACAACTTAGATGAGGTTTGTGTTCAAGCCACACATTTAGAGGCGAGGGGAAAACAAAATTTAGATGGGAATGAGGAAAGTGAGTTTAAAGGCAAATGGAAGAAAAAGAGAAATGAAAATACTAGAAAAGAGAAGGGAAAATTATTCTGCAAACATTGTTCTAAAACAAGACATGATAAGGAGCATTGTTGGAAACTACATCCAGAGTTGAAACCAGAAAGTTTTAAAGCCAAGGAGAAAGGAAAGACTGTTACAATAGCTGAACAATACCTAGGTTCATAATTAGGAGATGAAACAAAAAGCATAGCTATGGGACTAAAGAACATGAAGGGGAGAGTGAATGAAATTAAACCCAGTTCTAGTATTTCTAACTGTCACATAGAAGTTCCGAGTGAAGAAAAGAGAACTGAACTGTTTCATGTGAGGGTCATTTTCCAAACATACCAAGGTTCACACACTATTTGACAGTGGGTCGCAAGCGAACCTTATTTTGAAGAATTAGTCAGGAAACTAAATCTTGATACCATTCCACATTCGAAACCATATCCACTTGGTTGGATTTGTAAGGATGCAAATTTACAGGTTTTAAAGAAGTGCATGTTGCACTTTACAATAACTGCACATTTCATTGACACAGTTGAATTAAATGTTGTTCTGCTTGATATAACAGGTATGGTGCTGGGAAGTCCTTACTTGTATGACAGGAAAGCTATCTTCCATCGCCATGAGAACAAATACCATTTATTCAAAGATGGCAAGGAGTACATTGTGAGAGCTCATCGCAACAAACTAGACACTTCTTTAGTTAAAGTAGGGCAGATGAAGAGGCTCGTTAATGCAAACCAAAACTTGACATTGATGATGATTAAGAAAAGAGAAGTTTTACATAATCCTTTTCACGTAAATGCTGATATATGTAATGATTTGTTTCAGTTTGAAAGCATTTTGTCTTTGAGAGAAGATGACAAGCAGTTGTAGCAATTGTCTTTGGTGTCGAACAATGATGAAAACAAAGCGTTAGTGCAAGAAGTTGCAAAGGTCCAAGAGAGGGAAAATCCACTTAGCGAAGAAGGAACAAGATTCAGCAATGATCTTTGTTGGTTTCAAAAAGGCATGGTACAATGGAAAGGAAACTTGGTCAGAAATCAACACAAGTTCAAAGCTAATTCAACAAAAAATCGCCATAAGGACAGGGTGCAAGGTGAAAGTAATTTTTAGTTTCCTTTGATTATAAACCAATGTAGAAACAATATTTTTATTACAAATTTAAGTTTCCATTCTGCAATTTTCGAAAATGTGCAGTATGAAAATGTCAAAGTCAGCAATGGTTGGTCAATGGAATCAAGGAAAAAACTATCGTTTCATGAAAAGCTCCAATAAGTGAAATCAGGGAAATATTAGTGGATTAAGATTGGAAGAGTGGGGACACAATCTCCTCATCTTCATGTTCAGTAGTCTAGAGAGATTTTGGGGTCAAAAATCTTCCCAGTGGGGAGGTGTGATCAGGAGATCATATCCATTGGTAAAAAATGCTCAAAAATGAAAGTGCCCAAAAGTGTTTTCAACTTGAGCAAATAGAAAGGTCTAGTCACTGTGATTCTAGCACCATGAATGGTTCGTAAAACAGAGGTCGTATGCAGAAGTTATGAAGGTTTGAAAGGCCCAGTAAACTCAAAAAAATTGACCTTTGACTACATTTGAATTTGTAAAAAAAAATAAAAAATATATATATCTTTTACATATTAAAGTTTTTTGTCCTATCAATGGGCGCCACATGGCTTGCCCAGAGGCTGCCACATGACCCCAGGCTGCAGATCAAAGGCATATAAGTTTTTTTGGGAGTTTAGAGGTTTGAACGCGGGACCTCCCGCCTGATCGCGCACGTTCCAAACCACTCAGGCTACTGGGTTAGTTATTAACCATTAAAAAAATCACTTATATTTAAACATTTTTTTATTTACCGACGGTGGGGGGAAGGGCTAGCCCCCATTCAAAACATCGACGTGACCATAGCCCAGGAACCCGAGGCTTAAAGTCTTCAAACCCGACGCGTTTAACTGCAGTTCCGGCTCCAACCAGAGTCCGGTCTGGGGAAAATTTTCATCCAAACCGTAAGCTCTGCCATTAGTTACGTGGACATGTTCACATGCAGTTCAAAATTTAATTTAACCCTCATACCGGGGCCTCTAACCGTTAACTCCGGCAGTTAATTTGTCACTCGATCACATGTTTATCCGAAAGCATTTAATTTAACTACTAGTGCCGGCGGTTTCAGATGGCGCAACCACTAAATCAGGCGGCAAATTCCAGATTGATGGCACTAACTGGAGTTCCTCCACATTTAGTGGAGTGTTTTAAGGGACATTGGGCAGTTTTTTTGTTTTGGCCATAACTCCTTGGATATTCGACCAATTTTGGTGAATGAATATTAAATTTTAGGTATTATCAACATTATAAACACATTGGCAGAGGTTTTAGAGCCATCAGAGGTCACCTTGTGTAGGTTTAACCTTAGGTGAGGTCAATGAGCCACAAGGGCCACTAGGGTGTTTTATGTGTTTTGAGCATTCTCTGTTTTCTGCAAATGAATAGTTATTCTTGACTATTTCAAGCACTTTGAAGTGTTTTTTTACAGAGAGCGCAACCATTTGAGGCATTTATTCACATGTACTTACCATTTTTTAGCAATAATATATGAGGGACATGCCATTGGGAGATGGACCAGCAGATGTAGCCCAGGAGGGGTGAACTGCTTCATCAATTTTGCTGAATATTGTTACATGTGATATTTATTTCTCTATTATTTACTGATGTACAATTTTATACAAGAAATTTACATGCTTTAACCTCACACATAAATATGTTTAACTAAGTTAAAACCATTTGTTTCACCTGCAAACTTAAGAGAACCTTATGCACACAATTTAATTACTGTTTGGATAATTAGCATGGAAATACTAATACATTCCATTCAGATCACTAACCTTTTTATGGAAGATTTTGGATCTAAGGCCTTGACCTCAGTTCAATTTCACCCTAGGAAATGGAAGAGATTCATGGATGACACTTGTGTCATTTGGCCCCATGGTAGGGAGAAGTTAGATATGTTTCTTGGGCACTTGAATTCCCAGTCAGATTCCATAAAATTCACCATGGAGGTTGAGGGTGATGGTTCCCTTCCTTTTCTTGGATATCCTTCTCTCCAAAAGGGATGATGGTTCCATTTCCCACCAAGTTTTTTTCAAGAAAACTCACACATAACAATATCTTCATGCTGGTTCTCAAAAGGGATGATGGTTCCATTTCCCACCAAGTTTTTTTCAAGAAAACTCACACATAACAATATCTTCATGCTGGTTCTCATCATTTTCCTATGTAAAAAATTGGTGTTCTTTGCACTCTTCCTACCCGTGCTCTTAGAATCTCTGATGAGAACCAATTGGAGTTAGAGAAATCCAATCTTCTTGAGGTTTTTGAAAATAATGGGTATAGTAGATCTGAGCGCCATATGGCCTTTAAAAAAATCTATAAATGATTAAAAGGAAAATCTACTCGAGTGGATCTTGTTTCCAAGGTTCATCTCCCTTTTATCCAAGGAACCACGTACAAGATTTCCCATGTTCTCAAAATGAATAATGTATCCTCTTCATTCAAAACCCTTTGTACTATTAGAAATTCTCTCGGATATGTCAAGGACCCTGTCGACCCAAAAGACATGAAGGGTGTTTACATGATTCCTTGTTTATGTGGCACGCCCTATATTGGTGAAACAAGAAGATCCATTAGACAGAGAATCCACGAGCATGTTGTAGACATTAGGCACAATCGATCCCGCACATCCGCACTTGCAGAACATGTGGAGAAATCATGTTACCATGTTTGCATTGAAGACTCCAAAGTCATCGCTAAGGTTGACCACTTCCATCATAGGAAGCTTAGTGAAGCCATTTAGATTAAGCAACATGCTAAGAATCTCAATAGAGGTGAAGGTTGGAAGTTGAGTAAGAGATGGACTCCAGCTCTCTCTAGATGAAAATGTTTTGTCCTCCCTTTGTTATTTTTTCCTGATCTTGCTTTCCATCTTTTCATTTTCCTCTTTCTTCTTTTGTGTAGTCTTTTATTTCCCTTGATATTTTCTTATATATAATTCTTTATGTTTTTATATTATTATTTTCTTATGTATTATCCTTTATGTTTTTAATATCGTATAATCCCCTATGTATCTTATTAATAAATTATTAATCTCTTACTTAACAAAATTTTATATTAAAAATTACATAATACTTATTATTATTATATCTATTAATTTAATATTTATTAATCAATTAAAAAAATTTAATTAAAAATTGCATAATACTTTTTATTTTTATTATTATTATATTATCTATTAATTTAATATTTACTAATCAATTATATTTTTTTAATTAAAATATTTAATTAACTAATTAACTAATTCATTAAAGGCTAGTTTTTAAACACGACTATTTTTTAAGGGCTAGTTTGGCTTTTTCACCCCGAGGATGAACCACATTAGTTGTTTCCAAACCTACACAAAATCCTAAAGATGTTATTAATCAGGAAAGACATTTATCTATTTTATGGATCACAAAAGTCTCAGATCTAACAACAAATATACAAAAAAATATATAATTATATTAATAAATTAATATATTAAAAAATAATTAATTTAAATAAAATTTTGTTACATATTTATATGAAAAAATATAATATACACTAATACAACCACATTTATTTTTAATGTGGTTGATATAGCATATAAATTTATAAATATAACAAAAAAAATCATTGCAACAAAAAAATTATTGCAATACTAACAATGCCTTACTAATGCATACATTTACTTCATTAACCATGTATAAACAAGTTATAGGTCAACTTTAGCTTGAGAAAAAGAAGAAATTACACATCTTATTGTAATATGGATCATATTGCTAAATAAAATTTGCTTATATATAAATGAATGTTATGAATAAAAATGAGGAATTTATCATGGATGAACTTATTAGAATTAGAATAATCTCAAATCCCTAGGAAATTGGTGGGCGGGGAGCGACTTGGCACAAATATATATATTTTTTATTTATTAAAAGTAATCGACCATTTTGCAAAAAAAAAAATCTTATATATAAATGAATGTTATAAATTTATCAAGTGGTTATGTACCCTTTCCAACTAATTCCACCAAGCCTCAATTGTGCTAGGCTTCCCTACCATGCAATCATATATGAAAACATGTGCAATGAGTGACTAAAACATGGAAAACAACATTCACCCAATCCCATATTTTGGATTTTCTATATCTATTTTGTAATGAAAAAAATACTTTCTAGTTGCTTGACACCTCTTTCTTGTGCACATGTCTTGCTTAACCTTTCATTAAATTCTAGCCCTATATATTAGTAGTTTTGGGTGACTTCTAGTTGTTACCCTCTGAAACTTACCTATATTTTCCTTGGTTTTCTTTTGAGCAAGAAGAACATTGGTCTTACTCTCTATTCACATTCATCTTTGCCTCTTTGCAGAGTCCCACCAAAAACACAAGTGGTTTTGTAGGATGTGTACTATCATAGCTACCAAGATGGCATCATCTATGTAAAGAAGCTTTTTTATGAAGATTTATATTATATTCACTTTTACCTATCCTTTTTTATTTATCCATTCCACTAGTTTATCAATGTAGATTCCAAACGAAGTTGGAAGGAGGCACCCTTGTTTCACACCTATGTCACTATAAAATAATTTTGATAACCATTCCTTGACTATAATTTTTTCCTTTGTTTTATCATAAAGATTGTGGATAACTTCCCTCCACTCATCTTGATCCCAGATCTCTAATGGAATTTCCCATAGCTTCGTCATCAAATGATATGCTGAATTGTTGAGGGAAAAAGCAACAAAATTCAGGGAAATTATGTAATTGGAGTGACCCCAAAGACTCTAGACAAGGTGCAACAAATCTATCTAAAATTTGTTGTATGCCTTAATGAAGAGAAACTCACTTCATATCCCAGAAAAATTTTGGATAGAGGAAGGAGGTGAATATATACATGAATGCATTAACTGAGTTAGATGACTTGGAAAAATCATCATCTATGGTAACATTGAGGAATAAGAAGTTTTATCCCAAGATTGGGAATTGAAAGTCTATGGAAGGTGCAATGAAAAGTCAACATGGTTGAATGAAATCGACTAACTGAGTTGGATGACTTGGAAAAATCATCATCTATAGTAACATTGAGGAATAAGAAGTTTTATCCCAAGATTGAGAATTGGCAGTCTATGGAAGGTACAATGAAGTCAAAATGGTTGAATGAAATCGTGAACCTAGGGATTTACAGAGACAAAGAAATCACGGGAATTATCCAATTAGAGTGGCCTTGAGGCCTCTAATGCTGGATTATACCTTCGATGGATGTGTTAACTCGCTGAATTTCGATGAATATAGGATTTATTGGATTCTTAACATCCCAAATTCCGACAAATATGTTTATGGATACTACATCGGCCTTCTTCAGGTCAAAAAATGGTATAAATGCATAGCCATTACAGGTATACAGACATATTTGTTTTGTAAGCTGTCACAGTCCGGGCAACTTCAATTTGTTCCCCTATCCCTCACAGGTATAAGAATTTTGATCATTCTATGAATTATTATTGTTTAGATTGGTAAATGAAAGAGGTATTGCATTTCATCTATTTGATAATATGTTGGTTTTGTGGTTTGGATCTCTGTTAGCCAGAACAGAGACGCAGTGGTTACCGACTATCTCCAGGTACTAATTACTCTCTGTGCTTTATCTTTTTTAAGCAAGAAAATCTCTCAGGATTATTTCGTTGAATCTGTAAAAGGAGTTTTTTTAAGGATTAGTTCATTGAATATTTGCAACGATCCATTAAATTGAAGCATATATTTTAAGTTTTACCAAATTGTTTTTATTTCTTAGATAATGATTATAATGAATGTTTAGGACTCTCTATTTTTATTATCAATTAATGAATTGTCTCCATGGTTGAACTGTCCACAAATCGAGTCTCCAAGGGTTTGAAAGGTTCTTATGGGGCATGGGGTTTTTTCAATGCTATGAGGAATTTTATTTTAGATTAGGGTTTATTCTTTTTATTTCATTTCATTTCATTTCGTTTCAACTAATCTATAGTGAATCAATGAGAAATTTCAGCCACCATTCCCAATTTTTCCATGAATATTCACCTTTTCATTTCATTTTGATTGTCCATGGCCTGGATGACAGTAAGAACTGTACCTGTGGCCATGCTGAAGTGGAGCTTTCTGCAGTTGTGCTCAAAGCCTAGGTTCAAAACGGCCGATGAACTAATCAATCCAATATTTCTTTCAAATATTTCCCCTGGAATTTCACGATCATCAAAGGTTCCACTTCCACATTTTAGGACATCATAGCCTAAAACACATATAGTTACCCTCATTGAATTCAACCTCTACTACCCTCATTCTGTCAAGGTTTACTGATTGTCCTTAATGTTTAGTTTCTTTGTTTCTTCAATTTTATGATTTACTTTTCCCCTTTTACTTTTGCCCATCTTAACCAAGAGTAGGGATCAATGTAAGTCCATGAAGATAAAATAGCACACTGCAAACTCTAATCAAATTCTATATTATGAATCAAAGAAATTACACACATATTTATACAAGCAATAGTCTCAAGATAGGAATTCTATCTTGGACGTACCGTAATGTGGTTGAGAGATTCTCTCAACCACACACTAAACTAGGAGAAACTATATTCTAGCTACTTCCTATTATGTAGGAACAAACTCCTCAAATGGAGAATTACAACCATAGACAGGTAGGAATTAAATATTTCTAACTCCCCCCCTTAATGACTACTTGTCATGATGTTAATTCACAAAGTCTGGTTGTGGTCAAACATAACAAAGAATATGTCAACGTCCATATAAAAGAGCAACCATCCACCGGAATGCATGGGTACCAACCGCTGCAACCGCTAGTCCTGTAGGATGTCCTTCGCATACATGATTCTATCGACCATTATCACTGCATATATGTACCTACAAATCCACCACCATCGGGTGTCTTGCATGTGAAAAATCTCCAAAACACAATCTACCTCTCCCAGACAGACCCGCAACTTCCGATCTGCAACTCCCGCAGATCTTCTAGCAAAGGTGAGGCTTCTTGTGGATCTTCCACTGAAGGTGAGGTGGCGTCTTGCCGAACAAAAAATCCGTGCCAAGAATGAAAAACTTTGCAGGGTAAAATCCTGGCGCGAGTTTATCGTGCGCTTCTGCGCCAATCCCGTGAATTGGTGCGTTGGCACGAGTATGTACTGAACAGTCGCGCTAATTTCACTTCTCAGCACAACTGTCAGCTAAGAAAGCGTGCCAACCCCCTTCTGCTCAGAGATTAATGAATCATCTGAGACCGTGAGCCAGGTGTTATTGCAGTCCACCTGCTCGATCGAGCACAAAACTCTGTGAGCACACAGCTCTTCGTGTACACGCGGCCACTCGTGTACACGCGGCCATAAAGGAACTTTTAGCCATGAAGGCGATCCAGCCACAAAGGCTCTATAGGTGGTTTCTGGCTCACCACCAACCAGCCACACAGGCGATATATGTGTGGTTTCTGGCTCACCACAAACCATTACAAAGTGGTTTTAAGATCACCACGAACTTTAAAATGCCTTTACAAGGCTTACATTTCATACTTCAATATTTTGGAGCTTCTGGGTACATATAATGACCATTACAACAACCAACTGGACTTGCTTATAACATGCTAGGGAGTCCATTCCACAAACCACACTAACTCAAACAAACATCTACTTTGTTGTCCACCATAAACGTTGTTGTTGCTTCATTACCTCATCTTCTCCTACATCCTGGGCATCCTTGTCTTTTTCAAATAACTTCTTGGAACTCCATGCTTAACCTGTCATTCGTTAGAGTTGCAAATTCTAACAAAATAACTTTGCCTACATTGAGTTAGCTAGGCTCAATAAGGCTCAATAATCTTTAAACATGATTCCAAGAAAATATAACATAAACTCTTCAAATTTAATTTCTCTATCTCTACCCATAGATGATTATTTCCCAAGCATACCAATAACCATTCCAATGATACCTGTGAGGGGTCCACTGATAAAGAAACTGGAACATAGGCACTCACATCCACACGAAGAGAACACAATTCTCCCTTCAAGAACATTAATCCAGGACTCCACGGTCCAATCCTTCGTCATGTTTCAGTATCCATTTCTCCTGGCATCGCAACATAATGCCACTTCCCCTATTCACAGTATCAAGGCTAGTCATTGTTTTCAAGCATGCTGCCTCATGCTTGCTAACAATCTGCAACACAATCTCGATCATCCTCCAATCTCTGATGTAGCTCCAATTGATGTCGTTTTCACTGTCATGTGTTCATCATACCCTGCAAATTTGCTTAGTGTTGGAATGACCAGTTTCAACACACACTCAGAATTGTGACAATAGTTGGTCATACTAATGTCACTTAACTTACAACCAGTTTCATTGTCATGAAAATTAATCAATACATTGCAAATTTAAAAAACATCATTAGAGAATTAAAAAAATACATTTCGACAATAGCATAAACTTCTCCCTCTCTATAATTTTATGATATCCTTGGTTGCCATTGCCAACCCTGCACCATTAACCATGCATCTTATTTCTCCATCCAATCCAATATAGTTCAAGTCAGCTTCAGTAGTAGAAACCTCTCTTGGATCCTCTTGATATTTATCACGGAAAGCAAGAATCTCTTTATGGCGATACGCAGCATTGTCATCAAAATTGAGTTTTGCATCAGCAACCACTAATTGGCCATCAACAGTCTCAAGAAGTGTACAGTCTGTTTCACAGAATAGACAATTTTTTTTTTTTAATTTCAACATGAAACAGCCGCCCACTGGAGACTATCTTCTATCTTCATCTCCACCGAGTTCCCTCTCCTCAGAAGCAGCAGCCATCTCATCAAACTTGTCAGCTTTCGCGTTCAACCTTGGCTTTCTGGATGGGCCTTTCCTTTGTTTCATATTTCTTCTCAACAGTCGATGTCCCATGACGTTTTTATTTTGGCATTGAGCAGGCCAACGACACCAGGGGTAATGGTGTTCACGTAGTGGAGAAACCTGGTAGTCAAATCGCCTCCCTGTTCCCAACTATCGCTGCTACCGGGCTGAGCAAAGTTAGTGGGGGTGTAGCCGACAATTAGGCGGATATAGTTTGAAACGCCTTCGCGCCACCACTTGGGCATAGCGCCGTTGGCGTCCTACTACCAAATGTTCGCCACCGCCTGGTACAGAATGCCCATGACCTCTTTCTTCAGATCACCCTCATAGTTGTCAATGTAATCAAAGTCCAAGAAGATTACGTTGCCTCTCACTAAGGTAATGGAGCCGATGTTTTCCACATTCAGAACTATGTCATCCACATCCTTCATGTTAGTGGGCCACACTTGGCCGAAGCTAACCCACACGAATGTAAAGGCGACCACCAATATCAGCGCTGCATCTCCTACCTCGTTGTCGAATTTCTCCTTCACACGTTCATCAATGTTACAGTTGATGGCAGCGTTGAGCTCACGCCAGAGCTCCTCAGGCTCACAACTCTAGCATTGCCAACTTTAGCAGATTGCTCAGCAGTGTCTCTTCACAAACAACAAGCAGCGAGATTTTAAGGCATTCATATTGAATGGACAAACAAACAAACTACATACAACGATTTAGATCAGTGCTTGCCCAGGAAGGGCCAGAGGCCCTTACGGGCTCTGAAGCTCTTGAGGCCCACCAATGCGGCCTCCTTCATGTCTTCTTCCATCAAAATCCTCACCGGGAGCTCCATACGCGCCATATTAAAGCTATTCACGAAAGCCTTGATTTTCACCCAATCCACAGTGCCACCAAAATTCTGCGATGCTTCCGGTGATCACGTTGAAATTCAAAAACAACAATATGAGAAATATTGACTGCAATGCAAAATTCGAGCAGGGTATCCACGCACATATCGATGACTCCACGGATGAGATCTCCAGGTAAGATCCACATAGATCGACCCCTCACTGAATCTGTGGCCACCGATGGGCCACTCAGCGATCCTCCAGAGAGCTGTAGACACGGCAGCACTGCTCCTCTTTCAGTGATTACTTGGCTGCTCACTTCACCAGTCACAAATAACATCAATACGCCTTGTAAGCAACTCCACGAGCTTCCACACATTAACGCACTGAGTGTCGACACATATCCGCACGCAGATCGCATGTACTGTGTCACTTCTCAAGACCCTCGTTTCAGGATCCATCATTCGAATCGGGTCGCACAAAATTAGCTATCTCTCCGTTCTTCTCCAATTCACAAGCCTTCACATGGGCTCAACCTCGCAGGAAGACATCACTACTGCGTACGCCATTGCACTCGGGTCATCCCGTTAGCTCATGTCACAATCTGGTGCTTAACGCTGATCCAACAGCAATCTAACCACCTCTCCATTGCTAACAGGTCGGACCAGTTCTCCAACGCTCCTTCCACAACACTCCTTTACTGCCCACTGCAATGGCACTGCTCAGATCGTTCAGGCTCCATCTCCACGCAGATGACAGACTTACACAACCTCAGACGGCAGCGTCCAACAATTCTCAACAGGCATGCATTGATCTGCAGTCACGCACCAACAACATAAAATGGAAAACACACAAAATACTAATCGAACTCTTTATTTGCTATTTCCCTCAGCCCACGAGGGGCCGAGGCCCATGCTCTGATAAAAAGATAAAATAGCACACTGCAAACTCTAATCAAATTCTATATTATGAATCAAGGAAATTACACACATATTTATACAAGCAATAGTCTCAAGATAGGAATTGTATCTTGGACGTACAGTAATGTGGTTGAGAGATTCTCTCAACCACACACTAAACTAGGAGAAACTATATTCTAGCTACTTCCTATTATGTAGGAACAAACTCCTCAAATGGAGAATTACAACCATAGACAAGTAGGAATTAAATATTTCTAACTCATGATTTGTCTTCTACACCCAGGTTCCTGCATTATATGACGACCTCCACCTTTGGATACATCATTTAGAGCAAATTTTCAAGACAAAAAACTCATAGCCATGAATGATTTCAGGGGATTTCACCTCTTGAATTAAGGCCACGCTGACATTTCGAACCCCCCAAAAAAAAAAAAATTATGCATACATGATGAACACATTATTGGTGTATTGCACTTTTTAATGAGCACTAGAATTTTCTTTCATAAATGAGATCCACTCTATTGAACTATTTGTTTTTTTGGGTCGTGATCCTTTTGTAGTAAACTTATTACTGGTACAATTTAGAGACAAGTCGAAATCTAAGATGTCCAATGAAAGAAAATATTCACACTTTACAATGGGTAATGTTTAGTATTTATATTTCATTTTCAGTAGAAAGTAATTGTTATTATTTGTATGGAATCTTGCTTGTACTTGGTACTAAATGAGTAACATACTGAGATGATAAGTTGTAGAATGAGTTGTGCTAAATGAATTTCCTGACGTGCTTTGCAAGGGGCATCATACAACTTTGATGAACACTAAAGAGTCAGGCTGCAAAGCTTTCAGTGACTAAAAACTCTAGATGTGTGAAAGATGAGCAAAGCAGTACAATTTTTGAACAAAATTAAAAAAAAAAAAAAAAAAAAACAAAACAAAACAAAAATGTGTACACTTTGTGTTTGCATAATTATCATGTCATTGGTGCTTGTATATATTTTTTCTTTATAGATTATGAAAAGATAAAAATTATCAAATCAATTTACAAGTAATGTTTATATAAATAGTGGAGTTTGAGTAGTAATTGACAAAGAATGCAAGCTAATATCAAGGCTAACATGCTTGCATTATTGCAAAAAAACTGAAAAAAACTGAATAGCACTATTCCCGTGTCTTTATGATATATATTCTAGGAGTTAAACACTATTTGAAATATTTTTTTTTAAGCTAGAAAATATTCCTCTCTTCAAATCCTTTCCGATCATTATATACAACATTTTTCAAGAATATTTGATGCAAATAGTCAATACATTATTATTTAGCAAACTTCCAAAAAAAAAAAAAAAAAAAAATTCCCTTCTTTATTTATCTATTTTGGGAGGAATTCTTCCTGTGCTTTCAAGGACGGAAGTAAAATAAAGGAAATTTAGGCGTATTTGTAGAGCATTTTGGTTATAAGTTTTGATTCAATACCTGACCATTTCTATTTCTTTTGTTTTTCTTCACGAGGAAAAAAATTTGTCGTCTTTTCAGCTCTTTGATTTATTCCCAACATCATTTATGTTTTACCGAAAAACTTAAGCATGAAATTTGTATTAACTCGTTTGATTGCTTTCTTCTACCATATTTTTCCAACTAAAGATTTATGTAGTAGCTTTTAGGCCCCTATTATTTTTCACACTACTACGTTCATGTATGACAATGTCCACGGACATGAAGTCAATGTCAAAGGCTCGAAAGCTTTACTCTTTGGAGAAAATTGGTAATACACTTGTTTATGGCAATCAATGAAAAAGTTTCATAGGTCAATTATTGCTTGAGCTTAGGCATGAATAGAGTGTGTGTACTGACATTTTCAATTTGTTCCCATTACGTTAGTAGTACGACTATGGACATACCTTTAGTGCTTGTGATTTTCCTATCTTTACATCCAAATTAACTCCTTCTAAAGCCTAGTACATAGGAGTGTACATAGCAATCTTCAAGCCATGACGCTAGTGATAATGAATCCGCTCAACTAACGCTGTTTGTCCTATGACATGAGCAGACTCTGTGTACTTCCTACAAATTGAAGTGCCACATATTCAAAGAAAGAGCAACAATACATAGTTTCTTGACATTGAATCCCATTTGCCCTGTCCTAGCCTAGTTTAGTTTAGTTTTTTTTTTGACATTGAATCTCATCTGAGATTTACTATTTTAATAATAAAAAAAAAATTCGTATTTTAGAACATTGTCCCATGTTAAGGAAAGCAGGTTTTATTTATTTATTCATTAGTTTTTTTAATTTTTTTTAACACCATTGTCCATGCTTAGGGAAAGTGGATTTTATTTATTTATTTATTAGTTTTCTAAATTTTTTTTTTTTTAAATTCACATTTCACAACATTGTGCCATGATTAGGTTGAATGCACTATATTTTTGTCGTAAGACGTTTTTATTTGAAAACACCACCCCTCGGTGTCACTGTGTCAATGTATGAGCTATTGGATCAAATGTTAGAATATTGAAATATTTTAGGCCATTAGATTCACAAGTAAAAGTTTTATATATGTTTTTTATAAGGTTAGTTTTTTTTTTTTAATAAGTGATTGAATTTAGGTTTTGGTGACTTTGTGTAATTACACAAAAATAAAAATAAAAGTAAATTAAATAAAAAGATTGACATATTGTAATGAACATTTTAACTAGGTCAAATAAAAAATAAAAATAATACTAAACTATAAAACAACCCATGGTATTGACTCATGGTATTCATGTGGAATGTGGTTTATCTAAAGGGGGAAATTAAGATGGCCTAACTCTGGATCTACCAAGAGCCAAGACAGATCAAATATCTTAATATGAAAATCACATTGATCCCTCTCATCAATAATATAGATCTAAATTAATTATTTAATAAAATTATTTACTAAATTATAAAAACAACCCATGGTATTGACGCATGGTATTCATGTGGAATGTGGTTTATCTAAAGGGGAAAATTAGGATAGCCTAACTTTAAAATATGGGATCTTTTTAAATTTCCAAATTATTTCACATGACATGATTTATCTTGAGCAATAATGATGAATGTTCATAATTCTCATTTCTTAAATAACACTAAATTTTCCTTTAATTACTTAATTGTATTAGTTTGTAACTACATAACAATTTGTAACTACATACATACTCTTTCTTCCATTCAAAAAAAAACTATATACATATTTTTAATTACCTAATTTTAGCTAAAAAAATCTTACATGTTTTTTACTTTATAATCATAAACAATTTTCATATTATATGATGTCAAACTTACTCAACTTTTTATTCTGAAATTTTAAACAATGTTTCTCACTACATAATTTTAACTTTTATAATTTTTATTTTATTTTTCAATTCCAAACAAAACTTACAAAAGAAAAAACCCACTCGGTCCTTATTGTAGATTATAGTCTTACAAAATTGACACTATGTAATTAACAATAGAGTAAGTTGAGACAACCTTAAGGGGTTTTTTGATGACATCCATATTGTCTACAAACCATCAAAAATTCCCATCTTATACAAAAATTTCTAACAATAACCACTCAATTTACTCTCCAATTTTTGAAACCCGACCCATGCTGGGGAGATCACACTATAAAATCAAATGTTTCTATGGTTTCTTTAAGGGGTTGATAAACGAAACAGAAAAAAAGAAAGTCAATATTGTGGTATAATAACTTATGTTTGAATCATTGTGACAAACAAAACATCACATTGGCTCACATAATATATATAATGCTATAAGGATCTAAGATGATAACAATGTTTTGAATCATGATAACTAGGTGAAAACCAAAATTAAGCTACAGCCACAAGAAAAAAATCACAACAACTCCATAAATCCAAGGTTGCAATGAATCCCATACATTGTGATGGACCTCATGGGAATTTTAGTGCACATAGAACACCACCCTAATAATTCTATACTCTTGATCAATTTATAATAACCTAGGATGTGTAAAATATTTTAATAAGAAACTAGATTTGTAATTATGAAATATAAAACTATAACTTAAATTTCTAAATTTACTTTGTATTTTTTTTCTTATGTATATAGAGAAATAATAAACCAAGTTTGGAGTTAAGAAAATAAACCATAACATAAAGAACAATATCTCCTTCCAAAAATGTCTCCATATTAAAATGACATTCACTTTCTTGTATAGCAAGACTATTGTTCTTCATATACAATTTTTGATAAGCATGCAATTGGTGCTCAGATATGTAGATGAACTTGAAGTAAACTTTATTTTTGTTAATAAAAATTATCTTTATTTAAATCTATGGTAGATAGATTGTACTTGAATGTTTTTTTATATCTTATTTGAGTTACGTGCTGGATTGTTAATCATGAAAGGATTTTCACCCCAATTTTCTATTTTAATATCTATAACAAAATTTGTATATATGTGAACATATTATGTTGGTTTACGTATATGTTTTCACCCCCAATTTCCTATTTCAAAATCTATAACAAATTTTTTGGTTGATAACTCTTATCATCAATATCTTTGAAACATCCACTACTTGCTTCCATGGAAGCAAAATTTTCGTTTCATTCCTCCATGATGACTTGTTCTCTGCAACATCTTATTTCTTCTAGGCTACTCTTTCCTATGCTATTGCCTTACGAGGTTTCTTTTGCAACATATGGTGAAATTTCTAGTTATTTATTTATTGGTTTTCTTGGGAGGCACATTGACTTCACTTTAGCAATGTGTCCATTCTATATAATTCTAATTGTCTTTTAATATCTACCTTATAATTTTGTTAATATGAATCTCTGCCTTCCTTTTTTACTATGTTCCCATTTGTGATTGTATTTTTGAAGGTTGTTATTAAGGTTCTGCCAACTTTGGATGGAAAGTTGACTAGAATGACCTTTTGAGTACGCACACCAAATGTTTTAGTTGTTGATTTGATTGTTATGCTTGAGAAGTTTTCTACTTATGATGAGATCAAGGCAACCATTAAGTAAGTAGTATAAGTTACCCTACGAGAGGAAGAAGGATATATACAGTTTATGACAGGAATAAGGCTCGAGGGTGTGTGTTTAATTCTAAGTATATATGGTACATTTCATTTTGTATGGAGGAATTTGAGGGAATTTTGAAAGGAATTATTGGTTACACAGAGGAAGTTGTGGTATCTACTAATTTTATTGGGGAAAATCAGTATGTTGCAAATTTGTCCAAATTTTTATTTGTTTCTTCTCTATTTCTACTGTGCTTTAGTTGTGATATTGGTTGTACTAAATTATATTGTAAAGGGTCTCTTGACGTGAGCATATCAACATAGTTTCCATTGGTTCAACTTATGCCTGTTGTGGGTACTTTTGACATCTTTATTTCTTTAGAATATTATTTGGTTTATGGATTTGTATATTCTTGTGTATTTGGATGTAGCTTGATTGAGGGTTATAATGAAGTGGGAAAATTGAATATAAATGCCTTGTGGATATATATTTAGGTGGGTTGTCTATAAATATGAAGCCAAACATCCTTTAAGGCTTTAGGTTATTTTGGCAAGAAATGTAAAGCATTGTGTGTTGTACTGGAAATCCTCTTACAGTGGCTTTGCTTCTACTATTTTTGAGTCAGGGAAATGGGTTGGTCTTGCATATTCCAATAGTCCACCTCCAAATAGCCTTCAAGTAGCTTACCATTTCCTATGTTCTATATGCAACATATGAGATCCATCGCAATGGATCTTATTGATGCCATTCAATGTTCCAAAAAAATTGAATACATGGAATCTTCTCTAGTGTCACCTTATAAAGAGAAGGTACATTCACTTTACCCATTTCTCTAGAGAAATCCCAACCCACCTTTGATGTTGTCTGATATTTTTCTATATCTCTTCAGTTTGGACTAGATACTTCTACAACACAAGATCTGAGACGCCTATTAGGTCAGAACTAACTAAGTGCTCTCATAATATGGAAAATTATTTGTATCTTCATACAAAATCATTATGATGGTATTTATTTCTTTCCAGATGTAGTAGGAGATTGATGTTGTGGGAAATTTGCGCAATGTTTAAACTTCAATTCTTTTAACAGGAGAGTTCAGCCCAATTATGATCAATTGGGATATAAGAGTTGTGTATCCTTCTATTGTATTATAAGGTGTAGTGTATAGTTTGTACTTAGTATGCAGTTAAGCTAAATAAGTCTAGTTGATCGACCATGGTACAATACTGTATGGAAGAATTTAGATGTTTTCAAAGTATTTCTTTTTAGTATAGTTTCTTGATGATGGGTACGTAATAGATAGAGCATGACAAATGTGATTTTAATTAAAGAATTATTTCTAGATAGTTACATTAGGCTTAAAAATAATCTCATTAAACATATTTCTATGGAGATTTCCCTAGCCACTAAATCAGATCCCTCTCTTAATCCTCTCTCTAAAAAGCTTATTGAGACCAATCCCCTCACCCCAGGATTTATGGCCTCCCAAAAATTCATAAATCAGGGGCCCCTTTGAGACCTATTGTTAACACAATAGGTGGTCCCTCTTATCATCTTGCTAAATTCTTGTCCCAACAGCTTAAACCCCTTGTGGGTCTCACTGACTCCTATGTTAAGGAATAGACCTCCTTCATTAATGAATGGAAGGACATCGGATTGGAACCTGAGGAATTATTAGTAAGCTTTGATGTTGTTTCATTATTCACCAAAATCCCCATCAAAGGAATCCATTGATGTCGTTAATAGGATCTCTGACTAGGACACTTCTAAGTTAGTTGGCCTTTGACTCACCTCGACCTTTTTTAGTTTTCAAGGTGAGTTTTATGAGCAGATTTGTGGTGTTGCTATGGGATCCCCTCTCTCTCCTATAGTCGCTAACTAATCAGGAGATCATATCCATTGTTAAAAAATTCTCAAAAAATAAAGTGCTCTAAAGTGTTTGCAACCTAAGCGACCAGAAAGGTCTCGTCAAAACGATTATGGTGCCATGAGCGGTTCACAAAACAGAGGTCTTATGCAGAAGTTATGAAGGATTAAAAGGCCTAGTAAACTCAAAAAAATTGACCTTTGACTACATTTGACTTTGTAAAAAAATTTCTAAAAAAAAAGATATTTTTTATATATTAAAGCTTTTTTCTGTATCAATGGACACCACGTGGCCTTCCCAGAGGCTACCACCTTGCCCCAGGTCGGAGATCAAAGGCATATCAAAAATTTTGTGAGTTTGGAGGTTTGAACACGGGACCTCCCGCCTGACCGTGCACGTGCCCGACCACTTGGGCTATTGGGTTGGTTCTTAACCATTAAGAACTTCACTTATATTTAAATGTTGTTGTATTTACCGACGATGAGGGGAAGGGCTAGCTCCCATTCAAAACATCGATGTGATCATAGCCCAGGAACTTGGGGCTTAAAGTCTTCAAACCCAACACATTTAACTACGGTTCCTGCTCCAACCAGAGTCTGGTCCAGGGTAAACGTTCATCCAAATCGTAACCTTCGCCATTAGTTACACGGACACGTTCACATGCGGTTCAACATTTAACTTAACCCTCAAACTAGGGCCTCCAACCGTTAACTCCGACAGTTAATTTGCCGCCTGGTCACATGTTTATCCGAAAGCATTTAATTTAACTACCAGTACCATTGGTTTCGAATGGAGGAACCACTAAATAAGGCCGCCAGTGCTATATTGACAGTGCTAACTAGAGTTCCTACACATTTAGTGGAGTTTTTTAAGGGACATTGGGCAGTTTTTTTTTTGTTTTGGCCATAACTCCTTGGATATTCAACCAATTTTGATGAATGAATAGTAAATTTTGGGTATTATCGACATTATGAACACATTGGAAGAGGTTTCAAAACCATCAGAGGTCATATTGTGTAGGTTTATCTTTAGGAGAGGTCAAGAATCCACAAGGGCCACTGGGGTGTTTTAAGTTTTTTAAGCATCCATTCTCTATTTTCTGCAAATGAATAGTCATTCATGACTAATTCAAGTATTTTGAAGCTATTTTTACAAAGAGCACAACCATTTGAGGCTTTTATTCACATGTACTTACCTTTTCTTAGCAATAATATATGAGGGACATACCATTGAGAGCTGGACCATCAGATGTAGCCCAGGGGGGTGAAATTATTCATCAAATTTGATGAGTATTGTTACATGTGATGTTTAGCTCTCTATTATTTATTGTTGTACAATGTTATACAAATAATTTACATGATTTAACCTCTCACAAAAATCTGTTTAACTAAGTTAAAACCATTTGTTTCACCTGCAAACTTAAGAGAACCTTATGCACACAATTTAATTACTGTTTGGATACTTAGCACAGAAAAAATAATAAATTCCATTCAGATCAAGTTGGTATCAGAGCTCAGGTTGAGCAGTAGGTTGAGTTAGAGTGTTTTCTCTGTTTAATTCTTTGTGTAAAGAATTTGTTTAACAATTTGCAAGATTTTTAATGCTTATTAGGCTAAAGCTTAAGAGAGGAGAAGGTCAATTGGTGAAAGTTAAAAGTAACCCTCAACCAAGGAGGGCAAGAGTGCCATTATCTCCACCTTCAATTTCACCCCAAAGAGAAGTAGAAGAAGCCATAAGCATGACTTCAAGAGAAGGAGAAATCCATGAAGAAGTTAATCGCAAGGAGGAAGAAAGGGTGTTCAGGAAAGCATTCCTTGACTTAACTGAAATGGTGAGAGTCCTTTATCAAGAAAGGAATGAAATACTTGAAGGAGAAGGATCTAAAATTCACAATGAAGGAGAAGGATCGTCAGGAGGCCATAATTATGAAGATAAATCCAAGAAGGGTAATGGAGGAAATGGAGACAGTGGAAAGCCGCCATCATCACCCTCATCTTCATCTTCATCAACCTCTACTTCATCTTCAGTAAACCAAAAGTCAAAGAGCACTGGTAAAAGTCATTTTCTAAAGCTTGATGTTAAGTTTGAATTTCCAAAGTTTGATAGTGAAGTTAATGTAGAAAAGCTAGACAACTGGATTAGGCAATTAGAGGTCTATTTCAGAATTCAAAATTTTCATGATGACAAAACAAAAATCCAATTAGCTTCATTGAGAATGGAAGGTGCAACACTTTTTAGGTGGGAAGCCAAGACAAAGGAGGAGATCAAAAAATATGGTAAGATTATCTTATCATTGTCTGATTTCATTTCTGCAATAAAACAATAGTTTTATCCATTAGCTCACATGCAGAAAGCCATAATGGACTGGAAAAATTGTAAACAATTGAAAGGAAAAAATGTACAAGTGTATACCCAAGAATTTAGAAGAATAGCTCTTTTACTAGGAGTAGATTTGCATAGCCAAGACACTTTTCTCAAGTATATAGGAGGTTTCCATACTTACCTAAGGCATACCATTCTCATGTTTAACCATACAAGCTTAGATCATGTTTGTGTTCAAGCCTCACATTTAGAGGCAAGAGGAAAACAAAATTTAGATGGGAATGAGGAAAGTGAGTTTAAAGGCAGATGGAAGAAAAAGAGAAATGCAAATACTAGAAAAGAGGAGGGAAAATTATTCTGCAAACATTGCTATAAAATAAGCCATGGTGAGGAACATTGTTGGAAACTACATCTAGAGTTGAAACTAGAAAGTTTTAAAGCCAAAGATAAAGCCAAGGAGAAAGACAAGACAGTTGCAATATCTGAACAAGACCTAGGGTCAGAATCAGGAGATGAAACAAAAATAATATTTATGGGACTAGAGAACATGAAGGGGAAAGAGAATGAAAATAAACCCAGTTCTAGTATTTCTAACTGTCACATAGAAGCTCCAAGTGAAGGAAAGAGAATTGAATTGTTTCATGTGAGGGTAATTTCCAAACATACCAAGGTTGACACACTATTTGACAATGGGTCGCAAGAAAACCTTATTTCTGAAGAATTAGTCAAGAAACTAAATCTTGAGACCATTCCACATCCAAAACCATATCCACTTGGTTGGATTTGTAAGGATGCAAATTTACAGGTTTCAAAGAAGTACATGTTGTGCTTTGCAATAACTGCACATTCATTGACACAGTTGAATTAAATGTTGTTCTGCTTGATATAACAGGTATGGTGTTGGGCAGTCCTTACTCATATGACAGGAAAGCTATCTTCCATCGCCAAGAGAACAAATTCCATTTATTCAAATATGGCAAGGAGTACATTGTGAGAGCGCATCGTGACAAACTAGACACTTCTTTAGTTAAGGCAGGGTAGATGAAGAGGCTTGTCAATGCAAGCCAAAACTTGACATTGATGAAGATTAAGAAAAGATAAGTTTTACATAATGCTTTTCATGTAAATGTTGATATATGTAATGAGTCATTTCAGTTTGAAAGCAGGTTGTCTTTGAGAGAAGATGACAAGCAGTTGCAACAATCGTCTTTGGTGTCAAACAGTGCTGAAAAAAAAGTGTCAGTGCAAGAAGTTGCAAAGGTCCAAGAAAGGGAAAATCAACTTAGCAAAGAAGGCACAAGATTCAGCAATGATCATTGCTGGTTTCCGAAAGGCATGGTACAATAGCGAGGAAACTTGGTCAGAAATTGACACAAGTTCAAAGCTAATTTAGCAAAAAATCGCCATAAGGACAAGATGCAAGGTGAAAGTAATTTTTAGTTTCCTTTGATTATAGACCAATATAGAAACAATATTTTTACTGCAAAGTTAAATTTCTATTATGCAAGTTTCGAAAATGTGCAGGATGACAATGTCAAAGTCAGCAATGGTTGGTCAATGGAATCAAGGAAAAAATTGTCGTTTCATGAAAAGCTCGAATTAATGAAATCAGGGAAATTTTAGTGGATTAAGATTGGAAGAGTGGGGACACAGTCTCCTCATCTTCATGTTCAGTAGTCTAGAGAGCTTTTGGGGTCCAAAAGCTTCCCAGTGGGGAGGTGTGATCAGGAGATCATATTCATTGTTCAAAAATTCTCAAAAATTAAAGTTCTCAAAAGTGTTTTTAACCTGAACGACTTGAACGGTCTCGTCGCTGCGATTCTGGCACCATGAATGGTTCGTAAAAAAGAGGTCATATGCAGAAGTTATGAAGGTTTGAAAGGCCCGTAAACTCAAAAAAATTAACCTTTGACTACATTTGACTTTGTAAAAAAATTTCAAAAAAAAAAATATTTTTTACATATTAAAGTTTTTTGGCCTATCAATGGGCACCATGTAGCCTGCCCAGAGGCTGCCATGTGGCTCCAGGCTGGAGTTCACAGCCATATAATTTTTTTTGGGAGTTTAGAGGTTTGAACGCGAGACCTCCCGCCCGATCGCGCATGTGCCCAACCACTCGGGCTATTGGGTTGGTTCTTAACCCAACGCGTTTAACTGTGGTTCCAGCTCCAACTAGAGTCTGGTCTAGGGTAACTGTTCATCCAAACCGTAACCTCTTCCATTATTTATGCGGACATGTTCACATGCAGTTCAACATTTAACTCAACCCTCAAACCGGGGCCTCCAACCGTTAACTCCGGTGTTTAATTCGCTGCTCGGTCACATGTTTATCCGAAAGCATTTAATTTAACTACCAGTGCTGGCAGTTTCGGATGGAAAAACCACTAAATCAGACGGCCAATGCTATATTGATGGCACTAACTGGAGTTCCTCCACATTTAGTGGAGTTTTTTAAGGGACATTGGGCAGTTTTTTTTGTTTTGGCCATAACTCCTTGGATATTCAACCAATTTTGGTTAATGAATAGTCAATTTTGGGTATTCTCAACATTTTGAACACTTTGGTAGAGGTTTTAGAGCCATCAGAGGTCATATTATGCATGTTTAGCTTTAGGAGATGTCAAGGAGCTATAAGGGCCACAAGGGTGTTTTAAGTGTTTCGAGCATATATTCTTTGTTTTTTGCAAATGAATAGTCATTCCTGACTAATTCAAGCATTTTTAAGTTTTATTTACAGATAGCACAGCCATTTGAGGCTTTTATTCACATGTAATTACCATTTTTTAGCAATAATATATGAGAGGCATGCCATTGAGAGCTGGACCAGCAGATGTATCCTAGAAGGGGTGAACTGCTTCATCAATTTTTCTAAGTATTGTTACATGTGATGTTTATTTCTCTGTTATTTACTGATGTACAGTGTTATACAAGCAATTTACATGCTCTAACCTGACACAGAAATCTATTTAACTAAGTTAAAACCATTTGTTTCACCTACAAGCTTAAGAGAACCTTATGCACACAATTTAATTACTTTTTGGATACTTAGCACAACAATACTAATACATTCCCTTCATATCGTTAACATTTTTATGGAATATTTGGAATCTAAGGCCTTGACCTCAGCTCAATTTCACCCTAGGAAATGGAAGATATTCATGGATGACACTTGTGTCATTTGGCCCCATGGTAGGGAGAAGTCAAATCTGTTTCTTAGGCACATGAATTCCCTGTCAGATTCCATCAAATTCACCATGGAGGTTGAGGTTGATGGTTCCCTTCCTTTCTAGGATATCCTTCTCTCTAGAAGGGATGATGGTTCCATTTCCAACCAAGTTTTTTTCAAGAAAACTCACACATAACAATATCTTCATGTTGTTTCTCATCATTTTCCTGCGTAAAAAATTGGTGTTCTTTGCAGTCTTCCAACCCGTGCTCTTAGAATATCTGATGAGAACCATTTGGAGTCAGAGAAATCCCATCTTCTTGAGGTTTTTCAAAATAATGGGTATAGTAGATCTGAGCTCCATATGGCCTTTAAAAAATCTTATAAAGGATTAAAAGGAAAATCTACTCGAGTGGATCTTGTTTCCAAGGTTCATCTCTCTTTTATCCAAGGAACCACGTACAAGATTGCCCATGTTCTGAGAAGGAATAATGTCTCCTCTTCATTCAAACCCCTTTTTACTATTAGAAATTATCTCGGATCTATCAAGGACCCTATCGACCCAAAAGACATGAATGGTGTTTACATGATTCCTTGTTCACGTGGCACGCCCTATATTAGTGAAACAAGAAGATCCATTAGACAAAGAATCCAGGAGTATGTTGTAAACATTAGGCACAATTGATCCCGCACATCCGCTCTTGCAGAACATGTGGAGAAACCGTGTCACCATGTTTACATTGAAGATTCCAAAGTCATTGCTAAGGTTGACCACTTCCATCATAGGAAGCTTACTAAAGCCATTGAGATTAAGCAACATGCTAAGAATCTCAATAGAGGTGATGGTTGGAAGTTGAGTAAGATCTGGACTCCAGCTCTCTGTAGATGAAAATGTTTTTTCCTCCCTTTCTTATTTTTGCTTGATCTTGCTTTTCATCTTTTCATTTTCCTCTTTTTTCTTTTGTCTAGTCTTTTATTTCCCTTGATATTTTCTTATATATTTTTCTTTATGTTTTTATATTGTTGTTTTCTTATATATCATCCTTTATGTTTTTAATACTGTATAATCCCCTATGTATCTTATGAATAAATTATTAATCTCTTACTTAACAAAATTTTATATTAAAAATTACATAATACTTATTATTATTATTATATCTATTAATCAATTTAAAATCAAATTAATTAAAAATTACATAATACTTTTTATTTTTATTATTATTATAATATCTATTAATTTAATATTTATTAATCAATTAAGATTTTTTAATTAAAATATTTAATTAACTAATTAAATAATTCATTAAAGGCTAGTTTTTAAACTGCTATTCTTAAATGACTATTTTTTAACGGCTAGTTTGGCTTTTTCATCGAGGATGAACCACATTAGTTGGTTCCAAACCTACACCAAATCCTAAAGATGTTATTAATCGGGAAAGACATTTATCTATTTTATGGATCACAAAAGTCTCAAATCTAACAACAAATATACACAAAAATATATAATTATATTAATAAATTAATATAATAAAAAATAATTAATTTAAATAAAAATTTATTACATATTTATATGAAAAATATAAGATACACTAATACAACCACATTTATTTTTAATGCGGTTGATATAGCCGATAAATTTATAAATATAACAAAAAAATCGTTGTAACAAAAAAATTATTGCAATACGAACAATGCCTTACCAATGCATACATTTACTTCATTAACCATGTATAAAAAAATTATAGGTCAACTTTAGCTTGAGAAAAAGAAGAAATTACACATCTTATTGTAATATGGATCATTTTGCTAAATAAAATTTGCTTATATATAAATGAATGTTATGAATAAAAATGAGGAATTTATCATGGATGAACTTATTAGAATTGGAATAATGTCAAATCCCTAGGAAATTGGTGGGCGGGAGCATGAATCTAATATTTTAAATTTAGATATTTAAAATAAGATTAATAAAAATGAAAAAATAACCAAAAATTATAACAAATGTACATAAAATATATACTTATATTAATAAAATAAGATATTAAAAATTATTTAATTTAAATAAAAAAAATTATTACATTTCTATTTGAAAAAATATAATATACACTAGTACAACCACATTAAAAATATTAATGTGGTTTATTGACAACGAGACCACCCATGGCCCCGGTTTACCTTGGTCTCAACCTCAATTTGTGTGTAAATGCATCCAATATTTCATGCCAAATCATCTCCCCAATCTGGCAATCACTCTCTGTTCTATTTTCTTGGTCTCGCACTTAGATAATTAATCAATTAATCTAAGGCTTTTATTTTTAATATCTCAATCTAAGATTGAGATATTAATCTAGTTTCCTCCTTTAGTAATGACCTCCCCAAGACATTAAAAAATGCTTCCTTAATAACAATCCACGTATAAAAAGGCAAACCAATCCAAATTGGAACCCTAAATTACGCTCTTCCATATACACTAATGCATACTCTCACAACACGACTTGACCCAAAGGTAATCTTTATCTCTGCCATATAATATTATAGCCAAAGTTAATAAACATTTACCAAGGTCAGGCGCTGGTCATAACTTTATTCACGCCTGTTAATAAACCTTTGACTCTGGCCCCACGTATATGATCAACAGTCCAATCAAATTCACGCGTCGTACTTTGGTTAACCTTCGCACATCTTCCTCATATGACCACCGTCTGATGGCTCCCCTCTAGATCGACGGTGCTCAAAAATATTGTGCGGCCTCCTTGGTCGATCGTTAACGTGCGATGGCGCGCAGTGATGGCGGTTTCGGAACTTCGCCCGATGCCATGTGTCGACTGCTCTATGGAATCGCTCCCGATTCTCAAATACCACTTTCCCTGCAAAGGTGGTGCGATAAAAACCGCTTCCAGCCTTAAACCGCGTTCATTGTTCATCCGCAAGGTTCCAGTCCTCTACTCCAGGTTCCGTTTGTGTACTTTCACCAATTCATTTCTCTGTGTTATCAGTTCATATAACCACAATCCTGTTATACAGCTCTGATGAAATCCTTATGGACTGTTCGCCTCGATTCTCTTACATTCAACAGGGACACCCTTCTTTGTATTGTCTAACACATGCGGAACGCACTATTACTTTGACCGACAGAGCTAATGTGCCCTATACACACAGAACACGTCCGTGGCTCACTCTCCCTCTCCCAACAGGGCTTCACACAGAGTTTCAGGGCATTCCACATGAGAATTGAACCAATCAATACCCAAATACTCTCGGTATTCTCCACCCAAGGTTAAAATTCAGTGAATCATAATACATGACTCTTAACATTAACACAGGGATGGAGCACATTAACCGCATAGTCAAAACACTCTCGCGCATGCACAGGGAAAGAGTATCACCAGAACTCAAGCATACACAAGATTTCCTTTTTCTTCCATCAGGATGCATACATATGTTCACACAGAACTTATTCAAGCAAAGCGGATATACATTCACACACGATTTAACTCGACAATTTCACATACAAAACTAAATCACAATGCACATGACATACTGAACAAATTCTTTCTCATTTAATGAATTCTCTTACAAACTTCTATCTCAGCCAGGTCTTCAACTCTACGGCCTTCTTACTCACTATCTCGATCTGTGCAGCTCTTCGTAGGTACAGGCAGGTCTAAGTGCAGGTCCGTGCAGGTCTGTGCAGGTCTCTCGACTCTATCACAGAGGTTTATTTTTATACATATTGGAAATCAATCGATTCACTTCCTTGATGACTCTTGGACTCCTAAAGCTAGCCTAACTTCTGAAACTGACTATCTCTTTAGGTGCCCATAAATCATTCAGGCAGTTACAATGTTTTCTTTCCAAATTAACTAAAATAACTCAACTATGAATATTTACATGGGGAAACAAAACATGAGACCCCCCATTAGGTTTATTTATGTACAAAAAGTGTCTTGGGCCTAATGCCCCTGCATCAGACTCCCCAGGTTCAAATGATTCATGATCTCCTGATCATGTGCTTTATTTTTTTATCTGCCTGGATCCCATACTTTGTTCTGCAACTGGTTATTTGTTGCAGCATTCTTCTTTCGCATGCCTCCTGGCTTCCATATTTTGGTCTGCATCTTCGCACTCGCTATGCCCTTACAGTATGTGAATGTCTTGGTCTTGCTGCTGCTGATTCTCAACTTTCTTGCTGTTGCCCTTTTTTGAGGCATCTTCTGCATCAGTTCCCTTATCAATTCAATTTCTCTGTCTAATCTTTCCTCTGACTGCTGGACACTTACTTATGTTTTTTGCACTCTTATTTCTTCATTTCTTACTGCTACCCTATTTGCCACCCTATCATCCATATCCTCTCTGCAACAGTAAATTTTTTTCTCCTCTGCTGGCAACAATTCAGCTTGTTGCTTCAGCACTCTCTCCAGCAACACTCCAAGCTGCTGCTCAGGCATTTCACCTTCTTTTCTGAACATCTTCAGCAAACATTCTTGCCATCTCCTTTGGCCAAACAAATCTTCTCCATGCTGCAACTCAGGTTCAGCATCTTCTTCTTCTGCCTTGGCAATCTTCATCAATTGCCTCCCTTCTTCTTGATTGACTCCAACAATCAAACCAAGTTCTCTAGCCACTGTATTTTCATCTTCTGTCAGAGTGAAACTCTTGTTCTTCACTGCTGTAGCAGCTCCAACAGTCTGTCATACAGCTTCTTCAATCTTCTCTAGGCTATTCGAACAAGCCAATTCTTCCTTGCTATCAATAGCAGCAATTTCCTGCATATGAGACATGGTTGTCTCATCTTCATTCAGCTGCTCATCCTCATTCTGCAACAGCTCTTCTTCTTCTAAGACAACTCCAAGTGATGGATTGTCTTCTGCTTTGCCTGTCAACACAGCCACTTCATCAGTTCCAAAGCCCCAAGACCCAATGGTCCCTACTAATGATTCAATCATCAATTATTTTTTATCTTCATCCCATTGTGTCTTCACATTCTGCAACCCCCAATTCTGAAATTGAGGTCTTCTCTCTTGTATGGAATCCTGTTGATTCAGCATACTCTCTAGCAGCTCAATTTCTCCATTCCATGGTTTAAAGTCTTCCATAGAATTCTCCTTCTCTTTCAATTGACTGCCCCATGCTTTCAACTTACCTCCATCATCAACAGGATCTGCATTCATTAAACATTTGTTAAAACAAGGTCTACAAGGCCTCAGAGCCTTCCCTTCTTCTGTCAGCATCTCAATATGTTGTTCCAACTTTATTTTCTCCTCAATCAGCACATCAGAATGCTGATTCCAATTCTTCAAACATTTCTTGAGACTGCCAGCTAGTATCTCTTCTGCACCATCCCCTTCAAGGATGTCCGTCTGCTCTAGTCCATAAAAATGAACTTTCCTTTCCCATTCATCTCTGTCCTTACCATCTGAACACCTTCCCTCTGTGGTTCTATCCTCTGCTCATGCCACAATCTTGGCATCTCACCACAATATTCTCTATCTTCTGTTGTCACTATCTCCTCAATCTTCATCAGAGTAAAATCCTGATTTCCCATCTCTGCAAAGACTCCAGCTACTTGGCCATTCACCAATAGCAGCCTGTCATTATCAGCATTAATGACAAATTCATCATCAACTCCATTGAAACAATCTCTTCTATAAAATAAGGAATTAATGAATTCCCTCTGCTACAATAGTTCAATCTGTTCTTCATCTGAAAGATACTCATCATATCTTGCTTGGAAATAGTCAGCTTCATTCATCACAACCCCATCAGGTGAACTGTCTTCCTTAACACTTGCATTCACACACAACTTGTCAGTTGTAAAAACATAAGACCTCATGGTCTCATTTGGTGATTTGATCACTACACCTTCTTGCTATTCCAAGTCTTCCACATGCTCCAGAGATTCTCCAATGGTCTCTTCTTTAATTTCTCCAAGCTGTCCAACTTCCAGCTTCTGGCCAATATCATAACCTAAATCTCTTCTGCTTCCAATATGTGGGAAAGCAGAACCTTTCTCCAAATGTGCATGGGCATCTTCAAAACATGTAGCTGCTCCATTTTCTTCCTCAGTGACAACATCAGCAGTTTGTTTTCTCTCACCTGTTGTTCCTGCAAACATACAAAATGTGTCAGATGTAAGGCTCTTGGACCCCTGGGTCCCACTTGAAGCTTCAGTCTCCAAGTCTTTTTCCAGATACTCAATCACTTTGAGTATTTCTTTCTTCTTCCGAGCATTCATCATCTACTCCTTCTTCCTTTGTAGCCTCTGCCACTTTATCTTCTTCTTCATGAGCCAACCAACCCTCTGGCTTTCTTCTATCCTTCTCTTCAGTTCATTAAACTCTTCCTTGATCTCAGCAAATTCTTTCCAATATTCTTCATCTGTGAGTCTCTTCCTCATGCCATTTTCTTTGGCATCTTCCCACACTCTTCTGTTGTGGCTTCTCTCAGAACTTCTGTAATCACTGCAATCCCTGCTATGGCTCTTAGTAGCCATTCTCTTCTCTAGGATTTATTCCCTCACAAGCTGCACTAATCCTCTGCAACAACAAGCTCTCTTGCTGCAACTTACCTCACCAAGCTTCTCTCCTGAGCTCCGAATTTTGGCAAGTACTGGTCCCCTCTCTCAGGAACCTTCTGAGCACTCTCTCTGCTCTCTAGGCTTCACTCTGCAACTTTCTCAAGAACACCTCTTTTCTTCCTTCATCCAACCTCAGTTGGGAATTATTTCAGGTTCTACCACACTCTTTCTACACTCAGAATCCCTTGCTGGACTCTCCTATCACTGCTCTCAAAGCTTGTGATCTGTCTCTTGCTGAGATTTCTTCGTGAAGAAGCTTGCACTCTATATTCTACAAACAAATCCTTCCAACCAGAGTTCAAATAAGGTTCATCATCTTACCTCTGAAGATCCCTTACTGATCTTGCTTCTTTTCTTTTCTCACCTGCACTGCATCTCTACTTGCTGCAATCTTCTGTCTTAAAATCCAGATTCTGTTCATATGGAGACCTTCACTACATGTCAAATCAAATTTTCAATTTTCTCTATTAAACCGATTCAAACATCAACTATTCTTTCCTGTTCAGTACATGTGCATTTCCAAAACAAACTCTTCAACGAGCTAACTAAATTCTAGCTCTGATACCACTTGACAGCGATACCACCCATGGCCCCGGTTTACCTTGGTCCCAGCCTCAATCTGTGTGTAAATGCATCCAATATTTCATGCCAAATCATCTCCCCAATCCGGCAATCACTCTCTGTTCTATTTTCTTGGTCTGGCACTTAGATAATTAATCAATTAATATAAGGCTTTTATTTTTAATATCTCAATCTGAGATTGAGATATTAATATAGTTTCCTCCTTTAGTAATGACCTCCCCAAGACATTAAAAAATGCTTCCTTAATAACAACCCACGTATAAAAAGGTGAACCAATCCAAATTGAAACCCCAACTTACGCTCTTCCATATACACTAATGCATACTCTCACAACACGACTCGACCCAAAGGTAATCTTTATCTCTGCCATATAATATTATAGCCAAAGTTAATAAACATTTACCAAGGTCAGGCGCTGGTCATAACTTTATTCATGCCTGTTAATAAACCTTTGACTCTGGCCCCACGTATATGATCAACAGTCCAATCAAATTCACGTGCCGTACTTTGGTTAACCTTCGCGCATCTTCCTCATACGACTGCCGTCTGATGGCTCCCCTCCAGATCGATGGCGCTCAACAATATCACGCAGCCTCCTTGGTCGATCGTTAACGTGCGATGGCGTGCAGTGATGGTGGTTTTGGAACTTCGCTCGACACCACGTGTCAACTGCTCTATGGAATCGCTCCCGATTCTCAAATACCACTTTCACTGCAAAGGTGGTGCAATAAAAACCGCTTCTAGCCTTAAACCGCGTTCACTTTTCATCGGCAAGGTTCTGCTCCTCTAATCCAGGTTTCGTCTGAGTACTTTCGCCAATTCGTTTCTCCACGTTATTAGTTCATATAACCACAATACTGTTATACAGCTCCGATGAAATCCTTATGGACTATTCGCCTCGGTTCTCTTGCATTCAACAGGGACACCCTTCTTTGTATTGTCTAACACATGCGGAACACACTATTACTTTGACCGACAGAGCTAATGTGCCCTATACACACAGAACACGTCCGTGGCTCACTCTCCCTCTCCCAATAGGGCTTCACATAGAGTTTCAGAGCATTCCACACGAGAATTGAACCAATCAATACCCAAATACTCTCGGTATTCTCCACCCAAGGTTAAACTTTAGTGAATCATAATACATGTCTCTTAACATTAACACAGGGACAGAGCACATTAACCGCATAGTCAAAAAACTCTCGCGCATGCACAGGGACAGAGTATCACTAGAGCTCAATCATACACAGGATTTCCTTTTTCTTCCATCAGGATGCATACATATGTTCACCCAAAACTTATTCAAGCAAAGCAGATATACATTCACACACGATTTAACTCGAAAATTTCACATACAAAACTAAATCACAATGCACATGACCTACTAAACAAATTCTTTCTCATTTAATGAATTCTCTTACAGACTTCTATCTCGGCTAGGTCTTCAACTCTACGACCTTCTTACTCACTATCTCGATCTGTTCAGCTCTCTGCAGGTACAGGCAGGTCTAAGTGCAGGTCCGTGCAAGTCTCTCGACTCTATCACAGAGGTTTATTTTTATACATATTGGAAATCAATCGATTCACTTCCTTGATGACTCTTGGACTCCTAAAGCTAGCCTAACTTCTGAAACTGACTTTCTCTTTAGGTGCCCGTAAATCATTCAGGAAGTTACAATTTTTTCCTTCCAAATTAACTAAAATAACTCAACTATGAATATTTACATGGGGAAACAAAACATGAGACCCCCCTTTAGGTTTATTTATGTACAAAAAGTGTCTTGGGCCTAATGTCCTTGCATCATTTATATAGCAAAAGACTTTATAAATAAAACACAAAAACATTATTGCAACATAAAGAATGTCTTACCAATGCATACATTTACCTCATTAACCATGTATAATAAAAGTTATAGGTCAACTTTACCTTGAGAAAAAAAAGGAATTACACATCTTATTGTAATATGGACCATTTTGCTAAATAAAATTTTCTTATATATTAATGAATATTATAAATAAAAATGAGGAGTTTTTTCATAGAGGAACTTATTAGAATTGGAATAATCTCAAATCCCTAGGAAATTGGTGGGTCGAGAGCCAATTGGCATTAATATAATTGTTTAAATTTATTAAAATTAATGGACCATTTTACAAAAAAATAAATAAATGTTTATATATAAATAAATCTTATAAATAATAATGAAAAGATGATTAGAATTAGAATAATCTCAAATTCCTAGGAAATTGGTGAGCTAGGAGCCACTTGTCATGAATCTAATATTTTAAATTTATTGAAAGTCAATTCAACCTAACAATCTGTAACAAACTACAACCCTTGATAAACATTCAAACTAAGCATATGTTGAGCATATTCTTTTGAGAATCAATCTAGACCATCAATTGAAAAAAAAAAGAAATCAAGAAATCTTTATCCATCTTAAATTAAAATAAAAAACCTTGTACAATTATTTTCTTTTCCATTTCCTCTTAAAAACATCAATTTTCTTCACACTTTTTATATAAAAAATATTAAACCATAAGAGAAAAAACCTTTGTAATCATAATTTTGTTTAAAAAAAAAAAAAAAAACCTGAAATATCCACATAAAATTTTTAAACAATTTTAATTCTCTACATAATTCTCTTCCCCAAAAAAAATCACTAACTAGAAAAATCTCCATTCATATGCTTACGGTAATATCAACATTTCCATTTATAAATTTAGACATCACCATTTTACCTCCCTATTTCCTTCATGCTATTTTTAAATATATTAATTATCGTATATCCTGTATTTTAACCAGTAATACAAAAATACACTTCTGGCCGCTTAAGCATTTCTATGTGAGACTTCAGACATCGGAGAACTGTGTCGTACTTTTGTATATTATTAATACTAATTTTAGATAACTATTCTAACGCTGAAATTAAATTTCCAAAATACAGCATGTATACCTACCTGCCACGAACAGTTTTCGAAATCATTTAAGGACACAAAGAATTGAGCGCATCTAAATTTCTCAACTTTCTTGGAGCAATCGAGAATTTCACATATTTGCTGCACTTAAATCATTGTGGGCAATTCAAATTCCAAAGATATTTCATATTGATATAAGATACTCATTTTGTGTTGTCATAATTTTTTTATTAATTAGTAAATATAATTTTCTCATATTTTCATATAGTTTAAATCTTTTTAGGAATAATAATGATCATTTTTCAATTTTTACAACATTGCAAATATACACTCAAGCATTAGCATTTACAATTTGAGCAATATTTCAATTTGCATTAATTTTACAACATTTATATTCATATTTCATATCTGGTAAAGTTAAAAACAACCCTTCATATTGTTGGGCTTGAATCTCCAAAAAATATGCTCTCATTTCTACTTCCACATGTCTCACCTGAGCATTTTAGAGTAACAATAACTCTTTGTGAGCTTAGGATTTTAGGAGTTTTCTTAACCTTAAAGACCTTTTGGACTTTCACTTCTTTGAGTGAGTGAGTTGGTTGACCAAAATGTTATGCTTAGATTAACACAAGGATTCCTCCCTAGGCGAGGATTTCTTTAGCCAAGAGCGTGGGGAAAGACTACCAAGATGATAATGGGTACCTTGTATAATTTTCCTCTAGGCTCTTTTGTATAAGATAAGACTTTTCCTCCTAGAGTAGAGTTTGAAAGATAATATTTTGGCAGCATTGTTGGGGATAACTTCCATTCCTTCATTATCTGAAATTTGGCTTCAACAAATATTTGGTAATAGGATTTGAATATTGGTTAATTTAACTCACCTAGTGACTCCATTGAAGGGAAGAAGAATAACTCCCTTATGAGAGTTTAAGGGTTGATTGCTTGTAGGGTGAAATAAACATTCTTTTTCGGCACTTGATTGTTCACCTTGGAAACTCTACTTTTTCATATTTGAATAATGGGAGACATGGCTTCATGGGAATTTCATGATAAATACAATACTATTGATGTTAAAGGAATTCCTAGATACTGAAATTATTTATCTCCAGAATGGATATAAGACCTCCCGGATATAATGGTGATCCTTCATTGGTTATTCCTCATATTGTAAGTTTTCTAAAATAAGCTTTAGAGATCAACAAAACACATGAGTATGTGTTGATTACTTCGATTGCTCTTTTCTTTGAAATGTTCTTCAAATGTTAGGGTTTTCCCCTTCACGATTATGAAATATCCTATAGAAAATATTTGATTACCTTATAAGATGATAAGGAGGATACAATTGTTTTGAAACCATGGAGATTAAAGAAACATTAACTTTGTCTATTATGAAGAACAAGAATCATCATACAATCCCATTGAAAATAAAGGATATAAAGAGATACCTTCTCCATTCTCCTCGACCTAAACCATTAACTACTGACGCCAATAGTCCTTGACATTCTTCCATTCAGATTTGAGTCACTAAAATGAGTGTTTTGTGTGCTATGGACCTTTAGCAACCTCTTACTACTTGCATCTTGTCTCTTGTATCAACACTACCATGTGCTCTACCATGTGCTCTAGTAGCTAATTTCTTTCTTAGTCTTCATTTATTTGATCTAGGAGTGGATTTCTCACTCCTACATTGTACCTTAATATACTTATGTTATATTATATTCCTTTGTTTATCTTTTAATCCTATCTTTGGCCTTCATCATTCTTGCCAGCATACTCACAATAGTCCCTATAACTTCTTCCTAAAACTCTTCTTCCCAAATAGTGATTTAGTTTTGTTATTCTTCTTTGTAGTGCATACACATTGTACAACACATTAAAAAAAACTTTATTTTTTTCCACCTCATCCTCTCCATAAATATAGCACATTATGTCCTTCCACACATCTTTCAGTTGTACCCATCTCCCTACTGACACCACATTTGATCTGAAGGGATCACATAACAAACAAAATGGATAAGTAGTCTACAATGAATTTTCTCCCAAATTATCATACTATGCCTCTATCCCACTCTTAAATCTATTGTTGTTAAAATCGATATGTAGGTAACATCAACAAGAATTTGAAAATTTTAAAAATCATAAAAATCAAGAAAATATCATTAAAAATGACATCAACAAAATTTTAAAATTACAAAAAGTTAAAAAACTGACTTAAGGTTAACTTTTGGATTGATTCACAAATTTTAAAAATTTTATTGTAATATTATCTCAATTTTATCGCAATTTTTACGATTTTTTCCCATTTTTTCAGACTTAATAATTGGTGATTTTTTAGCTTGATAAAATTGACAACCAAAAATGATTGCAATGTGGCGATGTTATTACAATGTTTGCATCACTAATTAAATGTGGCAATGTTATTACAATGTTTGCATCACTAATTAAATCTTGGTGAAATCCTCTATTCAAACCATGGCCAAGCATTTTATTAAGCCTTGTAACAAGCAAAGAAAAAGGTAATGTACGACTTGGAGTATGGAAAAAGGGGGAGTTACGTCTACACTCCACCCCAAAAGTGGCTAAAAAAACGTAAGATTGAGGCTTGCAGTCTAACAAAAGGAGAGTTTAACCTTCATCCTCCATCTCAACTCAATAAGAAGTAAGGCCCAAAATGAGGGAAGAAAATCAAAGAAAAACATGAGGCATACAAAGGAGAGGTTTTACTTCTCCACCCTCTTCCCTCTACCAAACAAAAATAATTATAAAGGATTGAAGGGAGAGCCCAAGGCCTCATGGCCAAAACACCTACAACATGACAAGGAAAAAGGGGAACAAAAGGCCTTTGCCCGCACATTTGAAGATTGAATGTTTATAAAGATTCCTATAACTAAATCTTGGGATGGTTTGACATTCTAAGAAAGGGAACAAGTGGATGAAGCCCATCAAGTAAACAAGAAGTTACCAAAATTGATTCTTGGGGCCATTTTCCTTCTATTTGACACAAGATAGGGTAAGAGGGTGGAAGAAGATAAACAAGTTGTTCAATTATTTAGCCACAAGACATGGGGATCATGAGGAATACAAACATTCTACCACATTAATTGGTTCAAAATGTGTCAGCTATATAAAATATTTATGTGATGGATCTCGAAGACAGATCTCTGAATATCTCTACTCACAAAAGCCTCCTTTCAGAAAAAATCTACCACTACTCATTCCTATACCCAAATTTGTGGAAAAGGTTACAGTGGAGGAGTTATTGAAGTAAAGAAAATCTAACTAAATATTGGTAATCCTAAACCCTAACCTTTGTGTATTGAATTGTTCTATAATAGTAAGTTGTTTATTATATTTGTGTTTGCGCGATTTTCCTTTCCTAATGTTACTGTAATTGTGTTTTCATCTCTATCTAATCTAATAGAAAAAAATTATCCATTACACGCCACTCCTCTAAACATGATTTACATTGTTAGTCTTGTATGTGATTTATTATTTTCAACTCTTCTTAGCTGATTTTCATTCATATATAGCACCATATCTTACTACCATCATGTTCTCATGCATTATTAGCCTTCTAGATCTCTCCATCTATATGTGTAACAACTTGTTTCAACTAGAAAAATATTGTAGGGAGTGTTGGTTTCCACCCTCAAAGAAAAATTTATCAAGTGCTTATGTACCCTTTCCAACTAATTCCACCTAGCCTCAATTGTGCTAGGCTTCCCTACCATGCAATCATAAATGAAAACATGCACAATGAGTGACTAAAACATGGAAAACAACATTTTCCCAATCCCATACTTTGGATTTTCTATATCTATTTTGTAATGAAAAAAAATACTTTCTAGTTGCTTGACACCTCTTTCTTGTGCACATGTCTCACTTAACCTTTTATTAAATTCTAGCCCTATATATTAGTAGTTTTGGGTGACTTCTAGTTGTTCCCCTCTGAAACTTACCTATACTTTCCTTGGTTTTCTTTTGAGCAAGAAGAGGACCACATTGGTCTTCTCTCTATTCACATTCATCTTTTCCTCCTTGCAGGGTCCCACAAAAAACACAAGTGGTTTTGTAGGATGTGTACTATCATAGCTACCAAGATGGCATCATCCATGTAAAGAAGTTTTTTTATGAGGATTTATATTATATTCACTCTTACCCATCATTTCTGATTTATCCATTCCACTATTTTATCAATGTAGATTCCAAACAAAGTTGGAAGGAGGCACCCTTGTTTCACACCTATGTCCCTATAAAATAATTTTGACAACCCTTCCTTGACTGTAATTTTTGCCTTTGTTTCATCATAAAGATTGTGGATAACTTCCCTCCACTCATCTTGATCCCCGATCTCTAATGGAATTTCCGACAAACAAAGTTGGAAGGAGGCACCCTTGTTTCACACATATGTCACTATAAAATAATTTTGATAACCCTTCCTTGACTGTAATTTTTGCCTTTGTTTCATCATAAAGATTGTGGATAACTTCCCTCCACTCATCTTGATCCCCGATCTCCAATGGAATTTCCGATAGCTTCATCCTCAAATGATATGCTGAATTGTTGAGGAAAAAAGCAACAAAAATCAGGGAAATTATCTAATTGGAGTGACCCCAAAGACTCTAGACAAGGTGCAACAAATCTATCTAAAATTTGTTGTATGCCTGAATGAAAAGAAACTCACTTCATATCCAAAAAAATTTGGATAGAGGAAGGAGGTGAATATATACATGAATGCATTAACCGAGTTAGATGACTTGGAAAAATCATCAATCTATGGTAGTAACATTGAGGAATAAGAAGTTTTATCCCAAGATTGAGAATTGAAAGTCTATGGAAGGTGCTATGAAAAGTCAACATGGTTGAATGAAATCAATTAACTGAGTTGAATGACTTGGAAAAATCATCATCTATGGTAACATTGAGGAATAAGAAGTTCTGTCCCAAGATTGAGAATTGACAGTCTATGGAAGGTGCAATGAAAAGTCAAAATGGTTGAATGAAATTGTGAACCTAGGGATGTACAGAGACAAATAAATCATGGGAATTATCCAATTAGAGTGGCCTTGAGGCCTCTAATGCTGAATTATACCGTCGATGGATGTGTTAACTCGCTGAATTTCGATGAATATAGGATTTATTGGATTCTTAACATCCCAAATTCCGACAAATATGTTTATGGATACTACAGCGGCCTTCTTCAGGTGAAAATGGTATCTACATCTGACAAAAATTAAATGCATAGCCATTACAGGTATACAGACATATTTGTTTTGTAAGCTGTCACAGGCCGGGCAACTTCAATTTGTTACCCTATCCCTCACAGGTATAGGAATTTTGATTATTCTATGAATTATTATTTTTTAGATTGGTAAATCAAAGAGGTATTGCATTTCATCAATTTGATAATATGTTGTTTCTGTGTTTTGGATCTCTTTAGCTAGAATAGAGACGCAGTGCTTACCGACAATCTCCAGGTACTACTTACTCTCTGTGCTTTATCTCTTTTAAGCAAGAAAATCTCTCAGGATTATTTCGTTGAATCTGTAAAAGGAGTTTTTATTAAGGATTGGTTCATTGAATATTTGCGTCGATCCATTAAATTGAAGCATATATTTTAAGTTTTACCAAATTGTTTTCATTTCTTAGATAATGATTATAATGAATGTTTAGGACTCTCTATTTTTATTATCAATTAATGAATTGTCTCCATGGTTGAACTGTCCACAAATCGAGTCTCCAAGGGTTTGAAAGGTTCTTATGGGGCATGGGGTTTTTTCAATGCTATGAGGAATTTTATTTTAGATTAGGGTTTATTCTTTTTATTTTATTTTATTTCATTTCATTTCGTTTCAACTAATCTATAGTGAATCAATGAGAAATTTCAGCCACCATTCCCAATTTTTCCATGAATATTCACCTTTTCACTTCATTTTGATTGTCCATGGCCTGGATGACAGTAAGAACTGTACCTGTGGCCATGCTGAAGTGGAGCCTTCTGCAGTTGTGCTCAAAGCCTAGGTTCAAAACGGCCGACGAACTAATCAATCCAATATTTCTTTCAAATATTTCCCCTGGAATTTCACGATCATCAAAGGTTCCACTTCCACATTTTAGGACATCATAGCCAAAAACACATGTAGTTACAATCATTGAATTCAACCTCTACTACCCTCATTCTGTCAAGGTTTACTGATTGTCCTTAATGTTCAGTTTCTTTGTTTCTTCAATTTTATGCTTTACTTTTCCCCTTTTACTTTTGCCCATCTTAAACAAGAGTAGGGATCAATGTAAGTCCATGATTTGTCTTCTACACCCAGGTTCCTGCATTATATGACGACCTTCGCCTTTGGATACATCATTTAGGGCAAATTTTCAAGACAAAAAATTCATAGCCATGAATGATTTCAGGGGATTTCACCTCTTGAATGAAGGCCACGCTGACATTTTGAACCCAAAAAAATAAAAAATTATGCATACATGATTGAACACATTATTGGTGTATTGCACTTTTTAATGAGCACTAGAATTTTCTTTCATAAATGAGATCCACTCTATTGAACTATTTGTTTTTTTTGGGTCGTGTTCCTTTTGCAGTAAACTTATTACTGGTACAATTTAGAGACAAGTCCAAATCTAAGATTTCCAATGAAAGAAAATATTCACACTGTACAATGGGTAATGTTTAGTATTTACATTTCATTTCATTTTCAATAGAAAGAAGTTGTTATTATTTGTATGGAATCTTGGTTGTACTTGGTACTAAATGAGTAACATACTCAGATGATAAGTTGTAGAATGAGTTGTGCTAAATGAATTTCCTGACGTGCTTTGCAAGGGGCTTCATACAACTTTGATGAACACTAAAGAGTCAGGCTGCAAAGCTTTCATTTACTCAAAAACTCTAGATGTGTGAAAGATGAGCAAAGCAGTACAACTTTTTAACAAACTTTTCAGAATTAAAAAAACAAAACAAAACAAAAATGTGTACACTTTGTGTTTGCATATTTATCTCTTTTCTTTTTCTTTTTCTTTTTTTTCTTTTTTTTTTTTCAGAAGAAAAAAAACGTTGTATATATTAAATATGACACTACATGATCACAATTACATTCTCAGCTGTAAAATACATTCCAGCAAGAATTCCAAAATCCCCATTTCCATACATAAATTACCTTTCTAAGAAAGAAAGTAATTCGATGTTCACGGCATTCAGATTATGGGTAGGATTACCCATACCCTTACAAATTGATCGTGTACATTCCTATATGATAAAACCACATCCATGTAGTAACATATCCATAATTGATTTATACATACAGAAATTGAAAGACCAAAGAAAAGATGAAAAAGATATAATATTGATGCATGGTCCTTGCCTCTGTCTATACTGCATATTATCTTGTATTAAAACAGGCTCACTCGACTGATGATGGGTAGCGCATTTCAGAAGGATTCTTACAAGCACACATGACAAACAGGCTCGCTTGTTGCAGATTAGATCGGGAATACTGCATATTATCTTGTATTAAACCGGCTCGCTTGACTGATGTAGGGTAGCTCATTCCAGATGGATTCTTATAGGCATGCTTGATAAACAGGCTCGCTTGTTGCAGAATAGATCGGGTATGCATGATTCTTGTTTATAACAGATGCATATGTTGTCATTACCTGTTGACCTTGTTCCGTTGATAGCATCATTTGTCACGCTCGCTTGTTATATGATGTAGGTCTAGCTGACATGTAGATAGTGATAGAAGTTGTGAGCACATATCTGCATAAGTCATATCTAATGATAACCAGAGCTGCCTCCAACAACCATGATATATTAGTACTATTATTAAACCGAATAAGATATGGCCGATATTGCTAGTGCTGTAAAAAACAAAAACCAAAATTGGTGGAGGAAGGATATTATAACCGCTGATGCTCCTGGAAAACTTGTGTACCGTAGTCACGGGATTGGGATGGTCGTATTCCATAATTGCAGCCCGTCCCTATACCGGGTAACATACATAGCCCCAAACTCTACATTAATACCTCTTTTAGAGAGTCCATCGGCCCTTGTGTTATTCTCTCTGTAGATATGTTTAATAGGTGGACAATTCAAAATCTTCCATAATCGATGATTCCTCTGTCTCCAGCCCATTAAACCAGGATTGCTCATATCAAATTTACCTGTGATCCAGCCAATCACCAGCATGGAATCACCATATAGGTTAACATTCTGCAATTGTTGATCTGCGGAAGCATGGAGATCACCCCATATGGCCATGATTTCAGCCTTGTTGTTGGATCCAGGTCCACCATTCCAGTAGATGTGTACTCTGTCTCTCTGTGATAGTTTAATCGAAACACCACATCCCGTATTGCCATCAGTCGATGCTCCATCGAAGAATATGGCAGGGATTCCTATCTCATGTGGTTTGTTTCTATATGATCCATCAACTACCAATTGACAAGAGATAGGCCTCACCTCAATCCATTCCATGATCTTGGAGTAGATACTATGAATCTGTAAAGGTCTATTTTCAAAGATCAAATAATTCCGACCAATCCATACCTCCCAGACAAGGAAAAAAGGAAGAGATTTAAATTTGCCGCTAAGCTTATCCCAATCCTTTATAACAGACATGAAATCATAGGCCGACCATGTCAGGTCCATAAAGTATGGACATAATAGTCTCCATAGTCTCTTAACCACTGGGCATAAGAAAAATAAGTGGATAATGCTTTCACCTTCCATAGTACATATTGCACATCGATTAGGGCCTTGTATGCCCCTCTTATTGAGGTTGTCCCAGGTTAAAATCTTATCGCACCACACTAGCCATCCAAAGAGGGTGATCTTAGTTGGGATCCTTCGCCTCTAGAAAGGGTAGAAAGAACTGTTAGATTGATCCCCCTGCGAAGTTGTGATGATGTTCTTATATACATCCTTAACTATGAGGGAATTATTCTTAATGTGTCCATTCTATATGATGTGATCACCCCTCTGAGAATGACAAAGACCCGTGCCTCTTAAAGAGTCCCAAATGAGCTCCCATTCATCAGCATCATCTCCATCCAGCATCAATTGATTAGTAGTTTTGAAAATTGGAGCGCCAAAAGACCAGTAGTGTATAGTCTGTGAGAGATAGAATAAAACCCTGTGTGAGAGTCGATGAAGAAGGTGGGTAGAGAGGCAATTATGATGTGGCACGGACATGATGCATTTGTAAGTCAGCAGGATTCACCCTCCATCACAGAAAAACCAGGTCAGTCGATTTACTACATATCCCATCACTTTTTTAAAACCGCCCCATATGACTGATATGTTTCGCGGGCACGCAAATTCCTGACAGATAAGTTGATGAAGAAAGTCGCCCTCAATGTATTTTCATATGATAATAGCACTCCAGATACCATCCCCGTTGATAGCACGCCAGAAGGATTTAATAAGCAGGGAAATATTGAATATTCGAGTATTTAAAATGCCCCACCCATCCTGTTCTTTTGGTCTGCATAAAATATCAATTTTTCATAGGTGAATTTTCTTTCCCATATTGGTGCCTCCCCACAAAAATCTAGCAATAGTGCTATTGATCAATTCCACAATCTTGGCAGGCAGATAATATAGATGGCCCCAATATACCATCAATTGTGATAAAACAGCCTGTATGAGAATGAGATGGCCACCTAAAGACAGCCACTTGTATGTCCATTTTCCAATACGAGCTCTGAAATGCTCGATCATCCACATCCAATCCCTTATCCTGTACCTGCAGGGTTTTATGTTGAATCCCAAATATTTGAGGCCATCCGTCGCTAGCTGAATGTGAACCCCCATAAAATCAGCGATAAAATTGATCTCCTGCAAATCACCCATCTCATATAATAGGAAAGATTTACCTTTGTTGACACCTAGTCCTGTAGCAGATTCAAATCTCATTAGTACTAGATGAATATAAAACCAATGATTTCTGATGAGATATCCAAATAGCAACATATCATCAACAAATAGTGAGTGCGTCGTGGACAGAGTTTCAGAAAAGGAAAAACCATTTATGTAACCCTTTTCTTCAGCACTATGTAACACCTTACTAAAACCATCCAATATGAGAATGAATATGAGCGGGGATAGTGCACATCCCTGGCGAAGACCTCTAGCTACCTCAAAAAAACGAGTTGGCAAACCATTGACCAACACTGCATATCTGACTGTTGAAATGCAGGACATAATCCATCTGGTGATTCTTATTGGTAGCCCAATCTTAAGTAATACAAGCCGGATATAGGACCAGTCTAATGAATCATAGGCCTTATGAAGATCCACCTTCATGACTAGCGCCTCCTTTTTTTCTACATGCATAGAGTGAAGCACCTCCTATGCTATGGCTATGGCATCATGAATCAAGCGCCCCTGGAGAAATCCATATTGCTCCATACTTATATGATCTGATAATGTAGCCCTAATACGATTTTATATAATCTTTGATGTGACCTTATACAGAAGATTACAGAGCGCAATCAGATGAAAATCTGAGAATGATTGTGGATCAACAACCTTTGATATCAAAGCAATAAAGGTAGAATTAAGGTTAGCAGGCATATTTCCTTTAGACCGAATCATTTCCACAATCTCCGTAAGTCCATCCCCAATTAAATGAAAGAAAAACATGAAAAACTCCGCGGGCCAACCATCCGGCCCCAGTCACTTATCACGTGCAAAAGATTTTAGGAGCAAGAGCACTTCATTCCCTGTTTTTTTTTGGTCAAGTACAGTAATAGCGTCCTCATTAAACATTCTGGGTACGTGATCCAGTAACCAGCGTTGGTTTTCAAAACTAATGGAGTTGTCCTTTTGATATAAATGTGAGAAGTGGGAATAAGCTTCGTTTTGAATCTCAGCCGTTGTAATGGCATAACTACCATCGGGTCGTTTGATGCACCAAATCGCATTCCTATTCCTCCTTTTGTTTGAAAATTTGTGAAAAAATTTAGTGTTGAGATCACCCTCCTATATCCAAGAGACTCTACTCTTCAGTTTCCATGTAGTCTCTTCTATGCATAGTAATTCCCTTTTACGAATCCCCAGCTGTTTGAGTGTATGATATGCATTCTCATCTGAAGCGGTGTTTATGAAATCCTTATATATCGACTCCATCTGCCAGATGATGTGATGGAGCTCTATCTTGAGTGCTCTTTTCTTTTTTATTTCCCACTTTTTTGAAGCTATCTTCAGTCTATGGAGTTTATTATGAAATCGATCCCATCGTCCGAGATCCTCCATACCCTCATCAACATGCCACAGTCTTTTTACAAGATTAATGTATTCTGCATCTTCAAGCCATACCCTGTTGAATTTGTATGGTAGCCCCTTTTTCATTTCATTTATATTCCAGGATAATGATATCGGCATGTGGTCCGATATGTCGGAAACCATAACCACAGATCTAGGAGACCCCCACCGGTCAATCAAATTGTCCTTTATAATTGCCCTGTCTAATATTTTACCAATATAATGAACCCCCGATCACTTGTTTGTCCATGTAGGGATCAGTGGGCAGGGCCTGATGTCGACCATTTGATGATATATGAACAAATCTATCAGGAAGCTTGAGAGAGGGTCCATACGAGCATTATCCCCCCATATCTCATCTGACTGCATAGTAAAATTTAAATCCCCCATCAAGATCAGATTTTGTAACAACATAATACCGGAATCCCTCATCCGGGTCCAAAAGGTTTGTCTGTTAATATATGGAGAATATGTGTTAGCAATGTTGAGTGGTCCATCCATTCCCCTCAGTTGGCCAGATAAGAGGATCTCGCCAAAAAAGCCGTAGGCTTTAAAATTTTCCCTATCAGGATTCCAAATAGCAATCAGAGCTCCCGAGCGACCATTTGAGTCGATGGCCGCCACACACCACCCAGATTTATAACCCAAAAAGGCTTTTATATCTTTCTCCCTTCTACAAAGTGTCTCTTGTCCCAGAAAAATACTGCACCTGCTGTCATCTAATAGCTTCCGAAGGCAATGTGATTTTGGGGCATCGCCCATGCCCCTTATGTTCATCGATAGAATGTGAGTCATGGAGAACCCTCTTCAGGGTGACTTGCTCTAAGCGCCCTGGTATACTCCCACTTGCCGTCACAAGCCGAGATGGGGATATCAGTAAGATTTTCCACCTCGTCTGAGAATAGTGAGATGGACTTATATTTTCCCTTGGCCTGTTTGGATAAATTCTTAAATTTTTTCCTAGTAGTGATAATAGAAGACAGGGGATGGGTGTCACTTGAATCCCTAGTTGTAGGTGGTCTGTCAAATACAGTCAATGTGGCCAAATCAATATTGGGATTGCCCATTAAAGACTCGATGTCGCTACCGACCGAGTTCCTTGGTGATTCAGGTGGAAGACCAAGGTTAAAAAGATCGGTATAGTTTGTAGAAGACATAGGTATTCCACTCGATAGACAAATGGGGTCGTTTGATGATTCACCTGCATAGTGGTTTGTGGTTTGATAGAGCAGTGGGTCACCACTATTATGAGATCTTGCAAGTTGAAAAGGAGCCTCGGCAGAGGCCTGATGGGGAGAGAGTTCAATGGGAGGGCCCAATAACTTGGCGTCCGTGTAGGTGATAGGCGGGGTAGGCGTGTATCTACCATGAAGATTTGGTGGGCTAGAGTGATCATTAGCAGGAGAAATATTAGATTCGAGAGGTAGGACTCTATTAATGGCAATAGGAGGACTATTTTGATTCATCATCCTATCAGCATCTTCCTCAATATGCAAATTCCCATCATGATTCTCTTCAGCAGATACAAAAGCAACATCCTCAGTAGAAGAGGTAGAAGGAATACCTGACGTGAAGCCCCCCGGTGTGCCCACAACTGCAATATTATGTCCATAATCCACAACACCAGTCATAGCCCTACCCGGGCGGTCCATACGTAGCTGGAAAGGACAATGTTCCTTAAGATTTCCATTTTTATGACAAATAAGGCAGCGGAGTGGGATGCCCCTGAAATCGATGCGTTGCCTGTGTCTCTTGTTCCCCCATAACAGATCCACGTCCCCGGGAAACCCCCCCACATAGTCGACCTCCACAAGCAACCATGCAATTCTCTTGTCCTCCGTACCCAATATTCTTGGATCAATATACTTCATATTTCCTATAGAATCCCCAATCGCCCTGAGGGCCTTAAGAGTCCAGAATTCAAGTGGGAGGCCCGGTAAATTTACCCAGATGACCCTGTTCCGCGACACCTCCATCACTAGGTTAAAACCCAGATACCACGGGACCAATTACATATAGCTTTGGCCTCTTACCCACATCCGATTGGTAATCTTATATACATCATTCTGGTCCATAAAGTGAATACATAACCAACCATTGATAAGCCTACTTACCTTAGGAAGGTACCCAATAATGGGATTCCAGTTTTGTTTGATCCATGCCGTGGTATCAAAGTCACAGTTGTCCAGAAACATCCAGCACCCAATAACCGCTTGCTTTTGTAGGCTCGCCACCCTCCCACATAAGTCTTCATAATCCAGAAATACCTCCTTTGTCTCCATATTATGTTTGTAGCAATTTTTTTTTGTATTCTTAGCATGCCTTCTGCAATTTCTCTTATTATTACAGGCCTGTGGTTTTACATTATCATCCATACTGTTTGCAATAGTATGTCTGATGATCAGTGCATCAACTTCCGGCACATATGAATGACCAACAGACTCCGCGTTTGAGTTAGATATGAGCTCCACACTATCATTCAAAATTGAATGGGGATATATTGATAAGTGCGCCATAGTATCCATGATCAGGTCATAAAACGGGAGATGTACACCGGAAGTGCAGAGTGCCACCACTAGGAGGGCGATACATAAAAAAGGTGACAAGACGAAGTCCAAATCAGAGGAGTTGTGATCCTATGATAGATCACCCACGTCAGCAAGCCAATTAACGTATCCTACACATTGATGAGGAGTACTCATAGGTGAGGGAACATGGGCCAGCCAAAATTCTACTTATGATACCCTACTATATACTATGAAGAAAATATGGAGATCAACCATATGAAAAAAAATCCCCGATAAGACAATCCCGCCAGAGAGAATGTACCGATCAAATCAGTGTGTCGTCACTTACAGTATAAAATCCAGAGTACAGATCCATAAGAGGGCCCTTTTAATAAGAGAAAATACAATCCCAATATGGAGAGGCGAATCCAGCGCGATCATGAGAACAGAGTGTAATGATACCAACTCTATCATCCATAAATAGAAGCCACCACTGTCCATCCAGTGCAATCAAGAGTACCGAGTATAATGTCACCAAACCTATCATCCATAAATAGAAGCCATCACTCTCCATCCATCGCAGTCAAGAGTACAGAGTATAATGTCACCAACTCTATCATCCATAAATAGAGGCCACCCATGTCCATCAGCAGGGAGGAGTCATAGTGAGAAGAGGCGTGATCCTTATAAATAAAATACATTGACCAAAGTGTTATCCTTATTCATCATACTGATCCATAGATGAAATCAAATCCATGTCATAATTCGGACGCCACCCATAGCAGTAATCATGACAGATCGCCAAATACTACACAAATCAATAGATACCTAGAGATAAACCTCGAGATGGAGAATCCGCACTTTAATGTTCATAAATCCCCAGAAAATTTGAAATTAGCCGGATTTAGCATCACCGGATTAGATTGTGGGGAGAACATACACCGGAAAAGCTAGACCCAAACCACATATCCATTAGAGATGACAGCAACAACAACAATAGCATTCGGGAATTGCCCACCATCTCTTGCATAAACGAAATCCAAAACTCTTACAAGGCCGGGTTATAATAAAATATTCCTTCCATATCTGCCATAGAAAAAGCAAGAAACACCCGCAGGAGGACCCCAGATCAATAGAGTCGGATGATGAATCCAGTTATGAGGAGGATTGATAACAACAGAAATCCTCCAGGTTATGCATCAATCATCCGTTCTACATCTACATGCTTTCACATCTAATTCTATGAAAACGATGGCTCATCATCGAGAGAGACACAAATATTTACAATGTGAAAGCATGTGGAGGGAGAAATAGACCAGAGGGAAGGAGTGATAACTTCCATTAGTCATATGAAAATGGTAGATTGATTTGAGTAATATTGATGCAATAATGTCCAACAAAGTGGTCACGCCAACCATGACCACCACCGGAAAACCCAAAGAACGTGCAGACAATAACATACCAAGAATCTCATCATGTGAAAACCCAATGAATCTTAGAGAAAGATGACCATCAGGAATCACATATAGGAACAATTGATGAGATCAAACATACCCACATCCCTGCAAGAATGAGCTATTCTCAACATAGGAAATTTAGGCATATTTGTAGAGAATTTTGGTGATAAGTTTTGATTCAATACCTGACCATTTCTATTTCTTTTGTTTTTCTTCATGACTAGAAAAATTTGTCGTCTTTTCAGCTCTTTGATTTATGTCCAACATCATTTATGTTTTACCAAAAAAGCTAAGCATGAAATTTGTATTAACTCGTATGATTGCTTTCTTCTACCATATTTTTCCAACTAAAGATTTATGTAGTAGCTTTTATGCCCCTATTATTTTTCACACTTCTATGTTCATGTGTGACAATGTCCACGGACAATGGAAGCATCATGAAGTCAATGTCAAAGATTCGAAAAAAGTTTACTCTTTGGAGAAAATTGGTTTTTGTATTCATTTTAGGTAATACACTTGTTTATGGCAATCAATGAAAAAGTTTCATAGGTCAATTATTGCTTGAGCTTAGGCATGAATAGTGTGTGTTGACATTTTCAATTTGTTCCCATTTGTCTAATTGTTCACATTTTCGTTTGAAAACTATAAAAATCCCGAGGAAATACCATGGGGCAAGGTTGATGCAAAGTATGTGGTCGAAGCTTTCAATAATAAAGAGATACTAGCTCACTTGATGGTTTGAGTATTGGTATATTTTAGGTTTCTATGGTGTGATTTTGTAAATAGAGAACTTGGATTCTTCATAGTGATATGTGTTTTTGCAGATAAAGAATTCCACAATTATGTTTGAAAGTTGTTGATATTTCAAATACAAAAGAAGATCCTTTTTTGGATTCAAAATGTGATGTTTCGAATCCAAAAGAAGATCCTCTTTTGGATTCAAAATTTGGATAGGTTTGAATATTACCATTCCATTGATAAATTATTGTTGGTTTCCCTTCCTTCAAAGTTTATTCCACATTCTACTACCTAAAAATAAAATGTACCTAAAAGTTGATTAATGGTATTTGATGGAACCTAAGGTTTGTCACATGTAATATGACTCCATAGCAATATAGTTAACATTATTTATAGCTCTATCTAAATTTATAAATTGACATTCTTGGATAATATTTGCATTCGAAATCCATTTTTTTTCTCTATCTCGGTTTATAAAATTGATATTCTTGAGAATATTTTCATACCCAATCTATTCTTTAGCTTTATCTCAATTTTTAAAATTGACATTATTGGATAATATTTGCATAGCCTAATGCATTCTAAGTTAACACTTCTCCCAAATTGAAGGGAGAAATCGCCTTTGTCACATGTAATAACTCTCCCAGTTTGAAGGGAGAAGTCACCTTTGTCACACGTAACACCGCTCCTTAATCGAGCATGATAATTAACATTGTTTCACTCCATCTCAATTTACAAAAGTGACATTCTTGGATGATATTTGCATAGAAAAATCAATTACAAGTTGAAACTTCTCCCAAATTAAATGGAATAGTCGCCTCATGAAATATTGGTTTAAAATTCCCCCATAGTTGTAAATCTTAAAATAAGATTGAGGAGGTGATTAAAAATGACAATCTAAACTATGAATTCTTTTTCGCGCATAGAAAAATATTTTAGTGGATATCAACCTATCTAATTTTACAACTTTCAGACGGTAGATGAAAATTTATAATTTGATCATATAATAAGATTTATTTTTATTTTTAAGAGAAAGGTTCTAAAAAGTAGTTATCTCAACTCCCAACAAGGATTCCCCTATTTTTGTTGTTGGGATTAATGAGCACCAATACAAGCCTAAATTGAAAATTGTTTGAAATGCAAGTTGTACTACTAACTTCTTGGCTCCTTTGGCTAAGGTTTGCAATGATATTTTTACTAATTTAAAATAATTTTAATTGTCTAGGTGTATTTACTTGAGAAGAACCACATCCAGCTGGAGAAGAACTAGTTGGAAATAATTAATATCATTTTATATTAATGGAGAAATGGTTACATTGTTGTAACGTAGCTCCTTAAGTTAGGATTAGTTCCTAGGATATAGGAGTTTGTTTACAACTTCCTACTCCTTTGTGATGTACTTATAGTTGTATCATTTTATTAATGAGTGTAGAGTATACTCTCCATTTTGTGTGCAGTCTCTAGGTGCAGTACTCACCCATGAGCTGCCTTTATATTAAATTCAGTTTTTATCATGGTATCAGAGCTGAGACTGGGTGAGCCTGATTTCCTTTAGAGCCCTAAGTGGCTACAGAGCCCTCACGGCTACAGAGCCTTCATGGCTACATAGCCTTCATGGCTATGATGCACACAGGAGCTTCAATGCTCACGGGAGGAGGAGGACTGCAACAAACACCTCACTCACAAGGTCTCAGAATATTTTTTTTCTGAGCACAGGTGGGTCGCATATTTTCTAAACACGACTTTTAGGGCCATACCCACGCTAATTTCAGGTCACTTACACCAGTTTTTTTTCAACACAGATTTTTGGTTCGGAAAGGCACTGACCTCCTTTTTGGTGGTTCTGGACATGGGATTTTCCCGTTTGTAGTGGATCTGAGTCGCAGACACATTTCTTGACGATTATGCACATGGGATTTTCCCGTTTCTAGTGGATCTGAGTCTCATACACATCAACTCTTTAGATCGGTGGTGGATCTGAGTTGCAGGCACAAAGATCGTGCCGGATCAGTGGCAGATTTGTGATTAGGTTCTGGTATGTATTGAATTTTTTGTTAGCGTAGCTTGTAATTATTCAATTGGATAGAATTAATCGGAGGATCAACAATCTGATCAATCCAGTATGAATAACTTTACAAACACATATCTCAACAAGTCTAGCAAACTCAATGGGTCCAATTACACCAATTGGAAATTTAGGCTACATACACTTCTTAGAGAAGCGAATGCATGGTCAATTGTCAGCAGTGATGGGCAGAAACCGAATATTATAACAGGGACAACCACACTTATACAAGACTGGGATAAAAGGGAGAACAAGGCAAAATTCTTATTGAATATGTTTGTGAAAGATAATATTATCCCACACATCAGAGATGGTAAATCGTCCACTACGATCTGGATGATGCTCAAGAAATTATATCAGACACAAAACACAAATTACATCTTGTCACTCAAGGGCAAGTTGTTTTCGATGAGGATGGAGGAGAATGAATCTGTTGCTAGATTCATTACAAGGGTTAAAGTCCTGAAGGATGGATTGGGTGACATCGGGGAGAAGGTGTCAGATTCCGATTTGGTCACAATCACATTGAATGGAATGAAGGATGAATATTATATGTTCATTACAGGCTTGGAAGCATGAGATAAAGCCCCTACAATTGAATAATTGACAGGAATTTTATTACAAGAAGAAGAGGAGCGGTAGAATTTGAGACCTCAAAGTGTCGATCTTGCACTGATGGCAAAGAGAAAGTCATATAAAGGGAAAAAACCACATCAACAACAGAAAGGCAGAAACACTTTTCAAAAGAGACCATTTAAAGGTATGTCTACAATTAATTTTTCTGGCATTAAATGCTTTTACTGTGGGAAAAATTGTCATTAAGCTAAGTTCTTCTTTAAGGGGCAGATCGATGAAGCCAGTAATAAGTAGAGTAAGGACACGGGGTATTTTTCTGATGAAGGTCACAGTCAAAATCTTCGATTGTTTGTAGATGATTGTGCTCTTTCAGCTTCTGAGGAGGATGAGGACGACATATGGTATGTTGATTCTGACGCATCCTCACATATGACAGGTACGAGAAATTGGTTTTAATTTTTTGAAGAAACCTCTTGTGGATCTAAAATTTATTTAGGAGATGAAAGAGGCTATGAAATCAAAGGGTGCGGTGATATTCTGGTAATGTTGCCTAGCGGTAACATCAGATATATTAGGAATGTGATGTATGTCCCTGGGATTAAGAAGAAATCAATCTCTGTATCAATGATAACTGATCAGGACCTCCAAGTTGAATTCTTCAATACATTCTGTGCCATAAAGGACAACAAGATGGAACTAGTTGCATTAGGAGTGTGTGTGGGGAGCTTGTACAGATTGAATTTCAAGAGCATGCCACACCAAGCTCTAGTTTCAACAGGATTGACAGCTGAAAATCTTTGGCATCAGAGATTCGGTCACCTTAATTTACCAGACCTCATGCTACTTCAAATAAAAAGGTATGGTCGATGGACTCCCTGCTTTCCATAGTGTTCAGTTAGATTGTGATGGATGTGAATTAGGTAAAATGCATATAGAGGAATTTCCTTTCCATGATAGGAAGGAAAGAGATATTCTAGAGGTGATGCATACAAACATATGAATACCTGTGTAGACTAGGTCACTAGGTGGTGCATATTATTTTCTATTATTTACTGATGATTGCACTAGATTCTCTTGGATATATTTTTTAAGTAAAAAGAGTCAGACTTTTCAATGTTTTAAAGAATTTAAGACTTTGGTGGAGAAGCAGACAGGGAAATTCATAAAAATTCTTCGCTCCGATTAAGGGGGAGAATATAGGTTAGGTGAGTTCATGAATTTTTGCAGATATCATGGGATTTTTCAACAGTTCATAGTTCCACACACTCTGCAGCAAAATGGAGTTGCATAACAAAATAATAGAACCCTAGTGGAGTGCGCACAAATTATGCTTCAAGGTAAGGGTCTATCAAATGGTTTTAGGGCTGAAGCTATCAACACTATTTCTTATTTAAAGAATAGGAGTCCTACTAAATGTCTTAACTTTAAGACTCCGTTTGAAGCACTTTATTGATTTAAACCGGTAGTGAGTCATCTAAGATTTGTTGGGTCCAAAACCTTTTCCCATATACCCAAGGAGGATAGAAAGAAGTTAGATCTTAAGGCCCTGAAATGTATCTTTGTAGGATATTGCACCGATTTTAAAGCCTACAAGTTGTTTAATCTTATGACTCGTAAAATATTTGCAAGACGAGATGTTATATTTCATGAGGATGTTGAGGAAGGAAAGGAAGACATCCATAAATAATGGCACATTCCATTATTGATGGAAGAAAGCAGTGAGGATATTCAGCAGCAGGTGCAGAAAGATGAAGAAACAAGTGATGTAGTTGACAAATCAAGCTTGCACAGGTCTGAAGCAGACAGATTTGAGGTGAGTCCTCTACCAAGAATATTAGGTAGGCAAACTCAATTACCAACCAGATTGAAAGACTATGCTTTAATGTCAAACATTTTAAATGTTATAGAGCCCACAAACTATAAAGAAGCAAGTCAATCTGATGAATGGAGGGTTGCAATGAATGAAGAAATAGAATCAATTATTAGAAACCATACTTGGGATCTAGTAGAACTGCCTGAAGGGAAAAAACCCATAGGTTGTAAGTGGATTTATAAACCTAAATTTAATGCATATGGGAATATAGAAAATTTTAAAGCTAGACTAGTAGGAAAGGGTTATTCACAACAAGAGGGAATAGAATTTGAAGAAACCTTTGCTCCTGTAGTCAAAATGAATACCATTAGAACGTTAATTTCATTAGCAACAAAATATCAGTGGAAGCTACATCAGCTACATGTTAAGTCTGCATTTCTGAATGGTGATTTAAAGGAAGATATTTATTTAGTCCAGCCTGAAGGGTTTGTAAAAGAAGGGCAGGAACATCTAGTGTGTAGGTTGAAAAAAGCACTATATGGTTTAAAACAAGCACCCAGGTCTTGGTATGAGAAGATTGATTCATTCTTCTTAAAGCATGGTTTTCATATGAGCACGATTTATCCAAATATATATACCATGTATAATAAACAGAGGCATATTATTTTGATTTCTTTGTATGTGGATGATATGATTATAACAGGTTATGCAGATGCTTTGATCAAAGAAATAAAATTGCAGATGTCACAAGTTTGTGAAATGAAAGATCCCAGAAGTCTACATTATTGCTTGGGTCTGGAAGTATGAAGAGACTTTGGACAGAATTTTCTTACTCAAGGGAAGTACGTCAGAAGTCTGCTCACAAGGTTCAGGATGGAGCAGTGTAAGACAACATCAACACCTTTGTAGCAGAATCTAAAGTTATGCAGTGACGATGGCTCTAAGGAGGTGGATGCCACTGTGTATAGACAACTAGTTGCTAGTCTAATATATATAACTACAACTAAACCAGACTTAGCATACTATGTTAGTGTGCTAAGCCAGTTTATGTCTAATCCACTCGAAATTCATTGGACGACAGAAAAAGGCGTTTTGAGGTATCTTCGTGGTACTAGTGATTATGGTATTTTATACACTCACACATCTGATGTTATCTTAGCAGGTATTTTAGACTCAGATTGGGCAGGTAATCTGGATGATCGAAGGTCCATCACAGGTTATGAATTTAGTATTGGATCCGGGGTCATATCATGGAGTAGTAAAAATCAAAGTACTGTGGCGTTATATTCAAATGAAGCCGAGTAACAAGAAATGTGTGCAGCTACATGTGAAGCTATCTGGTTGAGAAGGCTTCTCCATGATGCTAGAGAAAATCAGAAAGAAGCAACAATCATCAAATGTTACAACCAGAGTACCATCAAGATATCATACAATCTAGTATTCCATAAGAATACGAAACACATAGATACTCAATTTCGCTTTGTTCGAGAGAAACACCAGTCAAAAGAAATATTTATTGAATATTGTAAAACTTGTGACAATATGGCAGACATTTTTACTAAGCTTCTTGGGAAAATTAAGTTTGAATTATTTAGAGGGATGTTAGGAATTCAGGACAATCCTTTCTCCATTAAGGGCGAGAGTTGGAAATAATTAATATTATTTTATATTAATGGAGGAATGGTTACACTATTGTAACGTAGCTCCTTAAGTTAGGATTAGTTCCTAGGATATAGGAGTTTTTTTACAACTTCCTACTCCTTTTTGATGTACTTATAGTTGTATCATTTGATTAATGAATGTAGAGTGTACTCTCCATTTTGTGTGCAGTCTCCAGGTGTAGTACTCACCTGTGAGCTGCATATCTATTCAATTCAGTTTTTATCAGAACTTACTCCTTAAAACAAAAAAAAATGTTTTTCTAGCAGGTGATCAATGACAAATTTGGAATTGTTGAATGTCTCATGACAACCTTCCATTCCATCACAAGTATACTATTAGCCATATAAATGAAACTCTATCTAATCTCTTGTAATCTAGTTTTATGCTTTCCCTTTCATTTTATTGATTCAAGGAATCTATTTCGTATAGACAACAATACATAAGACAATTGATGGACCATCAAACAAGGAATGGCAAGGTGGCAGAGGAGTTGATTTCAACATTATTCCTAGCAGTATAGAAGCAAAATTGACAATTTATTAATGTTTATTAACCATATTTAAAACCATCAGTAACATTTTGACATTGGTGATTATATTTTTCATAAACATTCTATAGAGTAAGATATATTATTCACTTTTTATACAAAATTACTTTGCTTATTTTCTTTTTTACTACAACATTATTCATCAAAATGGGATTAAAGGAAAAAGGATCAAATTTTCTCCAAATGCTTCAATTACCTCAACTGCTTCAAGATAGTCTAGAGAATATTGAAATATATTCGCTTCATTAGTAGTTATGATTCAGAACTTACCTGAATAAAACTTAGTATGACTATGGATATACCTTTAGTGCTTGTGATTTTCCTATCTTTACATCCAAATTAACTCCTTCCAAATATTCTCTATTACGTTAGTAGTTACGATTGAGAACTTACCTGAATAAAACTTAGTACGACTATTGATATACCTTTAGCGTTTGTGATTTTCCTATCTTTACATCCAAATTAACTCCTTCCAAAGCCTAGTTTTTTCAACTTCTCTATTACTATTTCAAATAATGTTTACTCATCCTCATGGTTATCCTTGATTGTTAGGAGAGTACAATGGAGTGTACATAACAATCTTCAAGCCATGACACTTGTGATAATGGATCCACTCAACTAATGTTGTTTGTCCTATGACATGAGCAGACTCTTTGTGTACTTCCTACAAATTAAAGTGCCACATATTCAAAGCAAGAGCAACAATACATAGTTTCTTGACATTGAATCTCATTTGAGCTGTCCTAGTTTAGTTTTTTTTACATTGAATCTCATTTAAGATGTACTATTTTAGTATTTTTTTTTTTAACTTTTTTTTCGTATTTTAGAACATTGTCACATATTAAGGAAAACATGTTTTATTTATTTATTCATTAGTTTAAAAAAAAAAATAACTTTTTTTTTTGTATTTTAGAACATTGTCCCATGCTTAGGGAAAGTGGATTTTATTTATTTATTCATTAGTGTTTTAATTATTTTTTTAACTTTTTATCACATTTTAGAACATTGTGCCATGTTTAGTGTGGATGGGCTATATTTATTTATTCATTGGTTTTCTTGGGAGGCACATTGACTTCAATTTAGCAATGTGTCCATTCTCTATAATTCTAATTGTCTTATGAACATCTACCTTGTAATTTTGTTAATATGAATCTCTGCCATCGTTTTTTCCTGTGTTCCCATTTGTGATTGTATTTTTGAAGTTAGTTATTAAGGTTCTACCAGCTCTAGATGGAAAGTTGACTAGAATGACATTTTTAGTACCCACACCAAATGTTTTAGTTTTTTATTTAACTGTTATACTTGAGAAGTTTTCTACTTATGATGAGATCAAGGAAACCATTAAGTAAGTAGTATAAGTTACCCTAGGAGAGGAAAAAGGATATATACAATTTATGACAGGAATAAGGCTCGAGGTTGTGTGTTTAATTCTAAGTATACATGGTACATTTCATTTTATAGGGAGGAATTTGAGGGAATTTTGAAAGGAATTCTTGGTTGCACAGAGGATGTTGTGGTATCTACTGATTTTATTAGGGAAAACCAGTATGTTGCAAATTTGTCAATTTTTTATTCGTTTTTTCTCTATTTCTACTATGCTTTAGTTGTGATATCGATTGTACTAGATTCTATTGTAAAGGGTATCTTGATGCAAGAATATCAGGCTAATTTCCATTGGTTCTACATATGCCTGTTGTGGGTACTTTTTATAACTTTATTTATTTAGAATATTATTTGGTTTATGGATTTGAATATTCCTGTGTATTTGGAGGTAATTTGATTGAGGTTTGTAATGAAGTGGGGAAATTGAATATAAAGGCCTTGTGGATATATATTTAGGTGGGTTGTCTATAAATATGAAGCCAAACATCCTTTAAGGCTTCAGCTTATTTTGGCAAGAAATGTAAAGCATTGTGTGTTGTACAGGAAATCCTCTTGTAGTGGCTTTGCTTCTACTATTTTTGAGTTAGAGAAATGGGTTGGTCTTGCATATTCCAACAGTCCACCTCCAAATAGCCTCCAAGTAGCTTACCATTTCCTATGTTATATATGCAACATATGACATCCATCGCAATGGATCTTATTGATACCATTCAATGTTCCAACAACATTGAATACATGGAATCTTCTCTAATGTCACCTTCTAAAGAGAAGGTACATTCACTTTACCCATTTCTCTAGAGAAATCCCAATCCGCCTTTGATGTTGTCCGATATTTTTCTAATTCTCTACAATTTGGACTAGATATCTCCAACACAAGATCTAAGACGCCTATTGGGTCTGAACTAACTAAATGCTCTCATAATATGGTAAATAATGTATATCTTCATAAAAAATCATTATGATGGTATTTATTTATTTTCAGATGTAGTAGGAGATTGATGTTGTGGGAAAGTTGTGCAATGTTTAAACCTTCCATTTTTTTAACAGGAGAGTTCAGCCTAATTAGGATCAATTGGGATATAAGAGTTGTGTATCCTACTACTGTATTATAAGATGCAGTGTATAGTTTGTACTTAGTATGCAGTGAAGCTAAATAAGTCTAGTTGATTGATCGTGCTACAATACTGTATGGAAGGATTTAGATGTTTTCAAATTATTTCTTTTTAGTATAGTTGCTTGATGATGGGTACGTAATAGATAGAGCATGAAAAATTTGATTTTAATTAAATCAATCTTTCTAGATAGGTAGAGCATGGGGAATGCTTTGGATGGATTTAGAAAATATGTTATGCAAATTGGTTGGTCGATTTTGGTACATGGATGAAAATGCTTGTAGAGTTGTAAGATGCATATGCCACTACATTCCATAGTCTTTGCTTGAAGGTAGATTATCTTGGACATGACACACTCTTTGGATGGTGTAGTTGGGTTAATAAAATTACTCAACAATTGTTGAGGAGGTAAATCCCCTCTGCGGACATAGGCGATCCCTACTAGCCGAGCAGGGGTCTAGCAACAATAAAAAATGTTACGACGCAAGTTCCTAGTTACGAATGAAAAGACTAAAGATGGAAGCCTACCTAGAATCCAATGCTATGATCAGAAGAAGAGAGCGTTCCCGTTCCTCAGCCTCGACAGATCACGATCTTCCACGATCTCCACGGATGGACACCTGCACATGCAAGAAACAAATAGATACAAGCATAAAATCTGGCATACGTAACTAAATGTCAGTCAGAAAGGACATTACTCATATTAACATCATTGAAAACAGAGTGGAACCATAATCGTAATCATTCATTAAATAACAATCGAAGAAATATTACAACCAATGTTCTGACGTCGTGTTCCCCTTCGGATGGGTCTCCAGTCATTCACGTCTCGCAAAGCTCGCCAGGGAAAGGGAAAACCTCTCCTGAGTCTCTCGACAATAGTCTCCTTACTTGAGTCGGCCTTAAGGGAAGAAAGAGGGCTCTTATAGCACAAAGGCTCTTGGGAATTTGGAGATTCAAAGCTTAGGCACTTCAAGACTAGCTTGCCATGGAATTGAGCAGGATTTTATAGATGGGGAAGGAGGGATTTGGGATCCCTATTATTGTGGGATTGGCCCTATCAACAAGGAAGGTTCCATGGGAGGTGGCAAACCACTTCCCTTCCATAGAACTCCCGCATCCAAACCTCCCAACTCAAGATAGGCAATGGTTTCTGATTTTGTTGAAACACAACTTCCGCCATCTTTATTTAAAAAGCACTCCTTAAATTGGCTGGCGCGACTGCTGCTCTGGGACAGAGTGCCAGTTGGCGTGGCCTCTTTGCAGGATTTTCCCCATTGGCGCGAGTTCGGAACTGTCTGCCCGCGCCAATGCAAAAAGGGATGTTTTTCATGATTTTTGCAAGGAGATGTCTTAAGGGCAATTAAAGCTCATGCTTAGAGGAATGCATTGATGATGTTTTCAAGGCATGAAAATGTTCACAGGTCACAAAATGGGTCCTCCATTGTGCGGGACGGGGAATGGTAGGGACGGTGACAAATTACTGTGTAACATATGCCCCCTAAAGTATGAGGCCCGAGAGAGAGAGGGGTGAAATGCTTTACGAGAACATGTTCAACTGAAGGCCCGCCGTCAGAAAACCTGCGCAGAAAGATACAACTGATATCTCAAGTACATGATGTATATGTGGCATGGACGCAGCCATCCGAAACAGAGTATGCTATAATCCAGATCCAAGGCATGGACGCAGCCATCCAACTAGGATCAAACAAATAGACTCAGGTATGGTCGCAGCCATCCAATCAGTGAGTCATGTACATAATGATAATAATCCACAATCGCAGCCTGGATTACAATAGACACAATCCAGGGTCTTGCGCTCCATCTCGACCCAAACAAAGTACAAGTTCAAGCATGCGAATATGTGAGTTGAAGTCGAACATGCAAGAACATCGTCTGATTACCAGCCAATGATGAAAGATGTTAACAGACACGAGAGAAACCACCAATAATGACAATGGTCCTCAAGGTACTACAGGTACAATCTACGGCGTGTGAATAAATGAGTTGGCGTCGAACACTCGCATAATCACTCGATCGGAGGCCAATGATGAAAACCTCACGTCGAATGCGACGAACCTGCCATTGGGGCATGCAGGCTCCAAGGTACCATAAAGGAGTCTCTAGACCAACTTCTTGGATAATGAGCTGAAGTCGACAGGAAGTGACCTTGATCGAAGGTGGGCCATAATGTTTCCCACATCATCGACACGAGACAGAGGAACATGATGTTTTGTTGTGAATCAAGATCGTATGAGAAACAGAGGAAGGTTGATATTTGCAGAGGTCAACTTCTCTTGAACATATAAACGGCACGACAGTGGACTTGGCAGTATTTGACATCAACAGATCAGAGGTCATGGTGACAAGGCAATGAGCAGAAGAGAGGTCAAAAGGGATTATCCAAACCCACGGAGGCAAAGTGAAGAAACGAGATGAGATGTCCCCAACCCGACACGAATGCAGACAAGTGCCATGTTCAAGAGCGACATACTGCCGACGACAACGACGATGGTTCCATTTTTCCCCCACCATTTCTGGCGAGTACCCCAATTATTTTTGATAACAAGCTTGAAGGGGATAGCACATGCTTGTAATATAAGTCCGCCCTTCGGGCGAATCCATCCTAGTGCATTTAACGAGTCCTAGGAAGGAGGAACTCGGAGAACGTCATTTCGACTGGATCCAATGTCATCAGGGTTTAACGAGTCTGAAAAAGGAAGAACTCAACATCTTTTCATATTTAGAGAGTTTGAAAAGACAACAGAAAAGTAAACTCCAGCGTTCCCTTTTCGTAGATAGTTCCTCGGACATGAAAAGGTGGAAAACGATATCCGAGAAAACCTCTTAGTCACGATAGGCTAGGGTATTCCTTTTTCGTAAATAATCCTTCCCAGCCCGAAAAAGGGGTAAACGTATACTGGGTAAATGTCGATTCGTGTCCACTTTAACGAGATCGAAACGACAAGGGCCTAGACAATCTTTTCATGTTTAGAGAGTCAGAAAAGAGCTGAAAGATGACTCCAAAGTGACTTTTTCGTGTATTTACCGAGTCCGAAAAAGTATAAAATACAACTCGTTTCCATCGTTAAAGTCGCAAAAACCTGCTGCTGCACATACCAAGCAAGCATAAAATCCATTTTCGACATAACATATAAAAATATTCGATAAAAATGACTTTTTACAACTCATTTTATGTCAAAAAGTTATAAATATGTCAAATTGGTAAAAATAAAATTACATTTACTATTTACCTTGGTAAAAAGCAACAGTGGTCCATTTGGAGCAGAAAATTCTGACGGTGATTGCGACGAATCCAGTTGACCATTCAGCTTCTCGTCTGCTACAGGTAAGAGGCGCTCCCTTGCTCTTCATTTTCATCCAATTTTTAATAGTTTTACCCTGTAAATCAGTTTTCTAGAGCCATTTTTGAAAATTTAGGGCCGCGCTCATTGGCGCGGGTATCGGGCACGGACCCGCGCCAATGGGCTCTTTTATACAAAGGGCCCGCGCCACGTGGCGCGACTGTTCACAAAACAGCCGCGCCAGCGGCCGAACCTAAAAATCCGCCTAAAATTTCGACATTTATACCAAATTGCATGGAATTTGAGACTCATCAGAGATCTAACTAAGGGTTCATGACCATATGAATGCAGGTAATCAAGAAAAATGGCAATTGAATGGAAAGAACGAGAGCATGGAGAAGAGGATGAACAAGCCATGCAAAGTCAAGCTTGCATGAATTCCCTTAGAAACTGTGGGCTGAAAAATTTCTTCCTCACACCGTGTCTACGAGCTCAGCCCGAGCTCCTCCAGTATTTATTCAGTATCTGGGATGAACATGAACAGGTGTTCAGGTTACGAGACCAGGTATTAGAGATGGAGGTTTTCGATGTTTATTTTATCACTAGATTGTCCCGCAGAGGTCCGATCCCTGTGTTGACTGGAAGAAGACCATCTGGGGAGAAGATGGAAGAAGTGATGGCACGAGTGTGCCAAGGAGCACAAATGGGATCAGGCAGCAAGAAGGTGGATATCCACACTATCCCTGATCTGGCATTGAGAGTGGTCCTACATACCATCACGCGGGCTGCAGGGTCGCAGGCACCGCACGAGGCCACAAAGGCCCAACTCCTACTGGCCTCAGAATGCATGGGTCCCCTACTGTTTGACTGGGCAACAACAGTGACAATCAATATGAAAAGACAGCTCATGAAATGCAAACAGGGTAAACTGAAACAGTTCGGTTATGGTTCCATCTTGGTATCGTTCATTCTGGAACGTTTACCAATCTTTCAGGGCCAAGGGGCCGCAGTGGCAGATCCGATACCACGAGAGCCAAGAATGGATCGCTGGGCTGCATTGATGCCCAGAGCTGGAGGCATCAATGTTTATTTTATCACTGGATTGTCCCGCAGAGGTCCGATCCCTATCTTGACCTGAAGCAGACCATCTGGGGAGAAGATGGAAGAAGTGATGGCACGAGTGTGCTGAGGAGCACAAATGGGATCAGGAAGCAAGAAGGTGGATATCCACACTATCCCTGATCTGGCATTGAGAGTTGTCCTACATACCATCACGCGGGCTGCAGGGTCGCAGGCACCGCACGAGGCCACAAAGGCCCAACTCCTGCTGGCCTCAGAATGCATGAGTCCCCTACTGTTCGACTGGGCAACAACAGTGACAATCAATATGAAAAGACAGCTCACAAAATGCAAACAGGGTAAAATGAAACAGTTCGGTTATGGTTCCATCTTGGTATTGTTCATTCTAGAACGTTTACCAATCTTCCAGGGCCAAGGGGCCGTAGTGGCAGATCCGATACCACGAGAGCCAAGAATGGCTCGCTGGGCTACATTGATGCCCAGAGCTGGAGGCGGCCAACAGATGTCCTGGAGGCCGGAGTTCTTTAGGTGGTTACGGCGCCAGCTGATTGTCGTGGAAGACTGGCCCTATGCAGGAACTGACTTCACCGGGGACCCAGATCTCCCACTGCCAGAAGGAGATGACTGGGACGAGGAGTTGGGTAAGACCTCATATTTTTTGATTTTATATTTTTATGTTTTTTTTTTTAATACACATTCGTCCTAACACATTTCATATATGCATGCAGATGTGGGACCTGAGAGACCAGCTGGGATGCCTCCAATCTCACGGAGGGAAAAACTCGCCCCTGATCCTCAGGGAGAGGGTGCCGGAGGAGAGGAGTTGATCCAAAATCTCGAGGGCATTTCCCACGGGATCCCAGACTATGCTCGGCTGGCAGACGTACCGATGGCATACCAGTGCCACACGGTGGGAGTTCCGAGTCGGATCCACCGAATCCTGAGACGCTTAGTGCGTGCAGTCACATGCTATCATGAGCACCATGCGGATTAGCTCTTAGGATTTATACCACACCTATTTTTTGAGAGACATACCGTCTCCGGATGTACTTAAGACGATTATGTATATTTTGACTTTCGTGATGCACACTGTGCAAACATTTCGACACATATATATATATATATATACATATGACTATTTTGGATGGATCTTTCTTTACATGTGATGATGTTTTCTATATGTCATGCAAATGTCTAATACAAATGCAATCTAATGTATCAGTTACTTAACAAACGACCCAATGCGAAATGTATTCACACAATGCATCTACTCACACATTTCATTTTTATGCAAGCTTAAAAGCACACATGCACACACACATATGCAAACTATGCTTGAAATAAGGAAGACGGGCATGCCCCCCAGCATGGTGTCTCAATTCGAGGTGCATGCCCCCCAAGCTTCAATCCATTGAAAATGGAGTGAAGGTTCAAAACAAAAGTCGAATTGAACATGCTTGTGTTTCATTATTTTAACGAGGTTGACACACTCAAAAGAACTATCCTCAAACAACTTGTTTCATTGTCTTTAGGAGCTCGACACAAGTGGAGGAACTATGCTCCGAGAACCTGGTTTCATTTTTTAAAGAGCTTGACCCAGGGGGGAAACCGTGCTCTAACCAACTTTCATCAAAATGAACAAGAAGGCGGTGCTTCCAAGAGTTCCACTCCCGGTGGAAGGAGAACATCCTGGAAGTCAGGACCCAATGCCCCCAGTACACTATGCACGACGGCGTCTTCACTGAGTACAGGCACGGGGTAGGTAGCCACATAGTTGACCTGCGGTGGGGCAAATACAACGTGTGGATAAAAATCAGGAGGGGGTGATGGCGGGCTAGATGCCACATTAGGACCAAAGAATGAAAGCTGATCAATGGTCACGATCCGTCCTTCATGTGGAAAGCACATCACGCGAAAGAGGGAGGAGACAAGCGCTCCCATGGCATAGGTGTAATCGCGCCCCAAAAGCAGATTGAAATCCAAGGGGCCTGGAACAAACATCACGTCCATATGGACGGTTTTACCTCCCAAAGTAACAGGTAACCTTGGAAGGATCCCCAACGGTTGACTCGTTCTCCTATTGAATGTCAACAGATTCTACGTAACGGGTGCAAGCGACGGCGAACCGAAAGCTTGCCAGGTAGTTGAAGAAAGAATACTAACAGAGGCGCCTTCATCTACAATGGTGCTGGGTACAACCAGACCAAGAACCTGCACTGTAATCTCGAAAGGCACATAAGATGGAAGGCGAAATCCTGCAAATCGGTTCCAATCAAAGGAAGTGACCAAACTACTCGGAGGGGCTACCATCGAAATGCGAAGGTCTTCCCCTGATGTTACGGAAGAAGGAGCATCCTCCATAACCTCCATCTTGAAGGCGGGAGGGATATCCTCCGGAGCCTCCATCATGGGAGGCGGAGGAGCAGCTTCTTGAAGCACATGGACAGGAGAATCTTTCTCCAAGTCTAAAGAATCTGAAGAAATCAGAAGGACATGGGGGGTGTGGGATCCACTCTCGACAGAAAAGACCTGGTGCACCATGGACGGGGCCAGTTCAACCGATCCTACGACCAATGGTTGGTCAGGGACGGATTTGTGAATTCGAATTTCTGAGGGAGCGGGAAGGACCAAAGATGACTCTTGACCAATCATAGGATCAACAGGCGGAGGACTCAAAGACAACCGATTATACCCAGGTGGAAGGTGTGGTGTAGAACCGGTTGGGTTGTCCAAAACTCGCTTGGCTTCATCCATATAAGGACAAAGGTGAATGGCATGGTGCCCTTCACACAACTTACAGGGATTGGTGATCTTACCCTGCTTCTTAGGAGCCTTATCAGTACCAGTTGAAGAGGTGCCCCCAACCTGACTCCCGGAAGTCAAAGGAAACGGTGGACGGCCGTCGGACCATGCTTCGAGCACCTTGGGGATGCCAGGGCAGTCTCGAAGCAGATGGTCTCCTATGCACAACATGCAAGGGAACTTGACCTTCCGTGGAGGGTTGGAAGGACTATCAAGAGGAGGTGTTTCGGAAACAACAGTTTCACTTTTAGCCTCTCGCTTATCAGAATTCTTCTTCTTTGTCTTCTTCTTCTTCTTCTTAACCACCTGGTTACTCGAATCTAGGCTTTCACCAGGCGAAGTAGAAGATGAGGACGCAGAAACGGGCGAAGAAGGGGAGAGGTCCACCTTGGAATCAACATGATGTTGTTGTGGCGGAGGAAATGATTGAACAGTAGCTGAGACATTCGGGACTACAGAGGTTGAGAATAACCAAACGGGCAACCCAACAGTTAGCCCAGGAAGGGACAATGTTGCCATGTACGGAGCACCAACATTCCCAAAAGGAGGAAAATGACCAGGATTCCCTTCTGGGGGAATTCCTTGGTTGGTAAACTCTGGAAATTTGCCATCCAAACTCAAAACCACACACGAGCTGAAAAAGAGTCAAGGCACACGATCAAACGGTCAACAAGCAATATCTAAGCAGGCGTGTAATCGTGGTTGATTAATTTTACCACATTGAAAAGTAAGAAACTCTATCGTTTCATATTTTAAGAGTCGAGAAACAATAGAAAGATGACTCAATCTCTTTCAGATTTGACACAAGCGTGAAAGGACAAGCGCTCGACGGTCTTTTCAAATTTAGGGAGTCAGAAGAGACCAAATGACTGCTCAGGAAAAACTAGGCACAAAGGGTGTACCAAATATCCGTGAACTGCAATATACACCTTGGTTTCAATAATGAAACAGAAATCAACCAAGGACTTTCCGTACGTGCAGGTAGTCTCCCCGAATGCTGTGTTCGGTGTATCACGGGTATAGGGCGGCAGACTCGGCTTCCTGTGGATAAAGGATTGAAAACCTAGAGGGGTCTCCCTTTATATACGCGACGGTACGAGGAGCACAAGTCCGTACTAGTGCTGTCTAAAGCCAAAAGGCGAGCGACAGCTGCTACATTTAAAGACGCCGGAACACGTCTCTAGCCTAGACCTTCTAAATATGTTTCGTTAAGTTTCAATGCTGCCTTAGGTTAATTAAATAAATTTTACAGTTGATCTTCAATTAAGTTTTAGTTTCAGGCCCTATCGTATGTAGTGTCTCAAAAGACTCCTAAATGCAAAGCTACATGCCACAGTCCAACATTTCGTTCGATGAAAACTAATTACAGAAGAGTTGAGAGCTTTTATACAAACGAAATGAACGGAAGACAAACAATGAGATCTCTAATGCAACTAATGAAATTGAAAACTTTTCATTCAAATCACTAATCACTAGCAAAGTCGAAAAGATTACAATTGCACTAATTAACCAAAAGCAAAAGAGTTTTTTTTTTTTATTTTCAACGTTTGATAGCTAATATGCAATAAACAAACTGAAAACAAACGGAACAATTTGAGAAACGATATTGAGAGAGCAAAACAAACAAATTTCACTCAATGACACAAGCAATCAGATCCCAAATCGACCAAAGTCTCTCAAAACCAAGAAAAAGACTCAAAGGCTCCAATGGGCTGTGTGATCTAGGCCCAATGCAAGACCAAACGAAATTCGAATGAAGGAATGAACAATCACCCAAAAATCGCAACAAAACAATGAACAACTACTAAGAGGATGCGGAGAACCAATCAGAAAGTCGACCGAACAAACGAAACACCAAAACTCCCAAGGAGGGCTCGATACACTAAGCCACTAGATGCCCTAGGGCTCAAAACGTGAAATCGATAGATAAAAGAAAACAACCAAAGGACAGAGGCGAATTCCCAGTCAAACATGACTCCAACACACTCAGGCAGTCGGAAAATCAAGAAAAAAAACACTAACCAAACCCAGAGAGCTCAAAAATGAGGAAACTCAAAAACCTTACAGGAGTGGTGCGACTGTAAGGATGAAACTGGCGCCAGGAAGCAATTGGCGTGGGCTAAACAAAAGCAACATGCGCCAATTGGCACGACTGTCGGGCTAAAAAGCGCGTCAGTCGAGTTTCTCAGCCAAAATTAAAAAATAACTACTCTAGAAGCAGATCAATGTAAACTAAGCAAACCAAGAAGTAAAAAAAGCAAAAGAACCCAACCCAGAAGGCTAATCAAGCAAGGAAAATCACAAAACAATCAAACGAGACAATCCAAACGAGACAGTGAAATCTAGACGATCCCCAGTGGAGTCGCCAATTTGTTGAGGAGGTAAATCCCCTCTGTAGACAGAGGCGATCCCTACTAGCCCAGCAGGGGTCTAGCAACAATCAAAAATGTTACGACGCAAGTTCCTAGTTACGAATGAAAAGACTAAAGATGGAAGCCTACCTAGAATCCAATGCTATGATCCGAAGAAGAGAGCGTTCCCGTTCCTCAGGCTCGGCAGATCACGATCCTCCACGATCTCCGCGGATGGACACCTGCACATGCAAGAAACAAACAGATACAAGCATAAAATCTGGCATACGTAACTAAATGTCAGTCAGAAAGGACATTACTCATATTAACATCATTGAAAACAGAGTGGAACCATAATCGTAATCATTCATTAAATAACAATCGAAGAAAGATTACAACCAATGTTCTGACGTCGTGTTCCCCTTCGGATGGGTCTCCAGTCGTTCACGTCTCGCAAAGCTCGCCAGGGAAAGGGCAAACCTCTCCAGAGTCTCTCGACGATAGTCTCCTTACTTGAGTCAGCCTTAAGGGAAGAAAGAGGGCTCTTATGGCACAAAGGCTCTTGGGAATTTGGAGATTCAAAGCTTAGGCACTTCAAGACTAGCTTGCTATGGAATTGAGCAAGCTTTTATAGATGGGAAAGGAAGGAGTTGGGATCCCTATTATTGTGGGATTGGCCCTATCAACAAGGAAGGTTCCATGGGAGGTGGCAAACCACTTCCCTTCCATAGAACTCCCGTAGCCAAACCTCCCAACTCAAGATAGGCAATGGTTTCTGAGTTTGTTGAAACAAAACTTCCGCCATCTTTATTTAAAAAACATTCCTTAAATTGGCTGGCGCGACTACTGCTCTGGGACAGAGCACCAGTTGGCGCGGCCTCTTTGCAGGATTTTCCCCATTGGCGCGGGTTCTGAACTGTCTGCACGCGCCAATGCAAAAAGGGATGTTTTTCATGATTTTTGCAAGGAGATGTCTTAAGGGAAAATGAAGCTCATGCTTAGAGGAATGCATTGATGATGTTTTCAAGGCATGACAATGTTCACAGGTCACAAAATGGGTCCTCCATTGTGCGGGACGGTGAATGGTAGGGACGGTGACAAATTATTGTATAACAACAATGTTTTTGTATATGGGTTGAAAAGTTGCAATGAATCTCTAGCAGTTTATGAAATGAACAATAGTTGGGCCATCATGCTTTATTAAATTTTCTTAATTGACTAGTGAAGGTGAAAAAAATAATAAGGGAACCTCAAATATCGAAGGAATATTTTGTCCTGCATCATTACTATGGCTATAGGTCATTATGGAATATTTTCAAAATGCAACGCAAATATTGCATCTAGTTTATTTGCATCCTTGACCTAGAGAACATAAGAAATGAAGTATCCCTAATGTATTCTGCCTTGCTTCTTTTTATCAAGCTTTGTGGATGAATCCAGGAGATTTTCACTACTCAAAAATCCATCCCATGTCTTGCCCAGATCTTCGATTTGCATTGAAAAATAAAAATTAAGCATTGAACTAACCTAGTTTAAAACATATGTAGTTTTAATTGTGGAATCCATCAGATACTCCTATACTAGAGGAATTATGTTATTATGTTATTTTTGACATTTTTTCTTGTTTATTTTTATATTTTCTAATCAAGATAACACATTTGTTTAAAGGGTGCTAGCTCAACGGAAGAGAACCTGCCTTGCAAGCAGGAGGCTTCATGTTTGATTCCATCGTTCCCTAACATGAATTAATCATTGAAGAAACACAAAAATTCACATTCTATATTTTGTTTCTAAAGATAATTTTTTGTTGTCTGTAGAAATAAAACATGTCTTTGATCATAGCTATAGTCTCTTGAGAAACAAAAATGGATTGTCTCTTAAGAGACAATCAAACTTGTGTTCTATATTGTCTTTATAGAGACAATTTTTTAAGACAATAATTTGAGACAGTCACTTAAAGACAATATCTTAGATGAATTAAAAGCTTTTTCTTGTCTCAAGTTGATATAATTTACTCAAAAATTCTTAAAAATTGTCTTAAAAACCCCCTATCAGTAGTAGTGGTGGAATGTATTTTACGATTTTCAATGATTTTTCCATTATATTTTCCAGATATTTTTCCTTTGATATTGAGCCTTTAACTGAATGCTAGAAAATAAGGAGGGAGTCTCCGAGGATTGTGAGCTCTCCCACCTGATTTTCTTTGGCAACTAAGAGACCCTGATAAATATTTTGAATCTTTGTCTGTTAGGTCCCTATATTACTAGTATATTCCCTTATTGTTGTTAGTGTAACCCCCTTATTTTTATTTTTGTACCCCTGTAACCCCCATATTTTTATTATTGTGCCCTTCAATTATTATTGTTAGGTTAGCTAGGATTACATTGTGGCCCCATGGAATCCTATATATATAAAGGAGGTTTTGTCATTTGTATCATCCAAGAATTGTTCATTCATGTAATGTATTGGAGGTTGCCCCCTCGAAGTGGCTTATTTCTAAGGCGTTGATATCTCTTTTCTTCTATTTTTGGAGTTGGTTTCTCAACATTTGGTATTAGAGCTTTGGATTCTAGGGTTTCGTTGCTCCAAACAGGTCATCGTGGAATTTTTGCTATAATTTTTTTTATACGGAGGTTCAGAAGCTGAAATTTTTAGAGTGTTAATCCGAAATCCTGAGGAATATCGTCAAAAAATTTCAGATCTTGGTTCGTAATATTTTCGGAGATATGGTTTGTGGAAGTTAGGTCTTTTGCAATCTCCCAAATTTCATCTCAAAGAGGTGATCATGGGAAAATCTTCATAACTCTCTCTCTCTAAGCATTGGATTGGAATTCTGTAAAATGTGGCTGAAAGTAAATGGAATGTAGTTTCCTGTCTATCAATTTTAGAGCCAAAGGAGGAAACAGTGACACGTGACAAGTCATACAAGTTTGCTCTACTGAATTAGTCCATAATTAGGTCATCGTAGGAGATTAGGCACAAATTTGTCTTCAAGAATCTAAATCAGGTTAGACCTATAGCATTCGAAAGAGAATTCAAAGAGTTACCTCAGTGCCAAATTTCAGATATTGAAGATCCAAAATCACAGATATAATTCAGTTTCAATATCGAGCTCCTCAAAAGCAAGAAAGAGGTGTATATTTTTTTCCGAATTGCATAAGTCTTGTGTAAAAAAATTCATTTTGAAGTGATTCCAAGGGCCTATTGAGCATATATTTCAGTATTGGGTTCTAAAATTCCTTCTAAAAAGAATTCAACGCCCATTAAGCCCTCAGAGTACTCTGCTATGACTCATGAAGATGAAGAATTGTAACATGATCTATCAAAATTAAAAGAGCAAGTGCACCAAATTGTGCTCTCGCAAAGAGAAACAAAAAATGAAATGGAAGTTTTGAAGAAAGGTGTAGAAGTGAAGATGGATGGTTTGAAGAATAATATGGATGGTTTGAAGAAAGGCATGGAAGCTAAGATAGATGGCATGGAAGCTGGCGTGGAAGCTAAGATGGATGACATGGAAGAAAAAATGAAAGACAACATGGAAAACATGAAGAATGATCTAAAAGCAGACATGGAAGGTTTGACAAAGTTGATACAAGAAATGTTTCCTAATGGCAAAATGATAGTAGAGGAAACTCATGATGAGAACAAAATAAATGTTAATCGTGATTTCATAAACTCTAATGTTGGATGGAAGAAACACCATATTCCAAAGATGGATATGAGGAAGTTTGATGGAAATGATCCCGTAATATGGATACTATAGATGGAGCAATATTTTGATCTCAATAATGTGCAAAACACACAAAAGGTATGCATTGCAACTTTACATTTAGAACAAAATACATTTGTATGGTATCGATGGCTTTGGTCTCGTAAAAAAATTGTCACTTGGTCAATTTTTATGGAGGAAATGATAGCACATTATGAGGATACAAAGAGCAACACCTTCTTTAGCCAATTGATAAATCTCAAACAAAAGGGTTCAGTGTTGAAGCACAATGAGGACTTCCGAAAATTGAATATAAGGGTAGCTGATATTCCAGAGGAACACAGGATTGATGTCTTCATAGGGACTTTAAAGGATAACACCCAGCATGAAGTCCGCATTTGGGAACCTGATTCATTAGAGAAAGCATTCAGGTTGGCAAGAAAAATTGAATGTAAAATTATGGCGACAAGGAAGCTTACCACTCACATCTATAAAGATGGAAGTGTTTCTACTCAGAGACTTACACAACCTACAAGGTTGACACCACAACAATTGGAAGAAAAAAGAGAAAAAGGGCTTTGCTACAGTTGTGATAGCAAATACACTAAAGGTCATAAGTGCGCTGAGAAGAAATTGTTTTACATAGATTGTGAAGAGGAGGAAGAAAATGAATAAGAAACTTCAAAAGTAGAGGATATACACCATGAAGAAACCCTAGAAGAAGAATAAATGAGTCTGACCATCTCATGTAATGCATTGGCAGGAATTACCACTCCTCAAACTCTCAAGATAGAAGGACATATCAAGAAGAAAAAGGTAATAGTGTTGATTTATTCGGGTAGTACTCGTAATTTTATTCATTGTAAGGTAGCCAAGGAATTGAATTGTTTCCTATACCCAACACTAGAATGTCAAGTGATGGTTGTGAATGGAGGAACTATAAATTTCTCTATAAAATGCCATAATATCAAGCTAGCCATGGGGGAATATGTATTGAATAGTCCAATGCTTTCCATCCCAATGGGAGGTGCTGATGTTGTACTAGGAGTACAATGGCTACAATCTTTGGGGACGATAGCTTTTAATTTTCAAGAACTTTTCTTGAAATTTTTTTTGGAAGGAAAGGAAATCGAATTACGGGGTATTTCAGGGAAGCTAGGAAGATAATAAGCTCTAATGTCATGAAAAAGCTTTTGAAGAAATAACAATGGGGCTTAATTGCATAATTATGCTCACTGGAAGTTCCAACATCAAAATCATCTATTTCTCTAGATATCCAAAAATTCTTGGACAATCATTCCAAGGTTTTTTATACTCCCAAAGGACTCCCACCTATTCGTGATCATGATCATGCTATTCATTTGATTCCAGGAAGTGTTCCTCCAAACATCAGGCCTTAAATATATCCTTATGTCCAAAAGAGAGAAATTGAACGTATGATTGCAAAAATGTTAGAGGTTGGTATAATTCAACCTAGTCAAAGTTCTTTCTCTGCTCTAGTGGTATTGGTGCATAAGAAATATGGATCATGGCACATGTGTCCGGATTATAGGAAGCTCAATAAGCTCACTATTAAAGATAATTTCCCATTCCTGTGATTGATGAATTATTGGATGAATTACATGGAGCAATTTATTTTACCAAGTTGGATCTTCATTAAGGATATCATCAAATTAGAATGAAGACTGAAGATATTCCGAAAACATCATTTCTAACTCATGAGGGTCATTATGAATTTTTGGTCATAACTTTTGGCCTTACCAATGCACCTTCTACATTTCAAGGGTTGATGAATTCCATTTTCAAACCCTTCCTTAGAAAATTTTTGCTAGTATTTTTTGATGATATACTAATCTATAGCAGGTCTTGGAAGGATCATGTTCAACATGTTGACAGGGTGCTCAAACTATTGGAGGAAAAACAATTATATGCAAAAACATCCAAATGTTTCTTTGGAGTACAAGAGGTGGAATATTTGGGTCATATTGTATCTCATGAGGGTGTTAAGGTAGACCCTAACAAAATTAAAGCCATTAAGGAATGGAAAGTCCCCACAACCATAAAGCAGTTGTGCAGATTTCTTGGGTTAACATGGTATTATCGCAAGTTTGTTAAGAATTATGGGAGAATATCAGCACCTCTAACAACATTATTGAAGAAAGACGCATTTTCATGGACTCCTAAAGCAACTAAGGCCTTTGAACATCTTAAGGAGGCAATGTGCCTAGCACCAGTATTTGCTATGCTAGACTTCACAAAAACCTTTATTATGGAATGTGATGCCTCAGGAAATGTAATTGGTGTTATTTTAATGCAAGAAGGAATACCCATTGCTTTTGAAAGTCGTTCAATCAAAGGAAAGTATTTACAAAAGGCTATTTATGAGAAGGAAATGTTGGCAATACTACATGCACTAAAAAAATGGAGACCTTACCTAATGGGAAGACACTTCAAGGTCACAAAACTGATCATGATAGTCTTAAACACTTTTTGGAACAAAAACTATCTTGAGAAGAGTAGCAAAAATGGGTCACAAAGATGTTGGGTTATGAATTTGAAATTGTCTGCAAAAAAGGGAAGCTATATGTTGTTGTAGATGCACTCTCAAGAAAGGATGAAGAGGTGGAAGCATTGCTTTGTGCTATTTCAATTATCCAACCAGATTGGATAACCGAAGCAAGGGATGAATGGAAGAAGGACGAAGAAGTGTGGACTCTCATTCAAAAGTTGCAGTAAGATCCTAGTACATCTGATACATTTAGTTGGAATTATGATTCCTTATGGTACAAATATCGCTTATATATTTGAAATAATTCCCAACTAAAACAAAATATTATTTTGGAATTGCACACTTCTCCTTTAGGAGGACACTCATGATTTATAAAAACTTACCACAGGGTGAAGAAATAATTTTTTTGGGATGGCCTTAAATTTGAAATTCAAAAGTTTGTGGCGGAATGTTTGGTTTGCTATCAAAATAAAGTTGAGACAGTTAAGACCCTGGGTCTTCTACAACCTTTATCCATTCCAAGTCAACATTAGGAGGATATACTAAATGGATTTTATTACAGGTTTACCTAAGTTCGAAGGAAGGACTGTCATCATGGTGGTAGTTGATAGACTTACCAAGTATGCACACATTTGTGCATTATCTCATCCATTTAAAGCGCGTACAACTTCTACTGCATTTATGGAAACAATTCAAAAGCTACATGGAAACCCAAAGATTATTGTAAGTGACAGAGATCCTATTTTTACAGGAAATGTTTGGACAGAATTATTTTCTTGTTTGGGTACTCAACTAGCTCATAGCTCATATTATCATCCTCAATCCGATGGTCCAACAGAGATAGTGAATAAATGTTTGGAAGGATATATTCGTTGTTTTGTATCTGATAAAGCAAGCACAATGGGTCAAGTGGTTATCTCTCGCTGAATGGTGGTATAACACTTCCTTCCATACTACAAAAAAAATGAGCCCATTTATGGCACTTTATGGATATCATCCACCATCCATCACATATTATTTAAGGGAAAATTCCAGGGTTCAAGTAGTGGAGGATCACATTGAACATCAACAAGAAGTTCTCCAACTCTTAAAGGATAACCTAAATTTGGCATAAAATTGAATGAAACAACAGGAAAATCAACATCGTAGTGAGAGAAGTTTTGATGTGGGAGACTGGGTATTTTTATGGCTACAACCATACAAACAAATGTCCCTCAAGCAAGCTATGAAGGATAATAAATTATCACCAAAGTACTATGGTCCTTACAAGGTTTTGCAAAATATTGGTACTATGGCATACAAATTGGAGCTTCCTGCTTCTTCGCGAGTGCATCCACTTTTCCATGTTTCATGCTTAAAAAAGGTTATAGGGGACAAACTTCCAGTTCAAACAATATTTCCAGAACTTGATGAGGAAGGAAAAACCATATTGGAACCTAAAGCAGTCACGGAAACAAGAACTCGACAACTACGAAATCGATCAATTTCAGAGTATCTCATCAAATGGAAGAACTTACCCACTGAAGATTCTACATGGGAGGATGAGAATTTCATACAAAAGCACCTGGAGATACTCAAGCATTGAGGACAACACTTTTTTGAAGGAGAGGAGCGTGTTAGGTCCCTATATTACTAGTATAGTCCCTTATTGTTGTTAGTGTAACCCCCTTATTGTTATTGTTGTACCCTTGTAACCCCCATATTGTTATTATTGTACCCTTCAATTATTATTGTTAGGTCGGCTAGGATGACATTGTGGCCCCACTAGGATTACATTGTGTCCCCATGGAATCCTATATATAGAAAGGAGTTTTTGTCATTTGCATCATCCATGAATTTTTCATTCATGTAATGTATTGGAGGTTGCCCCCTCGAAGTGGCTTATTTCTAAGGCATTTATATCTCTTTTTTTCTATTTTTGGAGTTGGTTTCTCAACATTGTCTGATTATGTAATATAACAAAGTCCCCATGAGTACGCAAACACTTCATCATTCTCAAGGCTATAAAGAGCCCCCACCCCTCTTGCCACTCCTAGATTTTTTTTGGATGCCCCATCAAAATAGAGAATTCATCCTTGTATATTATTCTTCCAAGATCTAAATTCTAAATCTGTCATTATAAACTTCCAACATTCACCCATATTTTTTTTATTCCAACTATTAATATGTGGGTTGTTATCCATGCCTAGAACATACTAATTTATTGCTCCATCCTTTCTCTAGCTGATCCAAATATTTCATAGGGGAGCTATGATCCTTCTTTTGAGCTTCAAATCAAAACAAAATGATAATGCTCTAATTGTAGTTCTTTCGGGAGGAGTAATCAAGTTATTAAACATTGCATTATTCCTGACAATTCAAACTTTCTAGCATATAAATTTGGGAAGGGATTCTCAATACATTTTGAGAAGAGGTTTCTATATAAGGCTTCCTTTGTAATTTTGTTTCGCAAGAGGAGAAGAATTATTCTAGAGTAGGGGGGGATTTGACCCTACTGTGAAGAGGAGATGTTTTCGCCATCCATACCCTTTTTTGTGTCCTCACATTCCCAAAAATTATGATATATATCTTCCACTTGCTTCTTGTATAGAGAGAATCTTTAAGGGGACATGGATGGCTCTCTTTCTATGGTTCTCAACTATTAATATTTTTCTTATGTGCAAGGAACCAACTTAAGGAATTATCCTTTGGATTAGCATTACTCTTCCATATTTTTTCTCAAATGCTAAGCTTTGGATCCATACTAGACTAAAAGAGAAAAACCACATAAACCTCCTTGACTAAATAATATGAATCATTCCAACTGATTTTATCTTCATCCTCCTTTCTCCACGATGAAAAAAGTATTATCCATTCATGGAGCTTGGAAGCCAAGTGTTAAAGATTATATGGAACATTCCTTAAGTTCCAATTCATCCAATTTTTATCTTCATCCCAATTGGATATGTTAGCTGATGTAAAATTCATTTGAACACAAAAATATTTTCGTAGGGGAAGGAATTCAAGGAATCGCTCAAGTGGTTGTTGGTCCATAAACTTATCAGTCCATAGATTAACATGTTACCATTTCCTAGCTTCCAATAAAACCCTAAGAGAATGAGGGGGGATGTCGAAACAAATAGTTTCTAGATTGAGGAACATCTTTTCATTATCCAGACAGATTCCATGCATCAAGTTCTTTCTCCTTGAACATATTTTTCCTTCAAGACTGTTTTCCACTAGTTTTTGTCCTATTTCCTTATTCATTAACAATGGATCCCTTATTCCCACACCCCCATGATTTTTAGGGGCCTTCACCAAAGCCCATTTAAGAAAATGGAATTTTTTGGAGCTTCCCTTACCACCTTCCAATACGAATTTGTGAGTTTCTTTTGGTAAAGCTGAAAATATGCTCTTTGGAGCAAGGAGAGTTGAGAATTGGTATATGAAAAGTAGAGGTAACCTCTTTGATAAGAACAATATACCCAGTAAGGCTAAGTGTTCGATATTTTTCCCATGCTTGAGATTTATGCAATTTTGGGGCAATTGGAATTCCTAGATATATGAACTCCTTCAATGGTTGAGTTGTTTGAAAACACAAAATTATTCCAATTTGTCTTTTCTTCTTTAATCATGCATTCCATGTATTATTATGATATTTTCCTGAGTTTGTTTGGCCTCTAGAGGCTTTAAGAAAGGAATCCAATTTTTTTTTTTAATGGTCTAGCTATTATTCTGGAGACACCTCCCAACAAGAGCTTGTCATCAATAAATTGAGAGTGATTGGTGTTGTTGATGCCTTTGGAAAATATAATTCTCAAAATTCTCACACATCCCCTTTCATATTCCAGTTTGCAGCTAAGATAATCCACCAAGATAATATGTAAGAAAGGATATAAAGTTCATCCTTAATGAATCCCTAGAAAGGATCGAAAGAAACTAACCACCCTTCCATTAACCAAAAGGGAATTCCATCATGCTTTGATACATTAAGAAACCCACCAAGATAATATGTAAGGAAGGAGATAGATTTCATCCTTAATGAATCCCTAGAAAGGATCGATAGAAACTAGCCACCCTTCCATTAACCAAAAGTGAAATCCATCACGCTTTGATACATTAAGAAACCCATCGAGTAAAATTGGTATCAAAACCAAAAATTTCCATTAATTTGAGGAGGAATTCCCCACTTCCTCTGTCAAAGGCCAAAATTTTTCATTACTTTGAAGAGGAATTCCCCACTTCCTCTATCAAAGGCCAAAATTTTTCATTACTTTGAAGAGGAATTCCCCACTTCCTCTCTCAAAGGCATTTTCCACTATGCTACTATTTATATCTTACAAATGAATCCTGATGTGATCTTCTCCCAAAAATTTCTTAGCAATGTTATATATTTTCATGTGATAGAGGTATAGATATATCTCAAAAGTAATTATAATATTTTTTCTTTTAAATTTAATAAAAAAATGTTAGAAAATGAAATTCAAATAAAATATTTATACAATATTTTTAGTGTGAAATGAGAGATGTTTTTTGGGAATGTTGTATTGATGAACCATGGTATTGGACCATGGTATTGTAACAAATCCTATTTACAAGTTAATAATATCTATGACGAAGTGGACCTCAAATATCCATGGTTAAAAATATTGTTACATTGTAAGTTTTTGTGCTTATTGATTAAATTTAAATATAGTTACATAATCATTATTCTATTTTATAAGGTAAAATAGATCTTAACTTATTGTTTCTACATATATATTTTAATGTAATATATATATTATGATTTTTTTTTTAATTTAAAAATTTATTTGTAATTTTATTAATACAAAAAAAATTACAATGTAATAAATTTGAATTTTATTATTTTTATTCCTTTTAACTTTTTAAGGACACTACAACCTCTCCCTTGGGCTCTATATTAATTTTAAAGGGCATGTAAATATTTACCAATTTATGTATTATAAATTGGAGTTATTAATATAAATTCAACATATTAAAACAAAATCTAAAAATGTTCACAAATTTCTTACATTACATCTACACATTACCCCCATATAGGGCCTTTCGGCTAAATTAAGGAAGAAAATACAAATTAGACGAATTTTGAGTTTTCAAATAGTTGAATCATGGAAGGAAATCAAATATCTAGGAATTCCAGTCTCTGTGAAATCACATTCATCTCAAGCATGGGAAAGAGTCCTAGAAAAATTTAAAAGAAAATTTGCCTCTTGAGGAGATCGATGATTCAAATTTACTAGGAGTGTTGTTCTTATCAATTCAATTCTCTCTACTCTTCCTTTATACCAATTATCATTTCTCCTTGCTCAACAAATCATCCTTTCTGCTTTAACAAAATAAACTCATAAATTTCTATACTAGGAGTGTTTTTCTTATCAAGTCAATTCTCTCTACTCTTCCTTTATACCAATTATCATTTCTCCTTGCTCAAAAAATCATCCTTTTTGCTTTAAGGAAATAAACTCATAAATTTCTTGTTGTAATTCTACGAGAATCCTAAGGGTCTTGTGCAGTTAGGTAGTTAGGTAGTTAGGAAGTTAGGAAGTTAGTAGTTAGTGATAACTAATTTCTGAACTAATTTCTGAAGTATAAATGTAATCCAATTCAATGAATGAGATACATAAATCACATGGTTATTATTTAACAGTGGTATCGGAGCAAGGCTGGGAGGTATTGTGGGAGATTCTTATTGTGTGTGGCAGCAACGAATTCTCTAAAACTTCTTTCCCTGCACGAATTGTTGCAGCAACACCCTGTACAACATTGGAGGTCAAAGGCTAACATAGGCATTAGATATGTTCTGAAGTTTCTTTGTACAACGGATTTCTTTCGAGTGGTTGGTGGAGTCTTGCTAACGGTATTTGTTGTGACATTGATAGCAACACTCTTTTGCAGTAGATTCAAATGCAGTGCAGCAGCATCGGTTTTGGATCAGTAAGTTTAAAAGAATAAATTCAATATTTTTTTTTAAGAAATCTGTGGTTGAAAGTTGAAACGGAGTTTTTTTTTTATCAGAGAAAAACCTTTGCAAGTTAAAAACAATTTTTTTTTTTTAGAGAAGTGTGTGCCCGCTTTGTTAGTGAAAAACAAAATTTTTATGGAGAAATCTGTGCCGGTGATTGCAAAAACAATTTTTGTGGTTGAATTAGAATTTTTTAAGATCAAATCAGAGTTTTAAGATGAATTCCTTGGTATCTTTAATTAGGGTTGTTTTGAACAGAAAATAAAATTACCAGGAATGGTTTGGAAAGGTTAAAAATACTCTCATTTTTAATGATTTATGGGATGGAGTTTGTGAAGGAGAAGGAGAGGATGCACCAGTGCAACCTGATGATCATAAACAACTTGCAATATGGAAAAGTAAGGATAATAAGGTCTTTGCCTTAATATCTGCTTCAGTCTCAGAAGAGGTAAGCAGATACATTACTCAGAGCAAAACAACTTATGATGCCATAACAAAACTGAAAGAGCTTTATGATTCACATTCTGAATTGGAGATAATTCAGTTATTGTTAAAGTTATTTAATCTAGAAATGAGCGATAATGATCCTCTAAAACTTGCCTCTTAAATTAAAGCCATCAATCATGAAATTGAATGTACTGGAGTTAAATTTGATTTGCCACTTACTACCTTTATAAAATATCTTTACCCTAGTTATTCACACTACTTGGAATCTCTCCAAGCTAGTGGGAAATTAAAAGATACAGATTTTGACAAATTAGTAGGGAAAATTGCAGAAAGAGAGAAGGCTTTTGGCAAGAACGAAGCATCACATTGTTCTAATACCGAAACCCTATGTCTTGCTCAAAAATACCAAAAACCTCAGGAGGAATATTTCAGAAATACTAGAGGTAATAGAGGTCGAGGTAGGAAGAATTATAGAGGCAGGGGGGAAAAAATATTCAAGGAGATAGACAGCAAAAAGAACAACAAAGAATTTTTTTTGATAAACTAGCTATAAAATGTTTTAGATGTGGTAAACTTGGACATACTGCTGCAAATTGTAGAATTCCCTAGGATAAAATTAATGAAAAAAGAGAACAATTTCTTGAAAAAAAAGATCATATAATTCCAGATAGAGGACATTCTTCTGAGAATGCACATTATGTTGTCGCACATTGTAATTTCCACATGGAAGATGTTTTTAGTACTTATTTTTCTTCATGGTATGACAGTTGGGTTCTAGACATAGGTGCCACGTGTCATATGACCTTTCGAAGAGATTTTTTTTATCAATTCAGTGATAATATTGACAGAGTAGTGTATTTTGTTGATAAGTCCCAAATCAAACCATCACGGATTGGTTCAATTCAGTTAAAAATTCTTGGACTTCCAAATTATATTTTGAATGATGTTCTTTACATTTCACAGCTCCAAATAAATTTGTTATCTCTTATATAAATAAGACAACAAGGACATTCCATTCACATATTTGATGGTAAAGTAGAAATTAGAAGAGCAACTCACAATAAAACTGTAATGTCTGGTGTGGAAGAAGATAAATTATTGAAGTTGCATAGTACGTCATCTGTTTCATTGAACACAACATATTTGGTTCAGTAAAATGATACTCCGTCATCTTCTTTATTATGGCATGCATGCTTCGGTCATGTCAATTATGAAAGTATTCGAATTATGAAACAATAGGGGATTAAGGGACTTCCAACAGTTCCTAGACAATTTACCCCATGTAATGCATGTATATTGGGCAAGCATCATAAATAGTCTTTTCATAATTCTAAGTCTAGAGAAGCAAGAAAATTAAGTCTCATACACTCTGACTTATGTGGTCCAATTCCTGTACCAACAGCAAATGGAAATAAATACATACTCACTTTTATTGATGATTATTCGAGGATGTGCTGGGTTTATCTTCTTAAAGAAAAATCACAAGTTTTTGATGTGTTTCAGAAATTTCATCTCTTGATAACAAATGAAGCACAACTTACTATTGGTACTATAAGGACTGATAATGGAGGAGAATATACTTCACATGCTTTTGAAACATATTTGCAAGAGAATGGCATCAAACAACAGACCACAATACCATATAATCCGCAACAAAACGGTGTTGCTGAAAGAATGAACCGAACATTACTTAATATGGTAAGGTCAATGATGTTTTATAAGAATGTAAAAATAATGTTTTGGGGAGAAGCCGTGCTCTGTGCGACATACATTAGAAATTGGTGCCCTTCCTCTGTCATTAACAACAGAAATCCATATGAAATGTGGTACAGTCGTCTTCCTGCTATTAAACATTTCCGAATTTTCGGTTCTCAATGTTATGCTTTGATTCCTAAAAATTAGAGGAATAAGATGAGTGAACGAAGCAGAAAATGCATATTTCTAAGGTATTCCATGACTTCTGAGGCATACCGATTATATGATGAAGCAAACAAAAAGTTTATTTTGTCAAGAGATATAATTTTTCTTGAAACTGATAAAGATTCTCTCACTGTTGATAGACAACTTAATTAGATAGAAAAGTTTGTGCCTCAAAAGTTTTATTATGAATCCGATAATATAATTCCCCATCCTGAAGGGGGGATTCCTATATTAGATCAGTCTGTGGAGTTTCCTTCTCTCAATGATGAGAAATTGGTTGATGATGATAATTCCGTTGTTGCTGATGACGAATTAGTTAATGCAAGTGTTTCTACATAAACAATGACAGAAATGGAAAGAACTGAGCCAGACGAAGAAGATGAGAAACTTCCTGAACAACTTCCTACACAACCTTTGTGGAGGTCAACTCATATTCGAACATTTCCAAAGAAATATGATGAGTTTAAGGCTGGAAGTTCCTCAGGTAACTATTCTCATTGTGAATTTAATTTTTCCGTGGAGTGTGAACCTACTTACTTTGAAGAAGCTGTTAGTTATGAACAGTGGAAAGATGCAATGCAAAAGGAATATGATGCTCTCATAAAAAATGGCACATGGAGGCTGCTAGATCCCCCTGCTAGCATCAAACCTATTGGTTGCAAATGGATTTATAAAACTAATTTTAAAGCTGATGGTTTGCTAGATAAGTACAAAGCAAGACTTGTAGTGAAGGGATATGCACAGAAAGAGGGTATTGAATATACAGAGACTTTTGCTTCTATAGCTAAATGGGGCACTATTAGATCTTTGTTTTCTATTACAGCTCAAAAAGAATAGAAACTTCATCATATGGATGTCAAAACTGCCTTTTTAAATGGAGGTTTGAAAGAAGATGTGTATATGTTTCAACCAGAAGGTTTTTCCGTTAAAGGGAAAGAACAAAAGGTTTGCAAACTAATGAAGTCTTTGTACGGCTTGAAACAAGCACCACGAGCGTGGTATGAGAAGCTACCTGAACATATTCTTAATTTAAACTATAAGCATTTTGACCTAGATGATGCAACTCTTTTCGTTAAGAAAGTTGGAAGATCAGTTGTATATCTAGTTATATATGTTAATGATTTGATGATCACAGGAAACAATGATGAATGCATATCATCTATAAAGAAGGAATTGAAAAAGGTTTTTGATATGACAGATTTAGGTTTACTTCATTATTATCTTGGAATTGAAGTTGATCAAAAACCACAAATTTTTTCATCTGACTCCTGATAAATTATTGAACAGATATAGTACGACGGAATGTAATCCTATTGCTACTCCAATGGAGTAGAATTTGAAACTCGCTTCCGAAGAAGGAAATTTGTTTGAAGATACAACAAAGTACAGACAACTTGTTGGAAGCTTGATTTATTTGTCTATCACTCATCTTGATATAACCTTTGTTGTCGGAATACTTTCCAGGTTTATGCATCATCCTTGTGAGGGGCATTGGGTAGCAGCAAAAAGAGTTTTGAAGTATTTAAAAGGAACTCAAACTTACGGCATCAAATATTCCAAAGTTTTAGACTTCCATCTTGTTGGTTATTCAAATTCATATTTTGATGGAGATAAAGAAAATGGAGTCTCAACTTCTGGATATTCGATGAATCTTGGATCAACAGCCATCAGTTGGAGATCGCGCAAGCAATTTGTTCGTGCTGATTCTACCACCAAAGCAGAATATGTTGCAGCAGATCAAGCCACTAAGGAAATCATTTGGCTTCGAAAAATACTCGAATATTTGTAGGAGAAACAAAGAGCTTAAAATCATCTATTTGTCGACAACTCTTATGAAATTCAGTTGACCAGGAATCCAAAGTTTCATGATCGAACCAAACATATCAACACCAAATATCATTTGATTCGACATCATGTAGAGGCCAAAACAATTCATCTAACACATTGTCCAGCTTCTGAACAAATTGTAGATATTTTTACCAAATCATTAGGGCATGAAAAGTTCAAAAAATTTAGATCTTTATTTGTTATGTCAGATGTCCCTTTGAATTAAGGGGGGAAATGTTGTAATTCTATGGGAATCCTAAGGGTCCTGTGCAACAATTAGGTAGTTAGGTAGTTAGGAAGTTAGTAGTTAGTGATAACTAATTTCTGAAGTATAAATGTAATCCAATTCAATGAATGAGATACAGAAATCACATGGTTATTATTTAACATTTCTATGGGAAGGTGGTAAAGGAAGCTCCAAAATTTTCCATTTGATTAAATGGGCTATGGTGAAGGCCCCTATAAATAGTGGAGGAGTGGAGATTTGGGAATACAAGATCCATTGTTAATAAATAAGTCAATAGGAAAAAAAAATTAGTTTAAAGATTCATCACCCAAGAAGAAGACTAATGAAAAGAAGTATTGAAAGAAAAATAAGTTCAGGGAGAAAGAACTCGATGGCTAGAATCCATCCAGATCATGGAAGGATGTTCAACAATATAGAATTTTTTTGTTTCGATATCCCCTCATCTCCTCAAGATTGTATTGGAAGCTAGGAAATGGTAATAGTTTTAATCCATGGACTGATAATATTATGGAATAGTGGTCCCTTGAGCAATTTATTGAATTCTTTCACATGCAAGAATATTTTTTTGTGCTCAAAGGGAATTTACGTTGGTTGACATATCCAATTGGGATGAAGATGTAAATTGGATGAATTGTAACTTAAAGAATCATCCACCAAATCTCTAGCGATTGGCTGCCAAGTTCTGTGAACAACTAATAGGTTGTGAGCCTTGGAGAAAGGAGGATGAAGATCAAATCAATTAGAATGCCTCAAATTATTCAGTCGAGGAAATTCAAGTATTGAAATTGTATGTGAAATTATAAATTTTATTTTTTTTAATATTTTTTTTCCAAAACATTTACTAATAGAATAATCAATTAAAATTAAATTAAATAAAAAATTATAATAATATTAATGTATTTAAAAAATAATATATTTAATTTCGGAGAGGCATAGAAGAAACGGTGACAAGGCATTCTCTTAAGGCACTTCATGGTGTGAAGGTCATGGTGTAAAGGTTATTGATTCGAAATTTCGTAGGCAAACATCTAGCCATCCTAAAGGATAGTGTAGTGTAAGCCTAATAGGGATCCTCTCGTGATTTTGATAATTTAGAAGCTACATATTAAACATGTTGGTCATCTCAAAATTTATATAACCTAACATATATATATATAATTTTCAAAATATTAATATATTAATATTTTTATATAAATTTAAAATATATTTAAAAAAGAATTATTTATTTTTTTAAATCAAAATTTATATTCAATTTTTTTAAATATAAAATAGGAGAACAATTTGTTACTCTCTTACAGAATATCCCTATCAAAATACAATTTGAAAAACTTAGCACATTACACAGGTTATCTAAAAAGCGATATAAAAGCATTATATGAATTTTAGTAGTGTAAAGACCAAACTAGTTATCCGTCACAACAGTTGGGGCAGTAATTTTATTATTTTAAGTTTTGGAATATTTTTTCGGTACTTTTATTATTTTAAGTTTTGGAATATGTTTTGGTATATATTTGGATCAAATTAAGCAAAATTTTATTTAAATAACGAATTTTATTAACAATTTTATTTAAATAACGAATTTTACTAACAAACTTTACATGAGGTCCAAGGATTTTTTTTAACCAGCAGAATGAATTGTAAATAACATAAAAAATAATCTGACCAAAAACTGTGTAGACAAACTCCATAAAAACTCCAAAACCTAACTATTACAGGGAATTATGGCAACCATTGTATTCTTTGTGTTTCCTACTGAATTCCGATTATATTATATTTTAGAATTTGTAAGAGACATAAAGATAGCTAAGACAATTGTGAAGACAAATCTAAAGTATTTAATAGATTTATTGGTTGGACAATAAATTTTATAAACGTGGTAAAATTAAACTGTTCATCTTTATTATATTATATTTTAAAATTTCTAAGAACGTGTAATAGACATAAAGATAGCTAAGAAATTTTAAGAAAAATCTAAATTATTTAATAGCTTTATTGTATGCACAATAAATTTAGGCCAATCTTATTATTATTAGTAAATTTGATTACACATTTGGTTGCGTTACATCTGGTTAAAAATATAATAAAATTAAAATAAAAAAAAATATTTATAAATATTTTAATTGTGAAATAAAAATGGTTTTTGGACATGTGGTATTGATGAGTCATGGTATAGTATGGTTAATAATATCTATGATAAAGTTAGGTGAGTATCCATGGTTAAAAGGCTTGTTAATTGTAAGTATTATTTTGGTTGTGAAATGAGAGATGGTTTTCGGCCATGTGATATTGATGAGCCATTGTATTGGTCCATGGTATGGTATGGTTAATAATATCCATGGTAAAATGGTGGTGAATATTCATGGTTAAAAAGGACCTGAATATCCATGGTTAAACATACTGTTATATTGTAAGTTAATGTGATTATTAATTAAATTTAATAAAAAAGTTATATATTTTAAGGTAATATGTATATTATGATTTTTTTTAATCTAAAAAGTTATTTGTAATTTTATTAATAAAAACAAAAATTGCAATGTAACAATTTTGGATGTTATTATTTTGATTATTTTTTACTTTTTACAACACTACAACATCTCTTTTGAGCTCTATATTAATTTTAATGGACATGTAATGTTTACCAATTTAAGAATTAAAAATTGGACATATTAATATAAATTCAACATATTAAGTTCGACATGTAAAAAATGTTAGAAAACTTTCTTACATTAAATGTACAAATTACCCCTATATTAGGATGTAGACAGGCTCTAGGCTCAATCAACCACTATTTTTATATTAAAATTCTTTTTTGTTACTAATATTTTTTAAATTCTACATATCAATTTTATATTATGAATTGAATAAATTATGTCTTTTTCTTATTAAGAAATATTTTTACAACATCTCCTTCAACTAATAGAGTAAGCAAAACTAGAATCAAGAGTTTTGATGTTTTATAGTGGTTTTAATTCAAACAATTTCATTTCTATTTTATTATAGTTTAATTTTATTTTTATAGATTTTTTTTTTTTAATTTTTAAAAAGACATGTGTCAACATGAGATTGATCACTAAAGGAATTACCAATCTCCCTCATAGTAAGCTATAGAATGTGTCTTTATTCCAAACAAAGTGACAAAACCTTGAACACTATGGGGAAAAAGGTGATGAAACTCTTCATTGAACCAATTAAGAATCTTCACTGCATAAGTAGTCATTTAGATGAGGATATGGAATTAATGTGCATAGTCCTCGATGCTTTAAACCTTGATACATCACTTAAATTAGGATTGGGAATCAATGCATATATGCTTTGATGTTTTGAACCCCTTGATCCCTTGCATAGATGAGGATAAAGAATTAATGCATATAGAATTTGATGTCTTAAACCCCTTATGGGGGTAAGTGGTGAATTTCAATTTCAATGCAAATGTGTAAAAGAAGAATAAAGGGAAAATTTCTTTGCTTCAAAGTTTGTGTGTAAAATGTTAAATCTAAACTTGTTTGAAGCCTTTTTCCTGTGATTTTGAGGTGTTAGGGTTATAGTCTCATGAGGTTCCAAAGAAACACAAGAGATGGAAGTGTATACAAAAGGTTTAAGGATATTAGCATTAATTTAGGAGGTAAAACTAAACTCAATAATATAATGGATATGGAGGATCGGTTAATGGTAGGATGATTTCCTAGAAAAAGGATAAGCAGTGAGGAGCTAGAGGCTTGTACAAATCTCAATTATGCAACATATATGGGTGCGTCGAACAAACTAGAACCCTTATAAAAGGTTGGTTGATATGGGAATTTAGCTTAGGTGAAGGAGAGAAAAAATTTCACTAGCAGCGGAGGTGGGGTTTCGTTGGTGCGGGATGTAGATAGACCCGGGTTGGCGGGAAGTATTGGAAAACAAAACCCACTTCAGCTCTGGTCCTTTCAACATTACCCACAGAGTGGATGACATCTCACTTGAGGTGCCACGGGGGACTGTTAGAGGTGCCACGGGGACTGCTAAAACCAGGTTTCGACAATCAAATGGAATTTTTGCGTATGCGGTGTTATGTGCCTATTATATTGTTCAGTGTTCATGACATTACCACGACATAAAGGAAATAGATGTGCTTAAATCCTATGTTTCACAAAAAATTACAAAAATCCATGCTAACATTACCCAACTATAATGGAAACCATAAAGACATCAGATACAATCGTAAGAAATTATAGAGGGAAACCCAAACATTCATTCCATTAATTCATTAGAAAAGGGTGCACAATGCACTACAGAAAGGTATGTGATAAACCGCTTCACCATCATAGCATTCATAAGCCACAAAACATTACATTATTCAGCATCACCAGGTGTTGACTAACTTTGGGTAGATTACATTCTCGAGGAAAAACTCAACATCACCAGCTGTTGACTAACTTTTCGTAGATTACATTCTCAAGGAAAAACTCAACAAAGAGACTCGGCACACTCGTGACCTGAAGTGAACAACCATTAACATGCAAAACTAGTAAAAGAAAAATATAAATTCAGGCTAACTGCAGAGCACACTCGCGAATTATAGAGCTGATGATCCCCAAAACTGACTGACCAACCAACCAACCGCTAGCTGGAGAAATCAGGTTTTCTTATTACTCCTAGTGCAACCGGTCGCCTAATCGCTCTGATATTTTTTGAAAGCCTTCTCCAACTGTCCCACGTGCTCTAGCTAACACTTGGTCCCTATTTAGAATATCCTTTAATGTACTCTCCTCCACTTCGCCAACTTTCCTTTCCATGCAAATATCTTTCATGGCGTTCGTCATGATGATCCTCCCCATCTCCACCATATGCCTTCAGACCCTAGCCACCTTGATTTTTCTTTCACATGTCCTTGTCTAACTAGCACTATGCCATGTTCCGTAAGGTGTTACTCTGTGCTATACCTTCCTTTCTCACGCCATCCTTTCCATTGCGTACCAGTTCCTATATTTCCATGCCATCCTCTTCTATTGCGTAAGGTTTCTCACACTTTGGCAAAAAAATTCAAAAACATTTGGCCCAAACAGGCCCCAACAGAAAATTGTGGCTCATCTCGAGTCACTTACTCCTTCTCCTATCTCCATTAGTTTGGAAATGTCTCTGTTTGAAGATGCTAACCTTTACACTGAACTATTTCAAAGCTTCTAGGGTTGGCCTTACTTCTTGATTTTTTTAAAACTCCATATCCTTTTGAAATGTGGTGCCACACTCCTCTTAAGTTTGGCTCCTCATGAGGAACGCAGAGAGTGATCTTCCACTACTACTTCTGGATGGCATTGTCTTGTTTTTTTTCCCCTTCCTTGTTCTTGGGTTGTTCTTCCTCCTTCCTTGACAATATTTCCAATAGATTTGAGAAAACCTTGCTCTTATATGAAACTAATTGTTATCTTGAGCATCATGTGGCCATCCAACTGGGCACACTACAATTGGTACATCATTCCTTTAATTGGTCTCATTATCTTCGAACATCCTCCTAACTACCAACAATGGGGTCCTCCTTCTAAGCTTCACATGGCAACCTCGTATGCATGTGAAGCAAGCTCCATTTTATTTTTACAACCCCAGTACAAGGACCACCCCGAAACTGCGCTCCGAGGTATTTGCACAATGTTATCCCATAAGAAGTGTCAATTTAATCAATTGGTGCAGTGATTACCTTCAATTTGAAGAATATATCAAGGTGATTGGTGCTCTCCTTCAAATCCACTTGGTGTAGTAGAGGAAAAAACCATGAAATGAATGCTCCTTTATCCACATTCCTTCTCCTGCCACCTCTACACTCTTTAAATTTCCAGCTCCACCTAGTACTATATCATCCTCACACTCATACGCTTTTTCACTTCATCTGCTCAGTCATCTTCGACTCTTCCTTTCTAACTCGCAGGATTGCATAGCTCCATATCTCCCTCCCTCCATATTCACAACTCCTACTTGCCTCAAAATCTCCCATCTCTCATATCTCCTATGCTTCTTCATACTCTCAAACTTCCACTATCACTCGGAGAGACTTGAATGCCACAACTACTCACATGTTTGGTGTTTTATTGATTAGAAACTGAATTGGGGGCAAAAATTTGCTAAAAAATAAAAGTGCTAAGAATCACTCCAAACTAGAACGACCAGATAGGTCTCATTTCCAAGAATCTGACGCATTTTGTTTCATCAAAAAATGACTCTACATGTGAAAGTTAGATCCTGCTGTCCACTTGACCAAACAAGGAATTTAAAAAAAAAAACGTCAAACAGGGTCAAAGGAGTCAATTTCTTGGTCAAAAGTGGGTTTTCTCCGGGCAATGGTGTTCTGACAAGTGTCGAATGGGGGTTGGACCAAATTTCTGGTTCTTTGGTGCAATTTGGTTGGTTTTTGGAGAACCAACAAGACGCTGACACGTGGCTAGCCCAGAAGTCGTCACGTGCCCCTCCAAGGTTGAAAGTTTTGGCTATGTATAGTCAAATTTCACATTTTATATGGTCGGAAATTTTTTTTATATCGTGGCTAGGCAATGGTTGGGCTCGACCCCATGACCTCCCCCACACAAACTCTATGCCATACCATTTCTGTTATACCAATAGTCCTTATTGACAATGGATCTCCACACATATTTATGTTTTAAAAATTTGTCCGGTGGGGGTAAAGAGGGTCAGCCCTCGGTCCATAGGACCAGCGGTCATGACCAGGCGGAGGGCTAAGTCTATTAGTGTATTATTATGTGCTTAATTAAGCACTAAACCACACTTATTATGCGCTAATCCTTTTCCATGCGGATTTAACCAAACACGCTTAATTAGCGCCTAACCACCATTTAACCATTAATTAAATGTGTTTATCCAAGCAGATTAGTTTGGTGGAGTCCACCAAATTCGACGCTAGCTCTAGAATTTTCGGGGTTAACTGAAGTTTCTCCAGATTTGGAGAGGTTTCCTAGGCCAAAATTGAGGAAACCATAACTGGAGAATTATTTGACCAAATTAGGCTCAGAAAGAGTCCATCCTAGATGATTTGGATGCTTTGAGCATGCTGGTGCAAGTTGCAGAGGCATAGGAGCACTTCTGTAAGTGAATTTTCCACTTTCAATATTAAAGAAGCCCCGGGCCACTAGGAGAGGAGGCTATGTCTAGATCACCTAAGGACCATTTGTAGAGCCAAAAGAGGCTAACTAGGGGTTTTCGGGTCTTATGAATCCAATGGAGCAAGTTGTAGAGTCATTGGAGCACTGTAGGTGTGTGCAATCAGAGAATTGACTATTAATCCAAAGAGGGCCAAGCCATTGAGGCATGTCCACATAGATGTAGCTGAGGAGGGGTGAACTCCGTTATCAGCTCTGTGTTATGTGTTTGCTATGTATTATTTCTCTGCAATTGACTTGTTGTACATGTTTTTTTAATAGCTAATTTACTTAATTAATTTCTCGTAAAAGACACATAAACCCTCTCATAACATGCTAATTTAAGATGATCCTTAAACACAATTATTTTATACTAATGAGGAAGCTAGCACAACAAAACTAGTTTGTCCATAATCAGATGAAGTTGGTATCAGAGCCAAGTTTAGCTCATTTTAGCCCTAAGATGGTTTGCCAAGGTTAGCTAGCTAATTAACTATTGGTTTTGTATTTGTGCAAGGAGAATTGAACTGTGTGTAAGTTTATGTGTGTAAGCTGAAGAGAAGAGAAGGTCAAGAATGATGACTCAGCTCTCAAATCATAGCAAAGAATATTTTATGCATTACAAGTGTGATGGTAACTTCATCAAGCACTGTTTCTAATCAATCTTTCATAGCAAGACTCTTTGATGAAGAGATTTTTCAGAAGCTCTACATCATGAGAGATATAGTGCAAGAGATGTATGAAGATAAGAAGGATATCACTATACTTCAAGAGCAGTTGATTGCCATGAAGGAGAAGAAGCAAGAGCTTCTTGAAAAGATGCATGAGATGGAGACTCAGCTCCATATTTCAAATGAAACCCTAGCCAAGTATGTGCATGAAAATGAGGTATGAAAATCAAGTTTATCTTCATTTTGTCTCAAGATGAATGTTTTGGTGTTTTTGAAAGACACAATAGAAGAATATGGTCCAAATTATTGATAAAGATGGGCTATGAAGGTAAATGATTAAGAAAACATGCACAAGGCATAGTTGAGCCAATTTATTTTGAGGAAAGGCCTAGGTACTTGGGTCTTGGTTACAGAGAACATGATGGAGAATGCTCCAAAGCCAAGGAGGTACATGAAGGTGTTCCAAGAAAGACTTTCATTACATGTTCATTACCTCAAGCTTGTGAAGTTTGTGTTCATGAGGAATGCAAAAGTTTTACACCCACTTTGAAAAAAGATGCTCATAAGCATGCAAGTAATGGAAATGGAAAACAAGAGGATGCCATTGTTGGTATTCTGAATAGAGCCACTACCTCATCAAATTCACCTCCTCAAGAAGGCAACAAAGGTGAATGTGCAAGGTATAAATTTGTCTTTAATCAAGTTTCTTTTGATTATGATAAACATGGAAGATCCTCACATAATATTTGGAGAAAATTTACATGTTAATTTTGTGGTTTGAATAACCATATTGTTTCGAGATGTTGGAAGAATATAACAATGCACAGGAAAATTTAAAAACAAAGGAGACAGAAAGTCGAAGGTCCATTCGATAATGAAAACCATGTTGAAAAGAAGATGCAATTATTTTGCACTAATTTCCATAAGTAGGGTCATCTTGTAGAAAAGTGTTGGACTTTGTATCCAACAACTCATCTACGACATTTGAAGAAGGTGGAAAGAGATATTGACAAGAATGGAAAGGAGGATTCCATAATTGATGTGGGTCAGCATGATTCACATGATGAAGTGCAACTGAAAGAAGTGCCATTGAAGTGGTTTGGAAAGATATGGTTATATTTATTAACCAATTAAGGCCTTGCATTTCTTTTGATGATTGATGCAAATCTTGCCTTATTTATGCATTTCTTTTTTCTATAATGCATGTTTCATGTTTACGCTAGGAATGTGTTTTAAAGTGGAGTATGTTGATCAAATTTGTTGAAACAATACCAAAGGTCGAATTGGGTCTAAATTTGGTCATTTCAGCTCTTTAAGTACTCATACATACCAATGGGATTCTTCTACTTGTACTTGTGAGAGAGTTGAGAATTGACAACATGCATGAGATTTTGTGTGTGTGAACAGTGGAATGTTGTATAGTTTCATTGTGCTTGAACATGCATGAGTGATTGACTTATGTTGGTTGATTGCTTTGTTAACGTGTATGTTGTCAACTTGAGAATGTTGATCATTTGCACATGCATGAGTGATTGACTTGTGTTGGTTGATTGATTTTTACATGTATGTCATATCGACTTGGAAGAGTTGATTTTGTCTCCAAGGAGAAAGGGAGATGTTGACGAATTGTTTCATGAGATGTGAAATTCTTGTTATTTTGAGAAAATAACTGTCAAGTTGTTTTACATGCTTTTGTTTGACTTAAGAGTCAATGGTTTGAAGACACATGTTTTATCGAAACCCATCAACAAATTACACATATTTTTTGTCTGTACACCAAGATGTAAGAGTACATGGAGATTTTCACAGGATGTCACAATTGTTGCTTTGAAGGAGAAAAAGGAAGAGGTTGTCAAGTTGTGTTTCTTACATGATATATTTTTCAAGCTAATGTTTTTCTTGTGACAAGATGTCTCAGGATTTTGGAAGGTCCACTCTTGAGTGAGAGGCTCATGATTAGCCTTCATTCTCAAACCATGTCATGAGCAGCATGTCAATATTGGAGGATGATGGAATCAAAAAGCAGAAAGTGGACAAGATGCCAAAAGTTTGCAGCCATTGTAGACCATTTGATGTGTTGATGCTAAGAAGAGGAAAGAGATGGTGAATGCATTCTTCCAGATGTGGAATTTGGAATCATGGAGGTAAAAATAATGGTCATTTTTTTATTTTGATTATTGATATCAAAACTCATTGTTGTAGTTCACTTAGATGGGCTTAACTTGGAAAATTATTTTCCAAGGAGAAGCTTGCATCGAATGCATGTGTATGGAAAGGAGGAACATGATTCTCTGTGGGAAGGCCATCAATCAGCTTTTCAAGCACTAAGGGATCACTTTGGTACAATAAGGTGTTTAATCAGACAACAAACAGCCAGCAAGTGTTGGAGTGGGTCAGTAGAAAAAGGAGGACATTGGTTGAATTGCCAAGCCATTTGCAAGGCAAGGAATGTCAGTGAACCAAAGTGGTTTTCATGGATATCTTTCAAGTAGAATCAAGATGATAGAATTTGGAAAATAGAATAATATTAAACTCTCATCAGATAACCAGCTTTTGTGGGTCCAAAATCCTATCAGTGGGAAGGAGTGATCAGAAACTGAATTGGGGGAAAAAAATTGCTAAAAAATGAAAGTGCTTAGAATTTCTCCAAACTAGAATGATCAGATAGGTCTCGTCCCTAGGAATCTGGTGCACTTTTTTTCATCAAAAACTGACTTTGTATGTAAAAGTTAGAGCCTGTTGTCCGCTTGACAAAACAAGCGATTTTCAAAAAAAAATCAAACAGGGTCAAAGCGGTCCATTTATTGGTCAAAAATGGTTTTTCTCTGGACAATGGTGTGCCGAGAAGTGTCGAATGGTGGTTTTCTTGAATTTCTGGTTCATTGGTGCAATTTGGTTGGTTTTTGGAGAACCAACGAGATGCTGACACATGGCTAGCTCGGAGGCCACCATGTGCCCCTCCAAGGTTGAAATTTTTGGCTATGTATAATCGAATTTCACATTTTATATTGTTGGAAAAAATTTATATGGTGGCTGGGCGGAGGTCGGGCTCGACCCCACGACCTTCCCCACACAAACTATACACCATACAGTTTCTGATATACCAATAGTCCTTATTTACAATGGATTTCAACACATATTTATGTTTTAAAAATTTGTATGGCAGGGGTAAAGAGGGCCATCCCTTAGTCCACATGACTAGTGCTTATGACCAGGCAGAGGGATAAGTCTATTGGCAGATTATTATGTGCTTACTTAAGCACTAAAGCACACTTATTATGGGCTAATCCTTTTCCATGTGGATTGAACCAAACATGCTTAATTAGTGCATAACCACCATTTAACCATTAATTAAACGTGCTTATCCAAGAATATTAGTTTGGTGGAGTCCGCCAAATTCGGCGCTAGCTCTATAATCGTTGGGGTTAACTGGAGTTTCTCCAGATTTAGAGGGGTTTCCTAGGCCAAAATTGAGGAAACCATAACTAGAGCATTATTCGACCAAATTAGGCTCAGAAAGAGTCAATCCTAGATGAACTAGATGCTCTGAGTATGATGGTGCAAGTTGCAGGTAGAGGAGAACTTCTCTAAGTGAACTCTCCACTTTTAATATTAAAGAAGCCTAGGGTCACTAGGAGAGGAGGCCATGTCTAGATCACCTCAAGACCATTTGCAGAGCCAGAAGAGGCTACCTAGGGGTTTTTGGGTCTTCTGAATCCAGTGGAGTAGGTTGCAGAGTCATTGTACCACTGTAGGTGCATGTAATCAAAGAATTGATCATTAATCCAAAGAGGGCCAAGCCATTGAAGCAGGTCCATGGAGATGTAGCCCAGGAGGGGTGAACTCTGTTATCAACTCTGTGTTATGTGTTTGTAGTGTATTATTTCTCTAAAATTTACTTGTTGTACAAGTGTTTTTAATAGCTAATTTACTTAAGGAATTTCTCATAAAAGACACACAACACTTGACACATAAACCCTCTCATAACTTGCTAATTTGAGATGATCCTTAAACACAATTATTTTATACTAATGAGGAAGCTAGCACAACAAAACTAGTTTTCCCATATTCACATCATTTATAGACATTTTTTTAGACACCTCTATTTCTACATCAGCATAGCAGTGAATACCTTCATAAATGGATTAAGATCCGAATTACAATTCTCCTGACCTAAAATTTACATGAAATATATACATCATTACTTGAAGATATATGGGGCACGTCCTATTCTTGGGATTGCTCCATCTCATCTCAAATCTACCCAGTCCACATCAACCTTGACTTATCTAGTCTCGTTATCCTGATAACCAAATTGTTGAAAGGATGATTCGCATGCTCAGTACTGTCAATTTCGAGTATCTCCTTTGGTAGAGGTGGATATTTTCTCTTGATGAAGTAACCATCACTTTGCTAGAGATGATTATCCCACTGCCTCCACATGAGGCTCCCATCATGCCACATGTTGCCATTTATCCTAAATTAAATCTGCATCTAGATTATTCTTCTGCACGTTGCATGTATTGTGTGATCTAAGTCTGACACCATGAATTAAAATAAAGGTATGCTGACTACCACTCCAACACCATCATCATTAGGGGAATTTTTAGGTCTACGATGGGCCTCCTAGGAAAAATGTACAACCAAAATAAAATTTATAATAACCAATATGATTCAAGATGATGATGTCAACCATGGGGGATGATTCACCATTTTTGGAGTAAAAAAGTAAAAAGAATAAAAAATAATAAAATAATAAAACTACTTTTTCAACTCATATTTTCAACTTATCTCCCTGATTTGTTACTCAAATTTCAAGCATGAGTACTTTTAGGATGCAAAATTTAATTCCTCGTCCCATGTTTCATACGTTCGATGAACCCTGCTACACGAAAAATGAGAAATACAAGAAAAAACGTGATTGCAATCACGTTTTTCATGTATTTCTCATTTTTCATGTATCATGGTTCATCAAAAGTATGCAACATGGGTACTCCTTGGATGAGGAATTAGATTATGCATCCAATGAGTGTTTCTGCTCGAAATTTGAGTAAAAACTTAGAGAGATAAGTTGAAAATACGATTTGAAAAAGTAGTTTTATTATTTTCTATTTTTTCCCTCTAAAATTGATGATGTAATCTAATAGTATTTTAGTATTTCCACTATTATTTTATAATTTCCTTAGGAGGCCCATTTTAGACCTCAAAACTCCCCTAATGTTAGATTCTAGACATAGATCACTTTTGACTGGGAATGCCTCCAACACTATGTGTTGCACACCCTTCTTCCCATATTTTGCATAACCCCTCTAGTGCACATTGTTCCTCCACATCACACAATGATTTTATTCTGTGATCACACAATAAAAAATCTACTACCGAAAACCAAAATTGTTAACTACTACAGAAATATCTAACAACAATCTACTACTCAAATTCAGAAAATTTCATTACATATGAAATACTTAATTTATTTACAAGGGTGAATTTATTCCCATCCTTTTATGCATGGCATGTAGGAGTCGGGTCATCCCAATACAACTTCAACCGAATCCCATTGATAAATCCTTATTTTAATGTATTATTCAAGTTTTAAAATTGTACAAATGCTTCATTGTTCAATTGCTTGATCACATATGGTCCTAACTAATGCATTTGAAATCTACTTGGGTACTTCAATGATTTTCTGTCATAAAGCAACACTAGGTCACTAAGTTGAAACATTTTTCATGTAATACTCCTACCATGCCATACTTTTTTCTCTTTCTTTCTACACATATTGATGAAATCTGGCTATTGCACGATCTTCCTCTATTTGTAGTAACTCTTGTAACCTTTTCTCCAATGTGCTAGGTTATTCCAACTTTGCAGCTGCTGCAATGTGCAGACTAGGTACTATAAATTCCATGGGCATCATTTCTTCATGCCCATACACCAATCGTAAGGGTGTCTAACCTGTAAATTTCTTGCACGTGGTCCTATATGCCTACAGGACCACTGGTATTCGCAAATCCCAATCATCACAATAAACAATACACACCTTAGTGAGCATGGTCTCCAATATATTATTAAACGCCACCATTGTACCATTGGCTTGGGGATGATATGAAGTGCTCTTCTAATGATAAATCTGAAATTCTTCTGTCAATGCTAAAATGGTTTTGTTAAAAAAATGAGTGGCTTGGTCACTCATCAAGATATGTGGACATCCAAACCTAGTCACTATTTTTCAAACAAAAAATGCATAGATATATTTGCATTAAATTCCATGACTAGCATGACTTTTCCCATCACGTTAAGTAGTCAATGGTAGTAATTATATATCACACACCAATCCTTTTTTTCTTGTGACTTGATTGGAACAACAAAGTTTATTTCCCAATTATCAAGAGGTTTTAAGGTGATATGGAGTACCAAGGGCTTGTCATCTCTCCTGGATGGTTTCCTAATGCATTGGAATACATCACATGTCCTACAAAATTATTTTGTGTCAACATGTAAAGTATGCCATTGTAATCTTGCATGCAAGATATTTTGTTCTATGGCCTTTCCCACATAATGTCCTCTAGAAACCCCTTCATGTGCCTCGGTAAGGATCATAGGACACTCATGCTCCAACAAAAATATGCGTATATCCCCTCTACACCCAACTTGTATAGGAAATATGCAATGATCTGATAATCTGTTGCTTCTACTACCAACTGCTTATTTTGTGAAACATTATACCCATATGGTGCCATTGTCATGCTAAAAACTATTGTGATATATGAAAAATGGTTGCTTACCATACTCACAAAAAAATTTTGTGCATTTGGAATATTATCTTCTACATTTTGTGCATTTTTCCCTGTGGTCATGCGTGATAAGTGATCAGGTATTGCATTCAATTCTACTAGCTTAACCACCACTTGGAAGTCATACTCCTGAAAATAAAATATCCACCTACAAATCCTCCACCCAACATAGGATTGTTGATAAGGTACCTCAATGTAGAGTGGTTTGTATACAATTTGAACTTATTTCCTAACAGATAATGCCTAAAATTTTGGAGCGTATACACCATTGTTAGCTGCTCTCTCTCCATTGTGGTGTAGTTCTACTCTATTAGGAACAACTTCCTACTGGCGAATGAGATAAGATGATATATATATCCTTCCATTGGCTGTGCTAAGATTTCTCGTATTGCGACTGACGAAGCATTGACATGCACATGGAATGCCTTCTGCCAATATATACATCATTCAAAGATATTCTTAAGGTCGTTTAAATGGCTACTTCTCTTCTTGGAATAGACAGTGATATCATCCAAGTAAATAACAATTGATTTGTTAATGATTCCTTTAAAGTCTATATCCATAGCTCTTTGGAATGTGGTACTTGCATTAATCAAACTGAAAGGCATTTTTTTATTAGCATATGTTCCCCATTTAGCTCTAAACGTGTTTTTCAATCTATCATCTGGATGTACTAGGATTTGGATACATCCCGAAAATCCATCAAGAACATACATGAGCTCAGAACCAGCTATTGACTGTAGCACTTGTTCCGTGGTCGACAGTGGAAAGCTGTCTTTCTGACATGCTTTATTTAAATTTATAAATTCTATACATATATTAATGTCACCATTATTTTTCCTAATAGGCACTAAATTGGATACCCATTTTGAATGCCTAACAGGAAATATGATTTTGGCCTTAATGAATTTATTTAGCTCCGATTCGATTTGGTTCTCAAGGTTCAGGTGAATTTTCCTTAGTTTATGTTGCATGGGTTTATCATTAGAGATCATAGGTATGGCATGTTACATGACAGAGGTATCATAAGTTTTTAGATAAGAATAATCCCAAGAAAAGATACCTTTTTATTTCTTTAACAATCGAATGAATGATGATCTTTCATGAGAGGATAGACCGAGACCTAGATTCATATTTTGAGGCTTGTCATCGGTTCCAAGGTTCACTAATTCAAATTTCAGGGTCGAGCTTTGGATTTTGACACTAGTTACCTTTTTAAATCTATCTTTGAGATCATAAATATCTTCTAATTTGACTACAGATTTGGGTATTGAATTTTCATAAATGTTCTGCTTTAACTGAATGTCATGCTCACTTTCATCTATGATTTGGTCATCGTATGACTTTTCTAATGTTAGAAAATCTACAATATCATAATAATCGTTGAGGACTTGCAAATTAGTGACATTTTCAGGAATGGATAGTCTAAAAATTAATTCAATGGAAAATCTATCAGGGCTAAAATCCTCAGATGGTATGATTTTTGATGCAACATTAGCTAACAGATCGACATTATCATTTTGCAGTCTAGATATAGGAGAAATATTAAATGCCAAAAAATTAGATGTAAGATCTTGGACTAATGATTGATAATGTTTAATATGTCCAGAAAGGAAATGAATAATATTTCTTACCTGTTTAATGATCATTTTTGAGTCTCCAAAAAACCTATAGATATTTGATGTTGAGTTCAATTGCTTTGTATAATCCTTGTACCAATGCCTCATATTATGCGGTATTATTTTTACATTTGAACTCTAATATGCAAGCTAACATGGTCTTTTCTCCTTCTGGGATGATTAAAATGCAACCAGATCCTGCACTATCGTTAGATTTGGAACCATCAAAGTACAAAGTCCAAAACAAAGTTTTAACTACTAGTTTATTTACAAAAAAAATTCACTTGGAAGCATTTCTTTGTGAGAAATTTTCAATTTGTGAGATGACAACATTATCCAGAAAAGGATAATTTTGTGCATTAAAGTTCCATAAAAAATATTCAGCCGAATAATTCCCAATAATGTTATTATTGAATACCACTCGATCGTTATCACCTTCAAATTCAATCATTGTATGTTTTTGGTGTTTCTCTCAATCAACTTGAATTTGATTTGGCTTCCCATTGTAAGGGAGCCACATATGAGACTAGTTTGTAACAAAATATCCATGGAGTTTCTCGTAGCAATATCTACTTAGAATTAGACTATATAATTCAGGAATATCAATGACCAATATATCTATTATTTGACAGACTTTGGGATTTGATGAAATTCGAATGCTAACTGATTTTATTTCCCCTAAGACCTCTACCTTAGTTCTGTCAAGTTGTATTATGTGAACGGAATACTTTTGAGGAGTGACATTTAACTTAGCACAAACTGTTGTTGGCATTATATTAGAAGAAGCTCCTGAGTCAATCAAACAATTATGAAGGTTTTTATTGAAAATTTCAGAGGTTAAGAGGAAAGGAGTCACATGTGAAGTAGACCTGTCACTGATTAGGATAAAATTTGTAGGGTCGACTTTGTTTGAATTAGTTGGAGGTTTACCCATGCCTTTAGCAGCTTGGGATACAAGACCAACAAGTAAGGGCGAAACAGGAACTGCATTTAGCTCTCTAAGTAGTATTTTCTGTTGTTGCTTCAATTTGCAAAGATCATGTAATGAAATATGGCCCTAGTTTTCTTCATATATTCCACAATATTATACTACATGGTATCCATAACTACCAAGGTCTTTGATGTAGATGGATTTGGTTGTGAAGTCTTAGGAGAGTAATTCTTACTATTTATTTTTCCTTAACAACAGGAGTTGGAGTTTTCTGCTTTTGATTTGACTGAGTTGTATCAGCAGATCCTTTTCTTCTGGTGCTAATGGGAAAAGCTTCTTGTTCTTCTTCATTTGTAAGGATAAAGTCCCACAACCCATTTAGTTAGACTATTTATTCTTCATTTTTCTCGTCTTTAGTTTCTTCTTCCTCTTCTTCTAAGTCAGACTTGGCATTAGATATGGTATTTGGTGGCTAAGAACTAGAAGAATGATTCCTCCTAAAATATCTGAAAGGTTTTTTAGCGGGAGAGGATTCAACAACTTGTTTCTTCATTTCAACCATTTCGTTAGACATGGTTTTTAGTACTTTCTGAAGGCCTTCAAGATCAAAAGGATCTTTCATAGCTTTCTTTTTAGAGTCATCTTTGAAAGTGACTTCCTTATATTTTTTTGTCTTCCTGAGAGATTTTATTTTCAATAGCAATTATGCATTTCTCTACAGATAAGGATTCCTTCATATTATCGACTAGCGTGGGTAACTTCGCTCTATCTACAAAAATGGCTATATTAGAGGGAAGAGAAGATATGTACCACTCAATTTGAACATCAGTACCAAGGGTTGACATAGTTGGAATTTTATTCAGTAGTTTGTTGAACCTAGAGTTGAAATATTTTATATTCTCCCGTTTTAGCTTTTATATTGGACAATTAATTGATGAGTGATGCAATGGTTCTATCATCTCCAAAATTAGCTAAGAATTATTGTTCGAACATATCCCATCTAGTTATGGAGTGAGGGGGAAATTAAAAGTACTAGGATCCTGCAGATCGTGTAAGAGCATATGGGAATAATTTGACTACTCAATCTTCTTCAGTAACTTCATTTAAATTGATGTCTAGCATATAGTTATGAAAATTTTATTCCACTAGTATATCATCATCATGATTAAAGTTGGGCAACCATCTTTCAGGATGTTTAGGAAGAGGGTGAAGAGGAGTTTCCATTGCTACAACACTGGGATTATTCCATGGTTGTACTCACCGTGGTGATTTCTGTACTTCCATTAGATTTTGAGTGGATGAGATGAATGAGTGGACGAGGATATGAGTGGAGTTTGAGTTGAGGAAGAGGCAGGTTGGGTGCTTGGACTAGAAGAACTAGAACAAGTAGTAGAAATGGAAGTTGTTGAAACGAGTGGAGGGAATGAATGGGTTTGATGTGGAGAATTGGATAAAACCTTGCTAGTATATTTTTGTGATTTAGATTTCTTGGTATTCTTTTGGAAATAAGTAATGGAAAATTCCAAAGGAGGAATTCCAATCTTCTCACTTTGAGAACGATTCAAGATTTGTCTTGGTTATAGAATAGATGAAACACTTCCTTCATATGACTGAGATGTTACAAGATTTTCAGCTGAAATAGAGATTTTCTCTAACTTCTCTATCAAATTATAAACTTCTGGTGATTCAGGATTGTCGTTTGAAGAAAGTATTCTCTAATATTTACTAGGAGATTTGGGAGAGGCTTGTTCAACTTATGATATTTTAATTGTAGTTCTATATGGGGATCTAGAAGTTGGAGGATATCTAGAGGGAGAACAAATATTAGGATGGATTTTTTATTTATGATCAGTTCTCTTTTCCATTCACAGTTCAGGCCCTCCTTCTAGCGCCAAAATGTTGAAGCCCTGGAATTCCATTGTAACAACATGGGGGATAACCACATGGTTCAGACCTAGGAAAAAACTCATTTTCCATTTGGTATGGTGGCTCTGACTCGAAAACTGGTCCCATTATCCCCAGTTGGAGCCACCATACCAAACGAAAAAGGAGTTGTTTCCAAGGTCTTAACAAAGTGGTTATCCCCCATGTTGTTGCAATGGAATTCCAGGGCTTCAACAGAACCTCGGGTTGATAATTAGAGTTGAGTATCCCTTTGGAGTTGTAGCACTCTTGGTGCAATACTAGGGCTCACCACCGCATACCAGAGGAAAACAACCAACTCAAACCCTACATCCTGGAATTCATAAGAACCCGTGTTATGAAGTTCACAACCAAAATTTTCCAAAGAAAATGAAAAGACTTCAACCCCAGTGTTTAACCTTGAAAAATAATTGAACAAGATCAAAGTCCTAGTTCCATTATTCAAGTTATTCCAAAACCCGATTTACAAATCTCACATCAAAAAATGCATCGACTCCACTGAGCCACAATCATACAATGATGCCCTCAACATACAAGAATATCATCCAACTATGGCTTTTGGCCCACATGTAGAAGATCAAGAAGAAAATATCCCCCCATTGTACATCACATTAAAAATACATGATAAATTATTGCACAATTGCATGCTTGACCCAGAAGCACCTCATAACCATATACCAATAATTCATGTTATATTTGGGTCTTGAAATTACTAAACCATACCATGACCTTTATTTTTTTGATTCCCGTAGAGTCAATTGTCTAGGCCTTATCAAATACCTCATCATATCCCTAACTCAATTCCACACCAAGAGTATTGTTATGGACATTGTGGTCATCAATATCCTAGCCAGTTATGATATGCTATTGTCTAGATCCTGGGTGGAAAAATTAAGAGGGACCTTGCAAATGGAATTGTCTTATGCTACCATACCAACCTTTGGGGGACAAGAAAGGAGATCCTGTGGAGATTCAAAATTGAAATATATGGTTAGCAATACTAAGACGTCTAAGAATAAGCTTCTCTACATAATGGAGGATTCCATGGGATATAATAGTCTATTTGTGGACCCATAAATGATTTTAAAAGTAAAATAACTTCTAGTTTAGATAGATCTAGTAAGAGGCACACATCTAGTTTGGAAGTTATTCTTTGATGGCTAATTCTCTAAGGAAGGAATGGGGCAGGAGTAGTTCTTATTCCTACACATGGAAAAATTATAGTGATGTATTTTAGGCTAGAATTAGATTCCACCAACAATGTTTTGGAGTACAAGGTATTGATTTTAGGATTGGAAACAACAAGAAAAATGGGGCCTAAAAATGTAACAACATTTTGAGATTTTGAATTGGTGGTATTTCAGATAAGGAGTGTATACACTATTAAGCACCCTAAAATGTGATCGTACCAGAATGTTGAATGGGACAAAGTTGAGAATATCTTTGAGGCATTTAATATCATAGTTTTCAGCAAAGACAAGAATCAATAGGCTGACACATTGACTACAACAACCATTTCCTTCAAGCCACCTGAAGAATTCAAATTGAAACAAGAAGTAGAGATGTGACATAATCCATATTTCCTAGATAATATCAAACACTAGAAAGTATTCGAGGATGATTAGTAGCTACGTATATTCTTTTGGATTGTAGGGAAATTCACAAACATCAACATCGATCAAGAAAATCAAGGACTAGAAGAATAAGAAGGAGGAAAAGAGATAAGAACACAAGGAGAATCAGTAGGCTTCCTAAACCAAATTAGGGGTCACAAAGTGATCCAGTAGAAGAACAATTATGGTTTTTAAACTTTTGTGTTTGTCGTTAATTGTAGAATCTGGATTATCCACAATATCATAAAACAATGTCGGCGTTTCGAATCGCAACAGGGATCCATCTTCAAGACAAGAAGTGAATGAAGAATGAAAGAATGTCGCACAGGTCAAGGCTTAAATAGTGAAGGATGATTAGAAGAGCCAACCTATTCTTCAATATTCCTTTTGAATCACTTCAAACTGATTTTTCAAACAAGACTTATGTAATTTTTTCTTGATTTTGAGGAGCTCGATATTGAAACTGATGTATCTCTATAATTAAATATCCCCAAGCTTTTATTTGTGGTCTTGTAGCATCTCTCTGAGTCTTATTTCCAATTCCATAGGTTAGACCTAATTTGGATTCTTCAAGTTTGAGTTATGCCCGATCTCCCAAAATGACCTAATTATGGACTAGTTTAGTAGATCGAAATTGTATGGCGTGACATGTGTCACTATTTTGACCTTCAGCTCTAAAATTGATATACAAGAAACCAAAGTCCATGCACTTTAGAACTTTTAAATAATTCCAATCCGATGTATGAAACGAAAGTTATGACGATTTTGCCTCGGCTACATGTTTGAGATGAAATTCTGGAACTTGCAAAATCCCTAGCTTCCTCATATCATATCTCCAAAAATATAGCGAACCAAGATCTGAATTTTTTACATGAATTTGCTCAAGATTTCAGCTCAAATTGGTTTTTTTTTCAACTTCTTTACCTTCGTAGAAAAAAATTATAGCGAAAATTTAAAGATGACATGTTTGCAGCAAAGAAACCCTAGAATCCAAAACTTTGATACCAAATGTTACGAAATCAACTCACAAAGTAGAAGAAAAGATAGATCAATGACTTAGAAATCAGCCTCTTCGACGGGGAAACATATTTTACATTACATAAATGAAAAACTCTTGGATGATACAAATGAAAAAATGTTATTTCTATAAATAGGAGTTCAAGGGGTCATAATATAATCCTAGGCAACATAACAATAATAGTGTAAGGGCACAAAAATAACAATAGTGGGCATATATGGGGCACAAAAATAATAATATGGGGACTACATGGGCACAACAATAACAATAAGGGGTACACAAGTATTATAGGGACCTAGCATATGCTCTGTGGGAATATAGGATCAACACAAAGAGATTCATAGGTTCCTCATGTTATCAACTATTATATGGCATGGATATGATATTCCCAATCAATTTCACTATACCAGCGATGAAGTTACTGCAAGAAGATGGGACTAATAGCTCAATGAAAAGGAGGATATACTAGCTCATCAAAGCTTAGAAACAATGGAAAGAGATATTGCACAAGACAAAAGCATACCAGAATAAAATGAAGGTTGTTTTTAACAAAATGGAAAAAGAAATTAATTTATTAGAAGGAGATATGGTACTTAAATGGGATTCAATCTGCGCAGACAATAGTAAGCATGAGAAATATGACAATGTATCGATTAGCCCATTCTGAGTACACAAAGTCCTTGAAAGAAACACATACTAGTTGGAAGACTTGCAAGAAGATTTCCTAGGGATCCCTATAAATAGCAAGTTCCTTAAGAATTTTTTCACATATGTATTTCTCAGTTCACCAAAAAAATAACAAAAAAAAGAGGTCATTTTTTAGAATTTCATTTGCAAGAATTTTCCTTTGAATGTTGTATTTTTTCTAGCATTCAATAAGAAAGTTTTGTCATTATGAAAAACAAGTTCCAAAATTTTCCTACATACAAATTTTGGATCCTCCTTATGGTCCTTCCATGCTTCATTTCAAGCCATTAATGTCATGCTTATTCATTTTACTCAAGTGTTCAAGTCTTCCTTTAATATTTCTAAGTGTTGAAACAACCTTCTTTTACATGTTTATATTTTGATGCCTGCATAAAAAGCCTCTTCTGAGCAAGCCTAGAATTCAGTGTGTATCTTTGAAAGATAAGAACTATGCAATCCTTTATGACATTCATTGCACAATTCCTCATGGAAGTGACTAAAAAATCCTTAATGACAGTGATTTGCATAGTTCCTTGAGTATGAGATTGTGCAGTCCTTGAAGATAGTGCTTGCGCAATATCTAGTGATAGTGATTTCACAGTTCCTGGAGACTGAGTCTGCAAAATCCTAATGGAAAGTGATAGTGTGAGGGAATATTCTATAGAAATTGACTATGATTCTTTCGTTGACAGTGAGAGTGTTTCTCAAGTAAATCAATTTAATCTTGGATCCTAGCTTCTGAAAATGCACTAAGCAACCTCATCAATTATAAACCTCATGCCATGTCTACTCTCTCGATATAAAGAATACAACCCAGAGTTTATCCTTACATTTATATTTCTCTTTCAAGTGTTGTGAAATGTTGGGGTATAAGGATAATTCTCTCACTCATGGTTGCAAATGCTCTATATACTGGGTGAGTTTCTCAACTGCCACTTTTTCTTTCAGAAGCGTTGTTTTTTATATATTTTTCTCTTACATGCGCCCTTTTTACTTTCTTTGTATTTTTCAAATGTCTCCTTTGTCCTACTTACATTATTGCATGTATCATTTATGTCTTATTTTGAGTTTTCATGTGTCGCTTTCACCCTTTCATGTACTACTTTTGTTTTTTCTTACATATCTCAAGAGTACCATGAGACTCTTTATAGAGGCAGCTCTAGCACATTCTCTTGCACTATTTGATGGTGTTTTCCATGAAAATATGCTTTGGACACTTTCCCATGGCATAGTGCACCTTTTGGTTGCAACTAAAACTTGTGTTGCAACTTGTATTTCAAGTTTCGTAAACTTATGTTTTAATTGACACACTCAGAAATAAGTGTCTCTTTATTATCACTCCAATACATATTATATGTCATTGTTGGCTACTGCACATATTTTCCTTGAATTTGATGGTATACATGTGTGTGATCTATGTTTGGTACTTGTTAAAATGTATTTCTCTCTCTCATGTTCCATTGATCCCACACTTAGCCATTTTTTGAGCTCTTCTTGGTCCTCTCATCAGGCACAAGCACTAGTACATTTGGTCAAAATTATGACACTTTAGTTCCAACACTTTTGACGTATTGTCAGAAATTTCCCCAATTTTTCTCAAATTTTTAAATCCTGTCAACAAGCATCACTATAGCAGCGTTTAGGTAAATCTTCAGTATTGCGATGTTTAGGAACATCGTCGAAATACCGACGTTTCAGGACATAACTTCGGAACTGCGACATTTTGAAGACAAGAGTCAGTGTTGCGACATTTGGAGACAAGCATTGCTTTTGCAACGTGTAGAGACACGTGTCGGTAGTGTGACGGTATTGGGGACAACCGTCAGTATTGTGACGGTTTGTGGATAACCATCGATATTGCGAATATTTACCATTTTTTCATTACAATATTTGTATTGTGATTACCCCACAAATCTTAGCCCAATGTGGGCCCTCCCCACCTATTTTGACATGGTGACAAATCACACTTTCAAGAGTTGCAACATGAATGTCACTTGCCTAGTACTGGCTAATGTGTGTGTCACCTTGGCAATTCACTTCAACATGACATTTTGCCTTCAATGTTACTTAATTTTTGTACCACGCCAATATAACCTTTCACATAACCATGTCATCGTTGATGGTGAAGACTTTGTCTCATAATGGTAATATGATGGATCTCATTCATTGTCAAAAAACCCCTAATCACTTCCCTGAGGAAGCAGCCACCATGGAAAACTTGTGCAACAAGAGCATTGGCACGTAGCACAATATCCATCGCAACTCCAAGTAGAGTGAAACAACCTTAAATCATGCATAGTGTGCCCGAATAATGGTAATGTGATCTCCCTCAGTCTCAGAAATATTATGAATTCCAATACTCTCATGTCCTTTAATTACCATGACCATGAAAATTTATTTAAGATAAAAATCCCTTTTAGCTAGAGCATATCATTCAGTGCAGGTTGCAATATGTGTCGTAAACTTTGTGATTCAAATTCTCAGTGAAGGCATCTTGACCTTAAGGACTTGGCCTTCTAGCCATTCTTTGCCTTTAATAACTCTCCCTCTCTAGCCTTCTGCTCGACCTTTCTATTACCCTCTCCTATGTTCATTCATGTCATCCCTTTAGCCTTTTTGCAAGCTTCACATCCCAATTTCCTTTGTCCGGGTGGGTCCAGTCGGGTCGGGTGGGGTCGTGTCAGGTCGTGATGTCAGGTCGGGTCGGGTTGGGTCATGTGAGGTCAGGTCGGGTCGGGTCTGGTCGTGTGAGGTTGGGTCGGGTCGGGTCAGGTCGGGTTGGGTCATATGAGGTCGGGTCGTGTGAGGGTGCCCAAGGAATGTGTCCAAGTCGGGTCGTGTTGGGTTGTGCGAGGGTGCCCAAGGAAACACGTTCGGGCGGGTCGGGTAGGGTACGATCGGATTGTGTCATGTGAGGCTGCACAAGGAAACTCATTCATGCGGGTTGGGTCAGGTCATGTCATGTGAGGGCACCCAAGGAAACGTTTTCGAGCGGGTCGGGTCGGCTCAGGTCGAGTCGTGTGAGGGCGCTAAGGAAAACACATTTGGGCGGGTTTTCTTGGGTCTTGTCGTGTGAGGTCGCCCAAGGAAATGTGTTCGAGCGGGTCAGGTTGGGTCAAGTCATGTGAGGGCACCCAAGGAAATGCGTTCGATCGAGTTGGGTCGGTTTGGGTCGGGCCCGGCCAGTTCGGTTCGGGTCAAGCTGGTTCGAGTCGTGTGAGGGTGCAAAAGGAAATGCATTTGTCACGGGTCGGGGAGGGTTGGGTAGGGTTGTGTGAGGGCGCCCAGGGAAATGCGTTCGGGTGGCCGTTGGGTCATTTGACGGTGCCTAGGGAAGCATGTTCGGTTGGGTCAGGTCATGTGAGGGTGGTCGTATAAAAAATACTAAGTTGTGACCGTCTATGTGCCTTGTACTGCACGTTTTTGTGATCCCTTTTTTGTTTTCTCTGTCGTGCCTTCGTTCGGGCGGGTCAGGTTGTGCCGTGTCAGGGCGCGATAAGAAACATGCTCAGGTCAGATCATATGAGGGAGGCCATATCAAAAATGCTAAGTTTTGACCGTCCGTGTGCCTTGTGCACGTTCGTGCGACCCGTTTTCCATTTTCTCCCTCGTCATGCCAACTTAATCGACGTTCGGGCATCTCGGGTTAGGTCGAGTCATGTGATGGCAGCCAAGGAAATTCATTAATTTCAGGGCTGGTCTGGTCGAGTCATGCCATGTGAGGGCGCCCGAGGAAATGCGTTCGGGCAGATCAGATCGGTTCAGGTCAGGTCGTGTGAGGGCTCCTAAGGAAATTTTTTCATGTAGGTTGGATCTGGTTGTGAGAGGGCACCTAAGGAAACACGTTCAGGTGGGTCAGTTCAGGTCGTGTCGTGTGAGGGCACCCAAGGAAATGTGTTTCGTTGGGTCGGGTCGGGTTGTGTGAGGGCACCCAAGGAAATGCGTTCGGGTGGGTCGGGACGGGTCGGGTAATTTGGTTGGATTTTCCTTGATTAAAAATAATGGCAAATAACCTGTATCAATTTTTCTTTCCTTTATGAAACAACCAACATGAATAAGAGTGTGTGATAAGGGGTATTAGCAAGTTCTAGGTGTGCTAAGGAGGGACTGAAAAGGCTAGGTATGTTAGGTACCCCTAACCCATCTCACCCCCTAAACCCTAAACCTCTAAAACCTTAACCCCTAACCCTTTCCTTTTCTCCCTTGTGCCAGCTTAATCAACGTTCAGGCATGTTGGGTCGAGTCAGGTCGTGTGATGGTGCCCAAGGAAATGTGTTTGGTTCGGGTTGGGTCCGGTCGTGCCGTACTGTAAGGGGGCTTAAGGAAACATGTTCGAGCAGGTTCGTTTGCTCCATTGTGCCATAATGACCATTTACAAATGGTGTATGTTGAAATAAATTGAATATTCCTTGATGTGAGTTCATGAAATGGAAATTTATTACAACAAAAATCGGAATATGATAGACTCAATTAGTCCATGTCACTAATGTTTCCTCCAGGAGTGACAGACATCCTCGAGAATCTGAAAATAGATATTATGGGTTTTTAGATGATATAGTTGAGTGTGACTTTAATACATTCAAATTAGTTTTGTTCGACGTCAAATGGTATAGGCTACGAATGAATGTACGTGATGATGACAGAACTCTTATTCAACATGACAATGGATTTCCAATGGTTAAAACATCGCAGTTTGAAGGAGGAAAAGATTGCTACGTTTTTCCAAGCCAATGTGAACAAGTATTTTACTCAGAGGTTCCAGGTGAGAACAGATGTTCATTTGATATTAGATATGATACAAGAGGAAGGCCAGTAGAGTATACTGTAGAGGAAGAAGATGATATTTATCAAGAAGAAGACAATGCAGTGGTAGATGAGCAGGAAGATGCATTGAGAGACAAAGAAGATATAGAAGATGAACCGGGCATAGGAGACGAGGAAAAAATTATTGATGATGATGTCGATGAGGATATTATTGAGAATGACATAAATGATGATGATGATGACATGGTCGATCATTTCAACACCGTTTCTGAATCAGATTTTGGTATATATGTCGATTAGTTGGATGAAGATCAAGAAGATACAAAACAAGAATATTGATACAGATGTTGTGTTCAAGTATGAGCTGGTATGTTATAATTTTATATTTTAATCATTATAGAAAGATTTTTTATGAAAAAATGCTCATTTACTAGGGACCTAGAAGGGCCAGGCGATTGAATAGAATTTAATAACAGATGAAGAGTATCATGAATAGAGGCAAGGGATCGAGTGACAATACCCACCAAGTCCGATGCAGGTTCCACTGGAGCCTGAGTGTCCTGTGCTTGGTTCAATATCTCACCGACAAGAGGGATCTATAGTTGTTCAATATGTTCCTCCATCCCTTCCATCGGGGTAAGCCCCTCTTCTTGCTGATGCACACCTCCTCCATCTGTACCTGCTCACCACCTTCTGACAGATTAGCTACCTGAGCTCGATAATTATTCTTGTAGACTACCCTTTGACAACACCTCCTGCTAATTCCTAGAGGGGAGTCTCTGACCAAATGATCACCATACTTGTGACATCTATGGCACCGAAAAGGAAGGTGATCCTAATCAATAATTTGGAAGAAATATTTTCCGTCGAGATGTAAGTGGGTATTTTCAGCCAGATCTTCTCTTGGAACAATATGAACCAGTATATGAGCCACATTCCAAGATTTTGTAACCTGAAATGACATATCCACATCCATAAAAATGCACATACTATTCCCAATGGCCTTGAAAATGTCCATTGTCCATAAGCGCAGAGGTAACGCTAACAGACGCACCCAAACCAGGATCTCATCCACTCTTTCCCACTTCACATCAAATATGGGCACCCACCGCTTTAAGAGAATCAGCGCAATGCCAAAACCCCAATTGCATGCAAGGACCCATTAATCTAGGCCTCTTTGTTTGCAAACCTGATCATGAACCACCCCTTTGGTAGGGTTAGCACCTCCACCTCCTTATCCAGAGATTCTCCCCAATATTTTTCAATCCAATCAACTATAAATTAAGTAGAGAATAATTTTCATGTGTTATGCCCACCAGTGTGGTCTCCAAGGCCGCCTTCATCCGGTCTACTTGTATGTCCACTCCAAAAACCAGATTTGGGTATTCAAATTTTTTCTTAATTAATTTTCCTTTTTTTCTTTTTAACCCTTCTTTTTGATAGTTTTGGGGCAGTTCTGGAAGCGATGAAAACTTCACGACATCCTCCCCCTCCTCTTCAGATATAATCCCAAAACACCCTTCCACTTGCACCACTCCGATAGTAATAGCCCAAGTACCTGGAAAGCTTCTATAGACTCAGGAAATAAACCATGAGAGAACACTAACTCATTATTCCCCTAACCCCTAAGCCCTGAATCCCTAACCCCTTAACCACTAACTAATTATTCTCCTCACCCCTAAACCCTAATCCTCATTATTCCTCTAACCCCTAATCCCATTGTCTTCTTTTTTTTTGGCTTTTCCAGAAATTTATTTACTATTTTCTCTATGATATTGCTCATCACTTTAGGCGGTATGTATTTGTTATGGAAAATGGCCTGATTTCACGCCACCAAATATTATTCACGAGATAGTAGGCAAATCCTGGTAAAATTGCATTGAACAATATGAAACCCAATCTTGAGTGAATTCCTTTAATGATTCTTTATTCTATCAAAAAAACATTGGAGCCAAATTCAATAGGTGATAATCCAAGCATCTTATATATAGGGACATGAAATTAATGTAAGAGAGATGGATTTTTCCTCCACATGGCATAAGGCATAATGATTTGGACCAGACCATCCTCTTTGAATAGATTTTCCTATGTTATCAATTTACTATTCAATGTCAACCATAACATCACTTTACATTTGAGTTGAAAAGAGTGTTTCCATAGATATTGCCACCACCACCTTTGTCGGTGTGTGGTATTTGATTCTAAAAAGGCCTTGTAACCCAATTTTTTTATGCATTCTCCTAAATGGAATTCTTTGACCAGATCAGTCAATCTGGATCGTCTTCATCCAAATGGCTAAGGGAATATACAAGAAACCTCACACACACACATGAATTTCATGGTGAATTTTATCAAATATTTTAGATATGATGATTTTTTCTTATATTTCATTTTTGTTGAATATGAACATGAATGTCATGAGTTGAATTTGAACTTATATAGTTAAAATTTCCCATATATCATGTGATTTTCATTTTTATATAGCTAATAAATATTATCACTATAATATTATATACCTCATTTTTCCTTTTTTTATTGAAAGAATGTTGTAACTAATAAAAAATTATAGTGTGATTGGATTTTGAGGAATATGTTTTGAAATTTTGTTAAGGTTCAAAATTCGAGGAAGAGACACAAAAAAAATCTATCCATGTTGAGGGTTGGTGTGGCCTGGGATAGCTATGAATCTCAAATGATTTTGATATCTTATATTACCATGAGTCATGTTTTATTAGACTACAAGATAGTCTTGCAAACCCCAAATAACTTTGATAGCTTATCCCCTGGGTTGTAGTTTATTAGAAAACAAGATAGTCTCGCAAGTCACTGATAGCTGGTAAACAAAAAATGTACATATAAAATAATGTTGCAAGTCCCACAAGTCTCGAATAGCTAACAAACCATTAACAAATACAAAACAATGTTGCAAGAGATGCTTTTATTGGCAAGTATTAGGATCAAATATGTGGATTGGTGGTAACAAAAAATAAATTTAATGAAGAATTCAGGTTATATTATTTGTAAACATAACAATATAGAAACAAATAACATCTTCTTAAGAAAATAGCCATTCATTCTCAACCACAACAATTGTAGGAGTAGGTTGATCTGGTCATCTCACAAGACCTTCACTTATAAACTCATGACATAGCACACGCATTCATGGAATTTTAAATAATACCCTCAATTTCCATAGTTATTGATAAAGATCTCCCAAAATCATTTTCTTGAATCCCCCTCCTAATACATATTTCCTATTAAGGCTCCCTATTTTTATTAAATACTTATTTGTATACTTCCTAATACCTCTAAACCCTCCCCCCACCCCCCTCCATCGATACACTCAATATCCCCCCAATAACAATATATTGAATTTATTCACCATAACTTAAAAACCTCCTTTATGAATGAACATTATAATATATTGGTCAACAAGGTGAAGTCCTCATGGTTCATATATGGCAAGGGCCCTACACTAAATAAGATTATTAGTGGACTAGACAAGGTTACACATGTTGGAACAAGGTTGTGGAAACTTTAACCTATCTAAAATAGTGAGAGCCAAAATTGGTAATGATTGTTAATATGGGTTGGGAAATGGGTTTAGTGCATGTTTTGATCACACCTCTCACAAGCATGTCTCCTTTCTTTGTACCTTGGTCTAATATGATGGGGAATTTGGTGGGACCCAACTAATCTACACCACCATGGTAGGCCAATAGGGTCACATGTAAATCAACTCATGGTGCATGGCCTAACCCTTGAACCCTAATCCTCTAACCCCTAATCCCCTATTCCCCTAACCCTAAGCCCCTAACATAAAAAAATTAATTAATCAATTAAAATTATAGTCTAATTAGTAATTTTTGATTAAGTTTACTAGTTCATAATTAATAAATTGACATTAATTATTATCATCTTTTTCTTTTTTTTCCAGCAATATTTTTCGAATGCAATTCTTACAGCTAAATCTTTCCAGCAATGCAAATGCAATTCTTACCACTTAATGCAACTTCCACGCACTAGACCTATAATTGTTTTTCAGTTCCATATTATCCAGCAGTTGGAATGAAAGAATACCCTGTGGAGGCAGTAGAGTAATAGAGGTTGGAAGTGGGGGCAGCAGTACTGAAGGGAGCTGTATTTAGACATTTTCACATATGTTGGTTCAGGGGGAAATTTTTCAACCCACAAAATGTTAATGACCTTTATTTGATTTTACACATACTGGTTAGCAATAGTACTATGTCTAGAATTACAATAGGACATATTTCTTCTTTTGATCTAGCTTTCAACATTCTAAAGAAATGATTTTGTTTACATTTAAGAATATGACCGATTACGCTTCCCTCTCATCTTTGATTATTTATTCTAACTCAAAATCGAGCTATGGCTTGATACCTCTAATAACAGATTCAGGGTGTTGATCCCTTCAGTGATCAAGTACCAATGTATGTGCACCGTGACATGTAAATTCCAATTTATGGATTGCAGAGGTTTTTGCACCGTTCAGCTTCCCTATAAGAATCAATAAGATTCAAAATATGGGTATTTGATGACAGGAAATATGGACACATAAAATCATAACAAGTTCGTTAATTAAATATGAAGGAATTATGTGAAGGGGAACTTCTCATGCTTTCTTCTGGAGCTCTTCTCTTTTTTATTTCCAAAATCATGTGTAGAAACCCAAGATATGTAATTCTAATAGCTGGAAACATAACAGAACAAATTAACTAGAAATTTGTCCTACCTAAGCTAGAAAATTATCAAATTTTAAAAAATCTACATCAAAATATCCTAACAACTAGCCAATCCGGATTCCTCCAGGAAATTTGGCCCTATTACAAAGCCCTCTAAATAAAATGAGAAAATAAAACTCTATCTACAATTTACATATCACTATTGGGCCTTTAAAATAAATGGTATAGTTAGCACTAATGCCTCTGCATTAAAATCCCTCAATGAAAACTGTTGACCTCTTGGTAAATATAATCAATCCTCTAGGGTCCCAAAAAAAAATGTTGTTTCTATGCATATGCACAACTGTTGTTTCATTGAAAAACCAATTCCAGTCTCTTCCGAATCAATTTTCCTACTCTTCATCTTCCACGAGGAAAATCTTTTCAACCTTGAGTAGTGACAAATCTGTGTTTACATAAAACATGTCATTTTTAAATAGATGAGCCCTTCCAACATCTTCTGAATTCCTTTTCATCAGTTATTTTCTTTCCACTGGTGACTTTTATGAGACAGGTTTTCCTCTTCCTCCATTATGACAAATTCAAGTTCCCTTCTTCCTTCAAATTTCAATTCCTTGGGAAGATATCATGACAACTATGTGCGGTTTTCGTCACTCATCATTATTGAAAACGACATCTAGATGTAATTTGTTAGATTTAAAAATATAAGGTTCTTTGTCATCATTTAAAATATTTTCACCGAAATTTCCATTTTTTGTTTGAGTGTGTGCTCATGGTCTTCTCTTTGTTGTAGGATTGAAGAAGCTTTATCCAATTCTTACTTTCCACATTTTGCAGCTTTATTTTCTTCCAACTTCAGCTTAGCATGCTAGATGCATACATTTAATCAATTATCCTATCCTAAAATGTAATATTCCTAAATTTAGCTTCAGCTAATAGGAATATTAATTTTGCTTTTGAAATCTAGATGCATGAATAATTGAGCAAGGAGGCTCCTAATTTGCACAAGTATGAATAAAAATCCCTCCTAATGTGAAAGGGGATCATGTAATAACTATTTCAAGCATCCACATGTGTGAACAAGGTCAAAAATATGTGGACAAGGTCAAGTTTGACCAAGTCAACAAAATTGTCTCGATGCATTGAACCATTTTGTTGGACAACACAGTTTTTGTGGAGGAGCCTTTACATGGAGGCAATCTCATAGTGGGTGGGACCCTTGGTGAGGAAGCTCATCAATTATATAATTAAGGAGATGGAAAACATATTGACATATTGGATATTATATTTTCATGAGTTCTACTTAGAATTCCTGCATACTTAGCTATTTAGCTAAATTGTTGCACTGCTTAGTGCAAGGGTTTGCCCGAGTGGGGATTCCCTACTCTTTCTTGGAGATCTTTCTTGAGAAATCTAAGAGGAGGTTTCTGATATGAATTTTCCACTACCTGGTGTTGGGCCAAGCATCTACCTTTAGCAAAAATGCAGTCCCTTCAGAAAATTGCATTATTTCTTAAGGTGTGTAGTGGATGGGGTTGAAACTCCATTTTGAGGAGCTAGTTTCCCAAGAGGAGGATCAGCCTTTCTTTGGGAAAGATAGAGGCAGCATCTACAGCCATTTATTTTAATTTTCGGCCATATATTTCAGATCTTCATCCATACAGTGTTATTCAGCCATAGATTTTGCAGCAGCTTCTCTTGTATATCTTTTCTATCAAGAAATCTTTGTTGGGTCTTCTTGGATTTGTGTAAAAGAGATTAGATCTCTGATTTTGTACATCATTGAGTATTATAATAACATTATCATCCATATTTCTCTATTTTCTGAGTTAACCTCTCTTTATACTGTGCAGTCACTTGTGTAGCTGCTCCGACATTTTGGCAGTCTTAGGGTTTTGGCAATTTTAAGTTGTCTTGAGCATGGGAGACCTGTTTAAATAAGCTAAAGGAATTTTTTTCTGAAAATCTTTTTCATGCATGTCCTATATTTTCCATTCTAAGGGACACAACCATTATTTTCCACTGTTTTAAATCGATATTCATAAAATAGCATTTTTGAGGCAAAAATAACTGCTTTTCCCCACTTGGTGAACTGTATAAATGCATAGTTTGTTGTTGTGATTGTTATTATGATGGCTATGTGTTCAAACACATTATATGAATTGATTAATTTCTGTTCTCCAAATTTGTAATACCTTAAGGTATTATTATTGTTGTATAAAATTCCAATTTTGGGATATTACAGTGGTATCAGAGCATGATCTCTGGCTCAGCTTGTACGTCTTAGCCAAGAAGATCAATATGATGAAAAATATGAGTTTAATCTCATCTATTTTTAGATACAGAGAGGACCTCTCCAAGGAGGTCAAGAATACTGAAGAAGGAGAAGAGGAACGACCATGCACTTCCTACTCTCACAGAGAAGAAGACCAGAAGCATGAAGAACACTTGGAATTCGAAATTCTAATTGAGTATCTGGCTGAATACTGAGATAAACATAGGTCCTTCCAAGAGACTCTAGTTTTTCCATAATTTATTCAGCAGAAGGAGGAAAAAATACCCCACAGTTATGGGATGATGAGAGGCAACAGATTTCTATTGTCCGCATTTCATGGATCACTCACATGTGCAACAGAGGTTTGGGTGAAGAAGCTAGAGGCTTTCTTCCTGCTACATCCTATAGTAGACAGAGAGGCTGTAGAAATTATAGTGCTGCACCTTGAAGGTGAAGCAAAGAATTGGTGGATCAGCCATCTGTTGTGGAACCAGCTCCAAAAATAGAAGAAAAGAGATATCAACGCCTTAGAAATAAGCCACTTCGAGGGGGAAACCTCCAATACATTACATAAATGAACAATTCTTGGATGATACAATTCAAAAAACCTCCTTTCTATATATAGGAGTCCATGGGACCATAATGTAATCCTAGTGGGCCACAATGTAATCCTAGCCGACCTAACAATAATAATTTAAGGGCACAATAATAACAAAATGGGGGTTACAAGGGTACAATAATAACAATAAGGGGTTTACACTAACAATAATAAGGGGCTATACTAGTGATATAGGGACCCAACATGCCCCTCTCCTTCAAAAAAGTGTTGTCCTCAACACTTGAGTAGCTCCGGGTGCTTCTGTATAAAATTCTCATCCTCCCATGTAGAATCTTCAGTGGGTAAGTTCTTCCACTTGATGAGATACTCTGAAATTGATCGATTCCGTAGCTGTCGAGTTCTTGTTTCCATGACCGCTTCAGGTTCCAATATGATTTTTTCCTTCCTCATCAAGTTCTGGCAATATTGTTTGAACTGGAAGATTTTCACCTATAACCTTCTTTAAGCATGAAACATGGAAAACTGGATGCACTCGTGAAGAAGCTGGAAGCTCCAATTTGTATGCCATAGTACCAATCTTTTGCAACACCTTGTAAGGACCATAGTACTTTGGCGATAATTTATTATCCTTCTTAGCTTGCTTGAGGGACATTTGTTTATATGGTTGTAGCCGTAAAAATAACCAATCTCCTACATCAAAACTTCTCTCGCTGCGATGTTGATCTGCCTGTTGTTTCATTCGATTTTGTGCCAAATTCAGGTTATCCTTTAAGAGTTGAAGAACTTCTTGCTGATGCTCGATGTGATCTTCCACTGCTTGAACCTTCGAATTTTCCCTTAAAGATGATGTGATGGATGGTGGATGATATCCATAAAGTGCCAAAAATGGGGTCATTTTTGCTGCAGTATGGAAGGAAGTGTTATACCACCATTCAGCAAGAGGTAACCACTTGACCCATTGTGTTTGTTTATCAGATACAAAACAACGAGGATATCCTTCCAAACATTTATTTACTATCTCAGTTTGACCATCAGATTGAGGATGATAAGATGAGCTATGAGCTAATTGAGTACCCAAACAAGAAAATAACTCTGTCCAAAAATTTCCAGTAAAAATGGGATCTTTGTCGCTCACAATAACCCTTGGGCTTCCATGTAGCTTTTGAATTCTTTCCATAAATGTAGTAGCAACTGTACTTGCTTTAAATGGATGAGATAATGCACAAAAGTGTGCATACTTGGTAAGTCTATCAACTACCACCATGATGACATTCTTTCCTTCGTACTTAGGTAAACCTGTGATAAAATCCATTGAAATCTCCTCCCAACGTTGACTTGGAATGGATAAAGGTTGTAGAAGTCCCGGGGTCTTAATTGTCTCGACTTTATTCTGCTGGCAAACCAAACATTCCGTCACAAACTTTTGAATATCAGATTTAAGGCCATCCCAAAAAAATTATTTCTTCACCCTTTGGTAAGTTTTTAAAAATCCCGAGTGTCCTCCTAAAGGAGAAGTGTGCAATTCCAGAAGAATCTTTTGTTTTAGTTGGGAATTCTTACAAAGATATAAGCGATCTTTGTACCATAAGGAATCATTTTTCCAACCAAATGTATCAGATGTACTAGGATCTTGCTGCAACTTTTGAATGAGTATCCATACATCTTTGTCCTTCTTCCATTCATCTCTTGCTTCAGTTATCCAATCTGGTTGGATAATAGAAATGGCACAAAGCAATGCTTCCACCTCTTCATTCTTTCTTGAGAGTGCATCTGCAACAACATTAAGCTTTCCTTTTTGTATATTATTTCAAAGTCATAACCCAACATCTTTGTGACCCATTTTTGCTGCTCTTCTGAAGATAGTCTTTGTTCCAAAAAGTGTTTAAGACTATCATGATCAGTTTCTACCTTGAAGTGTCTTCCCATTAGGTAAGTTCTCCATTTCTTTAGTGCATGCAGTATTGCTAACATTTCCTTCTCATAAATAGGTTTCTGTAAATACTTTCCTTTGATTGGACGACTTTCAAAAGCAATGGCTCTTCCTTCTTGCATTAAAACAGCACCAATTCCATTTCCTGAGGCATCACATTCCACAATAAAGGTTTTTGTGAAGTCTGGCGTAGCTAAGACAAGCGCTAGGCACATTGCCTCTTTAAGATGTTCAAAGGCCTTAGTTGCTTCAGGAGTCCATGAAAATGCATCTTTCTTCAATAATGTTGTTAGAGGTGCTGCTACTCTCCCATAATTCTTAACAAACTTGCGATAATACCCTGTTAACCCGAGAAATCCTCGCAACTTCTTTATGGTTGTGGGGACTTTCCATTCCTTAATGGCTTTAATTTTGTTAGGTCTACTTTAACACCCTCGTGAGATACAATATGACCCAGATATTCCACCTCTTGTACTCCAAAGAAACATTTGGATTTTTTTGCATATAATTGTTTCTCCTGCAATAGTTTGAGCACCTGTCAACATGTTCAACATGATCCTTCCAAGACCTGCTATAGATTAGTATATCATCAAAAAATACTAGCACAAATTTTCTAAGGAAGGGTTTGAAAATGGAATTCATCAACCCTTGAAATGTAGAAGGTGCATTGGTAAGGCCAAAAGGCATGACCAAAAAATTCATAATGACCCTCATGAGTTCGAAATGTTGTTTTTGGAATATCTTCAGTCTTCATTCTAATTTGATGATATCCTGAACGAAGATCCAACTTGCTAAAATAAATTGCTCCATGTAATTCATCCAATAATTCATCAATCACAGGAATGGGAAATTTATCTTTAATGGTGAGCTTATTGAGCTCCCTATAATCCGGACACATTCGCCATGATCCATCCTTCTCTTGTACCAATACTACAGGAGCAGAGAAAAAACTTTGACTAGGTTGAATTATACTCGCCTCTAACATTTCTGCAATCATACGTTCAATTTCGCTCTTTTGGACGTAAGGATATCTATAAGGCCCGATGTTTGGAGGAACACTTCCTGGAATCAAATGAATAGCATGATCATGATCATGAATAGGTGGGAGTCCTTTGGGAGTTTCAAACACCTTGGAATGATTGTCCAAGACTTGTTGGAGATCTGTAGAAATAGATGATTTTGATGTTGGAACTTCTAGTGAGCATAATTGTGCAATTACCCTCGTTGTTCTTTCTTTAGAAGCTTTGTCATTCCATTAGAGCTTATTATCCTTCCCGGCTTCCCTTCAATACCCCGTAATTCGACTTCCTTTCCTTCTGAAAAAAATTTCAAGAAAAGTTCTTGAAAATTAAAAGCTACCGTCCCCAAAGATTGTAACCATTGTACTCCTAGTACAACATCAACACCTCTCATAGGAATGGAAAGCATTGGACTATTCAATACATATTCCCCCATGGTTAGCTTGATATTATGGCATTTTCCAGAGCAATTTATAGTTCCTCCATTTCCAACCATCACTTGACATTCTGGTGCTGGGTATAGGAAACAATTTAATTCCTTGGCTACCTTACAATGAATAAAATTATGGGTGCTACCTGAATCAATCAACACTATTACCTTTTTCTTCTTGATATGTCCTTCTATCTTGAGAGTTCGAGGAGTGGTAATTCCTGCCAATGCATTACATGATATGGTGGGACTCATTTCTTCCTCTTCTAGGGCTGGTTCCTGGTGTATATCCTCTTCTTGTTCATTTTCTTCTTCCTCTTCACAATCTATGTAAAATAATTTCTTCTCAGCACACTTATGACCTTTAGTGTATTTGCTATCACAACCGTAGCAAAGCCCTTTTGCTCTTTTTTCTTCCAATTGTTGTGGTGTCAACCTTGTAGGTTGTGGAAATCTAGGCGTAGCAACACTTCCTTCTTTATAGAATTGAGTGGTAGGCTTCCTTGTCGCCATAATTTTACATTCAACTTTTCTTGCCAACCCGAATGCCTTCTCCAATGAATCAGGTTCCAAAACGCGAACTTCATGTTGGATGTTATCCTTTAAAGTGCCTATGAAGAGATCAATCCTGTGTTCCTCTGGAATATCAGTTACCCTTATATTCAATTTTTGTAAGTCCTCAATGTGCTGCCCCACTAAACCCTTTTGTTTGAGATTTATCAATTGGCTAAAGAAGGTGTTGCTCTTTGTATCCTCATAATGTGCTATCATTTCCTCCGTAAAAATTGACCAAGTGACAATTTTCTTACGGGAGCAAAGCCATTGATACCATACAAATGTATTTTGTTCTAAATGTAAAGTTGCAATGCGTACCTTTTGTGTGTTTTGTACGTTATGGAGATCAAAATATTGCTCCATCCGTAGTATCCATGTTACAGGATCCTTTCCATCAAACTTCCTCATATCCATCTTTGGAATATGGTGGTTCTTCCCGCCAACATTAGAGTTTATGAAATCACAATTAACATTTATTTTGCTCTCATCATGAGGTTCTTCTACTATCTTTTCACCATTAGGAAACCTTTCTTGTATAAACTTTGTCAAACCTTCCATGTCTGCTTTTAGAAAATTCTTCATGTTTTCCATTTTCTCATCGATCTTAGCTTCCATGTCATCAATCTTAGCTTCCATGCCCACTTCCATGCCATCCATCTTAGCTTCCAAACCATTCATCTTAGCTTTCACGCCTTTCTTCAAACCATCCATCTTAGTTTCCATGCCTTTCTTCAAAACTTCCATTTCATTTTTTGTTGTTCTTTGCGAGAGGGAAATTTGTTGCACTTGCTCTTGTAATTTTGATATGTCATGTTGCCATTCTTCGTCTTCATGAGTCACAGTAGAGCCTTCTAAAGGCTTAATTGGAGTTGAATTATTTTTAGGGGCCATTTTAGAATCCAATACTAATATCTATTCTACAATATGCCCTTGGAATCAATTCAACTTGATTCTTCAAACAAGATTTATGCAATTCGGAAAAAAAAAATACACACCTTTTACTTGCTTTTGAGGAGCTCTATTTTGAAATTGAATTATCTCTGTAATTGAGAATCTTCAATATCTGAAATTCACTGCTGTAGTAGCCTTCTGAAGTGTCTTTCAAATTCCATAGGTCTAATCTGATTTGGATTCTTCAAGACAAAGTTATTTCCAATCTCTCACAATGACCCAATTTTGGACTGGTTCAGTAGAGCGAGCTTGTATGACTTGCCATGTGTCACTATAAGGAGCTTCCCATTTTCACCAAGGTATGATTGAACATCCATCTCTTGTCATTTCAGCAAACACTTTAGATGGGTCTATATCATTGCATGCAGTTGATCTAGATTAGCAGCACAATAGCACTATGCTAAGCAATGATGAAGAAAGGAGGAATCATTCCTCATGTGAGCATTCAGAGAGCAACTTCATTCAGGAAGCCATGGGAAGGAGTAGACTTATGGAGATAAGAAACTCTTTCTCCTCTCTAGGTGACACTCTCTCAATGAGCATGCCACAACTCTAAGAGAGACTTATACTTGCAGTAGATCCAAGGCCTCTTTGGTTTTGGAAGGACATGCATGGGGAGGAGATCTCCCAGAGAGATTTCAGTAGAGGTGCACTCCCACACATCATGGAGTGCAATATTCTTCATCGGTTTGAGGAGGTTCTCCCCTTCTCACAGGAACAGATAGAAGATGGAGGAAATATTCGGATGGATAACATCTCTCATGACTGTGTTGGACACTCCTTGAGCCATGCACCTCATTATGGGAGGCTTTTTCCTACCACCTATTTGGATCCTCATAGGGTCACATTGATCCTCGGGAAGATTTCATTTCAAGATCCCATGAAATGCAAGAGTCAGATTTGGGATGATGGTAGCCCTCATGGGAGGAGTACCAAGATGAAGGGTGGAAGGAGGCATCCACAATGGGTTGAATGGATGTGGATGATGAGCAAGAAGTTGGTAAGCTACTTGCAGATCTATGATACCGGGCAGCAGGAGGCTTGGCTGCACTGGTTACTCTTGAAGGAGTTTGGCCATCACTTGGCATACTCTCTTTCCAAGGGTATGAGGATGGAAAGGATGTGGCAGGATGCTGGCATCATTGTGTAGCAAATATTTTGGGTGCATAGTGATGATGCAACATTCATATCATACACTTTGGCTTCATCACATATCTTGTATGATGAGAGCATGAGGAAGCAGCAAAAACATTTGTTGTTGGGGTTATTCTTTGGAGAGCAAGAATAGATTTGCTCTCATTTCTTGTATGATGTTGCAGAAGTAGGAGATGGAACTATCATGGTGCAAAGGGGATACTCCTTGACCTTTGATGATCAGGAATTACTTCCACCTTGGGAGAGATTCCATCTTTACAACAACATTATTGGAAGGTTGCCCATCTATGTTGAAGAAGCTGAGGGCAACAACGTTGTACCATCTAGAGATTATCTAGTGCCTCAGGCAGATGAATGAGGAGATATTTTTCTAGATAGAGGGATTATTTCATCTTTGCAAGGAAGTCCCCAGGATCTCATGTGTGGAGATCAAGGCACAACCTATGTTCTATATGTGCCATTGTTGAGGAGGTGTGAAACCATGGAGACAAAAGGAGAAGATAGGGAGGATGACCATCATGAGGTGATGAGGAGCACATATCCTTGTCTATTTTGTGAGGTTAATGCACCTAAGAAGGTGATTGGATTGCGCAGTGGAAGCATGGACATATTTTTTCATTCATATATGCAGTCACCTTTCGATGAGAATGTGTCATTGCATAGAGACAATTTTCCGAGGAGACCACTGGACCAGTAGAGGAGGAGGAATGCTTCACATGTTGAGGCACCATTCATTGACTTCAGAGGAGTGGAGTGCTCCCAAGATCATCATTTTTGCATGATATTGATCGATCAGTGTTAGTGTCCCATGATATGGCTGATTGGCAAGCCAAATGACAGTGTAACATCAAACTAGTCTTTGGAGCCCAAGGACCTAGCCTTCCTGGACTCAGAGAGGGCTCTCTCTATTTGTGTAAGGGATATCTGTGTGTTTGCTTATTGTGTTCTGATTTTAGGCTAGTTATGAAGTAGGTTTTTGGTTTTGGTTTTTGGGTTGTGTGGGATGAACTGATTAAAGACATAAGATAGGTAAAAAGATGTCAGATCAACTGGGCTATGGGTTCGAAAAGGTCAAGAAAGCTTTCAGGTGGTGATACAAGGTTGTTGAAGGGCCGATTTGATTTGAGGTAAAATGGATCTTTGGGCAAAATGGAGTGAGATGGACATTAAACTTGTGAAGAACAAAGGATTTCAAACATGAATAGTTTAATAGCTGACATAAACATGGTAGGGAAAACCATTAATCATGAAAAATGTAACTGTAAACTGATCAATGCATAGAAATAAACATTCAAGCCATGCATAGAGATATATGACTCTCTAACTTTAGGAAATTACTATCAGACTTTGGGGAAATACATTTAAGATAGACAAAAAACTCAAATCACTATGTAGGAATGCCTAAACATGGTACTTCAAGCTATTGGGCACTTTGAAAACAAGATTCCATAGTTTTAGGCAAAGGGCAAGATCAGAACAAGACCTCCTTGGTTCAAAAAATGACAATCTAATCAATCAAAGAGAAGTTTCATAGGTGGAGCTATGGCTAGCCATGAGTAAGCAGGGCATACCGTAAATCATACTTAGCATGCATAAAACCATAAATGAAAGAAGAAAACAATATTCTTGAGTTATTAAAGAGCAATCAAGGATTCTTTAATGTGACTAAGAATGAAGAAAGCATGGAAGCTATAAAGAAACAGGAAATTTGAGGTGCCTCCAAGGGCATGTCTCAAATCTATTCTCTACTGTCTTATAGCAAGCAAGAACATGGAATTATGAATGAAAACTATGAAACAAAACAGAGAGAGAGACACTATACCATTCTACCAAGTCATAGAATCCAACACAATCCTCTTTCATCATCCAAGAACATCTAAGAAACTATCCAAAAGCATGAGACAAGTATTTATTCCAAAGCTTATATGACCATATATTGCTTCTATTCATTAAGTTCAGCCTTGTTTTCAATGAAAGCCTTTGGAATATATAGGCCAAAGTGAAGAAAACCTCTTATTTCAACTTGCAATCTCATTGGCCTATCCAAAATATCTGAATTTGTCCTTGAGGCTTTGCAAAGCCCAATGCACAAAATATCTAATAAAATATCTCAAAAATGCTAAAAAAAAAGGGAAATATATTGACTTTTCATAACTTATCATGTACAAAAATAGCTAAATGCACATGAATAAAAGTCACTTTTGAAAGGTTCAATTTTTACAAAAATACTCAAAAAATACATCAGCAAAAGGTCCCCTGACTTGCCGACAACTTTTGGAGGCCTTCCCGATGTCAAAACGAAGCCCATGATGGCTCTTTGAAAAGCTCTGAGTGTCTACTTTCTGAAAATGTTTAGTTTTCTCCCAAATGACCATTGGAAGTCTCCAAAAATATACCTATGTGTAAAAACCCAAAAATAGGCCTTGCTGATAAACGAGGCAGAGTGTAGGAAAAATGAGTGTTTTTCGCCATTTTGGGAGAGAAAATGATATTCAATTGATCTGAAAATTGTTGAGTATATGCCCCTGAAATTATGGCATCCAATGATACCATTTTCGTCCTTTGAGGATGGCCCAAACTGAAATGGCAATGCATGTTAGTTTTAGCCAAAAACCCAAAAATGACAAAAAACCAAAATTTGTCGAATTTCGCCCAAATTTGGCGAGCATGACCCTCAAGGGTTTTTAGAAACATGTTGTGAATATGAGGCAAAAATTTGGAGCTTTGATGTGTCTTTCCTCAATTTTGGTGCCGGGCGCTTCCCTTTAGCCTCCTTGAGTTTTTCCTGAGTGACCTTCAATTTCCACCGGGCAAACTGATTGAGCTTTTTATAATGCCCTGTCATCCTCCATTGAAGGTCCAAGTCTCTATTTTCCTTCTCCAATTTCTTCTCCAAGTGATCACTAACTCTCTCAAGCCATGCTTCCCAATTTTTCTCTATCTCTTTTTCGAACAATGTAGTGAGAGGGGTAGATTGGAGAAGGGCATCTTCTTCTTCCTTTTGTTTCTCAAGGGCCTTTTTGAGTCCCATGGTTCTTGGCCTCTTTCGCCTGGGCTGATCTTCATCTTCACTCTCATCGAACTCACCCATGAGTTCTTCCAATCTCACTTGTGCTTTGGAGGCCTCCTTTTTGTATTTGATGGCCCGTGTCTCATATACCGCCATATGGACACTCATCTGTTTGTTTTGAATTTTCAAAAAGTCATTGAAGTTTCTAGCCCTCTCAAGATCAGTCCTCAAAGCATCAATTTGGTTTTCTCTATTGATCAAGAGATTTTCTAGGATACGGGCTTCATTGTCACTATCATCACTTTGGATTTAAATGATGTCGAATTCCCTTTCCTTTTCATGACTACTTTTTTCTTTCTCCTTTCCTTTGCTTTGGGTGGCTCTTTTAGTCTTCCTCCTCTTGGGAAATTCGACAATGGGATTCTTGGGAAATTTTCCCTTGCTTCGGAGGGCCCTAGTCACATTTGGAGTTACAACTCTAGGCACCCTTTTCTTTGATGTCCGGGGCTTGGCCACTTTCGGAGAAGAGAGCATGGCCCCTTGCCTAGGAGAGGCAACTAGCACATGCTCCATTGGCTCTTTACCCTTGTCACTTTGCTCATAATTCTTGCCACTATCTTGGATTTCTTCATGGATGCCTTGACTGTCGTTGTGAATTTATTTTTGAGGGATGTCCTCCTCACTGTGTTGCATATTTTCACCATGTTGTTGTTCCTTTTTATGAGGTTGTTGTGCATCAACCTGAGGCTGCTCACTCTCACTCTGATGTACCTGTTTATCATCATGTCACTCATCATCTTCATGAGACTGCTTACCCTCACTGTGCTGCACATCTTTATCATGCTGCCCTTCATCATCTTTAGGAGTTTTCTATTCATCATCATGTTCCTTTTCATCATGCCCTTCTTCCCCTTGTTGTTCTGCCTCACTGTGTTCTTCTCCCCCTTGCTACCCTATTTCACTATGATGCTGCTCATCATCATCTTCCTCCTCTTGCTTATGCTCTTCTTCCTCATCATGCTCTTTTTCTTATTCTATGGTAAACTTGAGCTTCTTGGGAATAGGTCTGCTAGAAGAAGGCGAAGGATGGTGAGCAGAAGGTGAAGGAGATGTATGAAATGAAGGGACAATGGCGAAATCCAGATGTGTGATGAAAGTATCCCAAGAGACCTCCTTCTTTTCAAGCTGATGAAGAATGATAATTTTGATGAGGGAGTGATGGAAGAGGCGGGCCGTCTGCTGAGAAGGAGGCTTTTTCTAAATAGTGGAGGCCATTTTATGAATACTGCTATGTATGAATAAAGGGATATTTAGAAATTTGGCCCTAGTGAAATGCATGAGCAATCAGATATGATAGGCATAGACTCAGGAGAATCTTTCCTCGCAAGTGAATTATCTCATGATGATCTTCATGAGGGGGGCATAACTAGTCAATAGATATGAGAAGGGAAAAATGGATCAGCATGAATCTCTATGCTCAGGCTTCAGAAAAGGCTTGTATTCTTCTGAGTCCAGGTGGCTTTGTTTAAACCACTTCTCCCCGACATAAGGGATTTTGGTGGCCTTGGAAATGGACCTTGGAGAGAATTTGAAGTCTAGGCCCGCCAACTAGAAGTGCTTCTTTTGAAACGTAAAAGCACAAAGATATGTCAAAGGGGAATAGCTCTTCACCTCTTGCACTATTTGACAAAAATCTAAACACCCAACCTCATGGAAGTTAAACAAGACTGATGGATGGGCATTCACTTCTTTAGTGGAAACAAGCTCAAATCTCTTGTGAAGGCCACTCCTACTGTCTTGCCTGGGAGGAATCTTGTTTTGAATGTTCTTTGCAAAACCAAGCTGTCTCAAATGGCCTTTGGAATGTTTTTCTCAATCACACATTTGTCTTGACTATCATTCACTATTTGACCAAGACAAATTGCTTCAAATGCTTTGTGGAATAGTCTTCCAACACCAACTTTATGCTCTCTCTAAATCACTGATTTGTCCTCTTTTATGCCAAACAACAAGTATTTATCAAATAAAAAGTACATAGTCAAATTGTTACTGTGTTTGGGTAAGGTCACAAGGATCCTTTGTGTTTTGGTAGAAACAAGACAACCTTGTGTTTACAGAAAGACAAAAAACAACCTCCCTCAAACAGTGCTTCTTCTGCTGTTCACTGGTTCTTATACACAGGTAGACAAAAGCTCCCTCAAATTGATTAAAAGTATTTTTCACCACACTCTGCTTTATGGGACAATGGAGGAAGCACTAGTTTTCTATTTCATAACACAGAGGAGGCATTTTATAATGATCAAGCTTCCACCTTATAAAAACTATGTTCACCTTAGGATCCCTGCCTCACTTTCACAAACATTGTTTTTACCTTATACTTTCCAACAGAGATTATTTTTTTTTCACCACTATTAGGACACCAATGTTTTTTAAAGGCAGTTAGGGTCTTTTTTGATGTTTAAAACATCCACCCAACATTTTAAAAATTTGTAACAATCATAGAAACAAAACACTATGATTTTTCTCAAACATACTGCCCTCTAATCACTGTCTCTTGTCCTATGAAAATAACCTTGTCACCCCTTTAGGATTTCAAAAAATTATCACTAGGCATGGAGAATACCTTGGGATGACTTATGGCCCTTTGTTCGATCAGTTTGAGCAGGTCTCAAGACCCTTTGAAGGTGTTTCGGTCGTTCAACAGGCGCAACACGTTCAAAAGGAAGAGCATCGCGCAGTAAAAAGGGTGTCGGGTCGGCCATCGGGCAGTGGTGACCGCGTGCTACAGGTGCACTGCATGCCGCTACAGGCGCGCCGCGCAGTAGTGTAAGGCCTTTGTAATTTTTCACCTGAACGCGTCATGCGCTTTTCCAAGCTGATCAATGCATAGAAATAAACATTCAAGCCATGCATAGAGATATATGACTCTCTAACTTTAGGAAATGGCTATCAGACTTTGGGGAAATACATTTAAGAAAGACAAACAACTCAAATCACTATGTAGGAATGCCTAAACATAGTAATTCAAGCTATTGGGCACTTTGAAAACAAGATTGCATAGTTTTAGGCAAAGGGGGATATCAGAACAAGACCTCCTTGGTTCAACAAATGACAATCTAATCAATCAAAGAGAAGTTTCATAGGTGGAGCTATGGCTAGCCATGAGTAAGTAGGGCATACTGTAAATTATACTTAGCATGCATAGAACCATAAATGAAACAAGAAAACAATATTCTTGAGTTATTAAAGAGCAATCAAGGATTCTTTAATGTGACTAAGAATGAAGAAAACATGGAAGCTATAAAGAAACAGGAAATTTGAGGTGCCTCCAAGGGCACGTCTCAAATCTATTATGTATTGTCTTATAGCAAGCAAGAACATGGAATTATGAATGAAAATTAGGAAACAAAACAGAGAGAGAGACACTATACCATTCTACCAAGTCATGGAATCCAACAACAATCCTCTTTCATCATCCAAGAAAATCCAAGAAACCATCCAAAAGCATGAGACAAGTATTTCTTCCAAAGCTCATATGACCATATATTGCTTCTATTCATCAAGTTCAGCCTTGTTTACAATAAAAGCCTTTGGAATATATAGGCCAAAGTGAGGAAAACCTCTTAGTTCAACTTGCAATCTCATTGGCCTATCCAAAATATCTGATTTTGTCCTTGAGGCTTTGCAAAGTCCAAGGCACAAAATATCTAATAAAATATCTCAAAAATTCTAAAAAAAGGGAAATATATTGACTTTTCATAACTTATCATGTACAAAAATAGCTAAACGCACATGAAGAAAAGTCACTTTTGAAAGTTTCAATTTTTACAAAAATACTCAAAAAATACATCAGCAAAAGGTCCCCTAACTTGCTGGCAAATTTTTGAGGCCTTCCCGATGTCGAAACGAGGCCCATGACAGCTCGTTGGAAAGATATGATCTGAAAATGTTTAGATTTCTCCCAACTGACCACTGGAAGTCCTCCAAAAATAGATCTGTGTGTAAAAACCCAAAAAATAGGCCTTACTGATAAATGGGGCAGAGTGTAGAAAAAGTGAGTGTTTTTCACCATTTTGGGGGAGGAAATGATCTTCAATTGATCTGAAAATCGCTGAGTATATACCCCTAAAATTATGGCATCCAATGATACAATTTTCATCCTTTGAGGATGCCCCAAACTGAAATGGCGATGCCCGTGAGTTTTAGCCAAAAACCCAAAAATGACAAAAAACCAAAATTTGTCGAATTTCGCCCAAATTTGGCAAGCATGACCCTTAAGGGTTTTCAGAAACATGTTGTGAAGCTGAGGCCAAAATTTGGAGCTTTGAGGTGTATTTCCTCAATTTTGGTGCCGGGAACTTCCCTTTAGCCTCCTTGAGTTTTTCCTGAGTGACCTTCAATTTCCACCGAACAAACTAATTGAGCTTTTTATAATTCCCGGTCACCATCTGTTGAAGGTCCAAGTCTCTATTTTCCTTCTCTAATTTCTTCTCCAAGTGATCATTAAATCTCTCAAGCCATGCTTCCCAATTGTTCTCTATCTCTTGTTTGAACAATGTAGTGAGAGGGGTAGATTGGAGAAGGGCATATTCTTCTTCCTTTTGTTTCTCAAGGGCCTTTTTGAGTCCCATGGTTCTTGGCCTCTTTTTCCTGGGCTGATCTTCATCTTCGCTCTCATCGAACTCACCCATGAGTTCTTCCAATCTCACTTGTGCTTTGGAGGCCTCCTTTTTGTATTTGATGGCCCGTGTCTCATATACCTCCATATGGACACTCATTGAAGTTTCTAGCCCTCTCAAGATCAGTCCTCAAAGCATCAATTTGGTTTTCTCTATTGATCAAGAGATTTTCTAGGATCCGGGCTTCATTTTCACTATCATCCCTTTAGATTTGAATGATGTCGAATTCCCTTTCCTTTTCATGACTACTTTCTTCTTTCTCCTTTCCTTTTCTTTAGGTGGCTCTTTTAGTCTTCCTCCTCTTGGGCAATTCAACAATGGGCTTCTTGGGCAATTTTCCCTTGCTTCAGAGGGCCCTAGTCACATTTGGAGTTACAAATCTAGGCACCCTTTTCTTTGATGTCCGGGGCTTGGCCACTTACGGAGAAGAGAGCATGGCCCCTTGCCTAGGAGAGGCAGCTAGCACATGCTCCATTGGCTCTTTACCCTTGTCACTTTTCTCATCATTCTTGCCACTATCTTGGATTTCTTCATGGATGCCTTGACTGTCGTTGTGCATTTAATTTTGAGGGATGTCCTCCTCATTTTGTTGCATATTTTCACCATGCTGTTGTTCCTTTTTATGAGGTTGTTGTGCATCAACATGAGGCTGCTCACTCTCACTGTGTTGTGCCTGTTTATCATCATGTCGCTCATCATCTTCATGATATTGCTCACCCTCACTGTCCTGCACATCTTTATCATGCTGCCCTTCATCATCTTCAGGAGTCTGTTGTTCATCATCGTGTTCCTTTTCATCATGCCCTTCTTCCCCTTGCTGTTCTGCCTCACTGTGTTCTTCTCCCCCTTGCTACCCTGTTTCACTATGATGCTACTCATCATCATCTTCCTCCTCTTGCTCATGCTCTTCTTCCTCATCATGCTCTTTTTCTTGTTCTATGGTAAACTTGAGCTTCTTGGGAATAGGTCTGCTAGAAGAAGGCGAAGGATGGTGAGTAGAAGCTAAAGGAGATGTATGAAATGAAGGGACAGTGGTGAAATCTAGATGTGTGATGAAAGTATCCCAAGAGACCTCCTTCTTTTCAAGCTGATGAAGAATGATAATTTTGATGAGGGAGTGATGGAAGAGGGAGGCTGTCTACTGAGAAGGAGGCTTTTTCTGAACAGTGGAGGCCATTTTCTCAATACTTCTATGTAGGAAGAAAGGGAGATTTAGCAATTTGGCCCTCGCGAAATGCATGAGCAATCGGATATGATAGGCATAGACTCGGGAGAATCTTCCCTCGCAAGTGAAGTATTTCATGATGATCTTCATGAGGGGGGTGTAACTAGTTAATAGATATGAGAAGGGAAAAATGGATGGGCAAGAATCTCTATGCTCAAGCTTCAGAAAAGGCTTGTATTCTTCTGAGTCCAGGTGGCTTTGTTTAAACCACTTCTCCCCGACATAAGGGATTTTGGTGGCCTTGGAAATGGACCTTGGAGAGAATTTGAAGTCTAGGCTTGCCAGTTGGAAGTGCTTCTCTTGAAACCTCAAAGCACAAAGATATGTCAAAGGGGAATAGCTCTTCACCTCTTGCACTCTTTGACAAAAATATAAACACCCAACCTCATGGAAGTTAAACAAGACTGATGGATGGGCATTCACTTCTTCAGTGGAAACAGGCTCAAATCTCTTGTGAAGACCACTCCTACTGTCTTGCCTGGGAGGCATCTTGTTTTGAATGTTCTTTGCAAAACCAAGCTGTCTCAAATGGACTTTGGAATGTTTTTCTCAATCAAACATCTGTCCTGCTTATCAGTCACTGTTTGACCAAGACAAATTGCTTCAAATTCTTTGTGGAATATTCTTCCAACACCAAATTTCTGCTCTCTCTAAATCACTCATTTTTCCTCTTTTATGCCAAACAAAAAGTAGTTATCAAATAAAAAGTACACAGTCAAATTGTTACTGTGTTTGGGTAAGGTCACAAGGATCCTTTGTGTTTTGGTAGAAACAAGACAACCTTTTATTTAGACAAAGACAAAAAAAAACCTCCCTCAAACAGTGCTTCTTCTGTTGTTCACTTGTTCTTATACACAGGTAGACAAAAGCACCCTCAAATTTATTCAAAGGATTTTTCACCACACTCTGTTTTATGGGACAATGGAGGAAGCACTAGTTTTCTATTTCATAACACAGAGGAGGAATTTTATAATGATCAAACTTCCACCTTATAAAAACTGTGTTCACCTTAGGATCCCTGCCTCACTTTCACAAACATTGTTTTCACCTTAGATTTGCCAAGAGAGATTAATTTTATTTTCACCACTACTAGGACACCAATGTTTTTTAAAGGAAGTTAGGGTCTTTTTAGATGTTTAAAACATCCACCCAACATTGTAAAAATGTGTAACAATCAAAGCAACAAAACACTCTGAGTTTTCTCAAACATACTTCCCTCTAATCACTGTCTCTTGTCTTATGAAAATAACCTTGTCACCCCTTTAGGATTTCAAAAAATTAGCACTAGGCATGGAGAATACCTTGGGATGACTTATGGCCCTTTGTTCGATCAGTTTGAGCAGGTCTCAAGACCTTTTGAAGGTGTTTCGGTCGTTCAACAGGCGCGGCACGTTCAAAAGGAAGAGCGTCGCATAGTAAAAAGGGTGTTGGGTCGGCCTTTGGGCAGTGATGACCGCGCGCTACAGGCGCGTTGTGTGCCGCTACAGGCACGCCACGCAGTATTGTAAGGCCTTTGTAATTCTTCGCCTGAACGTGCCACGTGCTTTTCCAAGCACGCCGCGTAGTCTTAAGCCTCCAAAAACTCTGAAAATTTGCTTGAAATCCTTCCTTTCTCCAATGGGCAGCTAAGAGGGAGTTTTTGAATGCTTGCTTATGTTTTTTGAACCTTGAAATGAGATTTGGCAACGGTCCTTTATCCTCTTAAAGTTGAAAAGCCAATATTTTTTTGAACTTTGTTTCATGAGGGTTTTGAAAACCTTTTGAAAAGGCCTTTGTTATAACGAAACTTGATCCATTGCATTTGTAATTTTATCATTTAAAAAAACTATAAAGACTCCTTTTCGAACTATTCCTTTGACCAAATGTTGCGGTTGAATTTTGAAAGGTAACATAGTGATGGTTTCTCATTGAAGTAAAAAGGCCTTTTCAAGAAACTGAAAAACCTCTTATGCTGCCTTTTCACTGTTCCTTATTAAAGAAGAATCTCTGCCACTTTTGCCTATTGCTAACCTTTTTAAATGAAAAAATCTACTCAAAGACACACCAATGATTTGTGAGGAATTCTGTGCCATTCTTGCAAGGAGATAAATCACCACTTTGGAACTTATTTTGACAGTTTCTGTTCCTCATGTTTTGATGATGATCATGCCCACTGTGGAGTTGATTGAACTGTCAGGTGCTCTTTGAGCCTTTCTTTTTACTGTGGGTGAAGAACCTCATTTGTACACTCCAGATCTTACCCATACCTATTAATCAAGGAAAAAGGCCTTTAAATACCCTTGGGACTCATATGCAACAGCAAGGTCATTTTCACATGTCCATAAAGAGCCTTTTGACTATGATAGTGGTATGTTTTATCTGTTTTGAGTGTTGTCAGTGATTTTAAAACACTTACCATATCCCTTTCCACACCTACTGTCTCTGTGTTGTTCATTTGCAAAGTCCCCTTTAGAAAACAAGGCTTAGGTTACCTTCTTGTCACTTTTGATCAGCTTTTGAAAAAGATCTCAGCAGGGTTTGTTCATTTTGGCTCCAGACTGTTCTTGAAGGAGATCTCTGATAGGAGACAATTTAACCTCTTGGATTATTATGGTACCACTGCTTTCCCTCTGTTTTTTAACACCATTTTCTATCCATGAGCCTTCAGTTTTTTTCCCATTGTACTTAAAATTTTCCTTTCAGTCAGTGAGAACCCTAAAATCAATCTCTGTACCTGGCCCTCTGCTTATTAGATGAAGGAGGCCTTTATCACAATGCCAAACCCTCTGCTTATAAAATGAAGGAGGTTTTTTGAGTCTTTCAACCCTCTGCTCATCTATGGAGGAGGTTTTATCAGTGATGCTATTTCATCTGTTTTCAAACAGTGTTATCTTTCCTTTCACTGCCTATTCATACTTAAGCAAATGGAAATGACAAAATGACAATATGTCATGAAGGGCATCTCTCTAAGACATGTAATTCTACTTTTCAAATACCTTTTTGCATCTTTAGACAATCAGAGGCAGCCTGGACAGTATCTGTAGAGCATTTCTTGTCATTTATAATTCACTAACCTTTGAACTGTGTTTGTAGGAGCTCATTTAAATAACTCTCTGTCCTGTAGCTACATTCCAGGCTCAAAACCACATGAGAAGAAGTTGTCTTCTCATGTTGAGTTTAATACTATCTTCTAGAACACTAGTATGCTTCTGCCCTTTGAAAAAGACATTGAAACACTGTACATCCACCTAATATCAGCTCGACCTGTGGCATATGTATTGCTGAGACTTCAAGGCTTGTTAGTGGCGTGACTTAAGGGTGTAACCAAACTTTATTTGTAGAATAGGAAGGTCTTTTAGGACTGGTTGATATTAAACAAAGGTTCTTTGGCTTTAGGATAGTTTTCCAAGGGAGAAATTCCTAAAGCGCCACTACCTAACTTAGGGGAGAATTCTTGGATAGATTTGGATTATTCTCTTTGGAGCTGATGGAAAAGCTAGTATGGCTGAGGCTAGATAGTGCTTGACAATGAGGTTTTATCTTGTCATGGGCTGATTGAAAATGTTAGGAGGGATAAAATGTTTATGGGTGTTTTCCATCTGGAAAATTTGACAAATTTTGAGATCAACTGCTAGAAAAATTGGCTGTAACAAATACTCATCATCAAAAAGTGAAAAATACTGATGACTAACAATCAACATAGGAGGAGATTCATAGATCATGTGCAGATGGAGGAGTTAGCACAGCCACCTCTTTTCTCTTTGAGGATGAGAGGAGACTCATTCTTGAGCCACTTCATTTGCATACACAGAACTTATGGTAAGGGTATTGTTTATTTGCATGATGATTTGTATATTCATCCCTTAACCATATATGTACAGTATGTTGCTTCAAGGAGGAGAATTCTTCTTTCTAGACCACATGGTCTACTTGAGGCCATGAGAACTATTAGTGACCACTTCCTAGGAGGACTTGGGGATGAAATGTATTTTGGAGGACCTACTCACCTTGCACCATACATCATTCACTTTCTCAATACATTTGAGGAGAGTAGGACAACAAGCAAGTGGTTGACAAGCCACACCTTTTTTCATACTCTTTTGCAGTTGAGGGTCCAACTACATTAGTTACTATTGAGGGACCATTGTCCTTCTCCCTTGCCACACATGACAACAAGCATATTTCTCATTATGGTTCATTATGTTGATGTTGTCTTTGTATTTGTTGAGAGCATGATTGGGGGAATGGCACAATGGTTGGATGTGTCCCTTGGGGGAGAGATCTCCCACATTATTTGCATTGCATGTTCTAATGGGAGCATGAGATCACATGTGGCCACTATAGCAAAACATTTATTTCCATTTTAGGTGAGCCATATGATTGATTGGATGCCATATGGTGGTGATTTCCAAATCATCACATATGAGATGATTTGGGACAACATGTTTCATAACGCTGGAGAAGGGACCCTTGGAGGTCTAGTCTTCATTTTTCCACTTGAGGGAAACATTGTTGCAGCCCAATATCAGCATATAATCTACACTTATCTTAATTCAAGAGGAGGATAGCGTGGGGTAGAATATTTTGTCTACCAAGATCAGATTTTCAGCCCACCTACATTGTAGGAGCCAAAGGTGGAAGATGTTTGTCAGGAGTTGCCATGTTGGGAGGTAACTCACTTTGTATGGATCATTGCTTGGGGGATGGAGGGTCTACATGAGGAAGATGTTCCTCAACATATTTTAGACTCCATGCCTTGGGTGGATATTCTTTAGTTCTATCCTTGCAGTTGCTTGAGGACAAGCAATGTTTGGGAGGGGAGGACTGCAATAGTCCTATTTTAGCACATGGCTAAATGGAATATTAAAATTATGCTTTTATCATCTTGCAGCCAAATAAATGGGTAAGGAGGCCCATGTTTATTAAAAACATGAATAAATTCCCTCACATGTGGAAATGGATAGACATAATAACTTGATTTTGCACCCTCAAGTGTGAAAAGGGGCAAATGCACGAAGACAAGGTCAGGTTTGACCAAGTCAACAACGCTACCATAGGAGGAGTGGCTTACTTTAGAAGAAAGTGTAGTGTGAATGAGGAAGAGGATATTTGGTGAAGGAAACCCTAATGGATGGGGCCCATGGAAAAATATATTTCACTTGTTTAAAAGGAGGGCAAGGCAACCATTGTTTCTCATGCTTGTAATGTTGATCTCAATTGTCCATTAGACAATTGTGCATTCTTTGCTACTTAGCAAGAATTGCCAGAGGAATTCCTGTTTAGGATTCCTTCTGCTTCTTGAGAGGTCTCTTGAGGGATTTTTCTTCATTTTCCTCACATCCAGGCTTGAGGCCAAGCATCTTCCATCAAGACAACATTATTTCTACAGCAGAATAATATTGTGTTTCTGGGTGTTGCAGTGAGGGTTCACTACACCATCTCCTTCAGTTATTTTTCATAGGATGAGTCTCTCTTCTCTTTGAGATATCAGTTTGGAGGCATTTCGGAGCATATTACAGACTCTGGCATTAAGGCCAACTCTTTTCATAGCCCTAAAACGCAGTTCCATTCAGAGAATGTGTTATTTTGAGAGGAACATTGCAGTGGGGCTCTTGCAGAGTATTGGAGGGAGAGATATTTAGTGAAGGGATCATCCTTTCACTTGAAAGATCCATTGGATGAGGAATATTCAATTTGAGCATCAGATTCATCTATCTCCATCCAGTTCCATTTCTAGTGAGTTGATGTAGCTACCCAGCAACTCCGGCATTTCTGTGGAATTTCCATTTTGTATGTTTTGCAGCCAATCCTTTTAGGGATTGTGCATTATTGTTTCTAGGGGTTGAGATCTTGCTCCCCCTATTGTATTTGAGCCACATATTGGTATATTTGTGTATTGACACTATTATGCAGCAGTTTCCCTTCATGGACTGCGCTGCCATAGCTTGAGTTCATATGTGTAGCAGTGTTTTCATCATGATTTATGTACTTGTTCTTTGAGGCTGATCACTACTCATCTTGAGTATCATTTTCCCCAAGATCTTGTATTCCTTAGTTGCTGCTATTATTTAATAAAATGGCTCTGGATTCCTCTCATGATTTTTTGAGTTGAGTGTTGCTGTTGCACCATTATTATGCTTGCTTATTGCTGGAGCTCCAACTGTAGAATATCCTGAGATATTCTCATTGTTGTAGCAGTTTCCTGAAAAAGGAATATTACATAAAATGAATGAAATTCCATACAGATAAAAAAAATGGACTTGAATTTTTTTTTATCTCATCCTTTTTCATCCATTCATTTCTTCCAGCAACTCAATTTCTACATCATGCTCCATGAGCTCTTCACTTAAACTTGTCCAGATGCCACTCTTAGAACTCTATTTTTTTCTGTCTCCTAAAGGAAACTCCATAACCTTTCCTTCTTTATGAAAATTTGTATATATTATTTCCCTTCATGATCTTCATGACCTGCACATGAAAATACACATTAATTTCAAAATTTTGGAGATTTTGAGCCTTTCCAAATACTCCTAGTGTCATTTTCTGTTCCTGGAGATTCCCCGTAGTTCATTAGACTTTTGATAAGTATCTCCTCTTCACCCTCATCCTCAACTTTACTCCTTTTCATAATACCTTTTGATCAGGGTTTATCTTTTCCCTCAACATCATTGTTCCCATTTTTCATTATGATAGTCTCTCTTAACGATTTGTAGCACCTGTTCTCTTCCTACTCTCGGTTTTGAGATGCAGTCGTTACACCCACTTATTGTTATTGGAAATTTTGTTCTTGATTCTTCTTTTGATTTATATAAAGTTCGCCCACTTTAAATATGAAAGGCCATATAGCCACCTCTAGTATTTTTGCTACCAGTTTCTCCTTGGTGACATTCTTCCAATATCTCACTAGCATCATCAATGAGGCCTTCTTCACACTCAGTGACACATTTCACTAGTGTGTCATCAAGTTCATTTATTGGCAGCCATCCATAAACCTTAATGTCTGTCGATATCCACACTAATATATTCAGGGAATTCATCTCCTTTTCATTATATGGCTTCCCATTTTCTACATCCCCATAATAGTAAATAAAATGTAGAATCCCAAAATGCTAGTAGCTTTCTATCAATGTTTAGTGCCCTATATTCCTTAGTTGCAAATGAGAAAAAAGTCTCTTGAGACAAAGAAGTCTCATTACCCTTCTCCTCTCCCTCATCTTTTGGAAGCATATCTGCATCCTTTTCAGAATCCCAACTGTCCACATATCATATTTATTTTCCAAAAAATTCACAAAGGTTGGGCACAATTGTGTGGTTGCTTTCTCCATGCAGCTTTTGTGTGTTGAGAATTAGGTAAGGGAAAAATTTAATACAAATTCTCTTATATGATCACTATTTGACCGATTGACCGAGAACTTGTCCCTTTCTTCACATGCTTTAGTGGCCTCTCATACTGTGGTATGTCTCCTTCTTTCTTTTCACTGCAGCTCAGACTTGTATTACAGACTTAAACCCAAACAAGGAGCTTCTATCCTTCGTTGTATAGGCTTATCACTTTGTTGAAATGTAACTCTTCTACGCACCAATACAAAGACTTTGAACTTGCACTTTAACTTTAGACTGATCCGAACCTTTTGGTCTGTCTAACCCATCTGAAAATATCGGAGGCAACCCACCGAAAAACTCAGAGAAGAAATTGTGAAATTCTATCCTGCAGTAGATCCGCAATCAACCTGCACTGGATCTGCAATCTTGTTCTTTTTCCTGCGCAAATCAATAGGGTATTTACAGTTTTTGCTATTATTTAATTAGCTGGCCTGCCAACCAATGTGTCCATGGTGAATGGGCCAACTAGATAAGGTTTATTCCAACGTTGGAGAGTTGATTCTGCACAAAATTTAAGGCTTGTCTTTCATCGTTGCATATAGGGTTGTTGTGAGATTCTTCCACAAGGTCTTGGAGAATTTTTTGACACTTAACTCAAGCCTAATGGACATCAAGATGATGCTACTTTCTCTAGATGACTTCTTTTCTTCAAAATGTTGAGTGAAAAAACTATTGCCCTCAACTTGTCTTCTTCCATAAAAACACTAAGTTGTTGAATGAGGTAACTTACTTATCCCATAAATTTTGTTACCCTCATTATCACATGAGTTCTTGTTTCAAATGATGTCACACCACATCCTATTATTTATTGTAGACATATATTATGCAAGATCTAGGAGCCATAAGGAAAATTATTGTGAGGGAGACCAATCTTTAATGATCTCTTACTCCCTCTTTCTATGGAATTATTTCTTCCACCCTTTCCGGTTTCATGAACTTTATTTCCTACATTTGACTTTGTCCTTTGAGGACAATATTTTCTTCTATTTTTAATAATTATTCTTCTAGATCCTTTTGTGTCTCCAATATTGTTCGTGTGCGAGAGCCTTAATAGTTCCTTTCCATGAATTCAACGGAGACTCTTATATATGACTTTATTTATGAGGACTATGACTATTCTCCTTATTTCATGCAAGGGCATTTGATAATACAACCATATTTTATATCTCCATGCACAACGAAGTCATTTAACCAAAATTTATTATGAAAATGAAAGATACTTACTTGGCAAGTGAAGAGAAGATCTTCACCTTGATGCTTCCTTGAACGATCTTCTTCTTAACCTGCTCCAAACTATGTGGTATGACATCCATTTGTGTAGCTGAACTTTAAGACTATGATTCTTCCGAGGCTGTGACCACCACTGGTAAGTTGAGATCATGTCATTGAGTTCAAAAATACATAATAATTATCTTTACTGGAGGAAGCACCGAATCATATATATAGAATAGAATCAGTATTGTAAGTGCCCTTGAATGATCTTAGTTTTAGTATTGAGATTGGTGGGATTTCATGATGTACTTCAAGCTTTTACTATGGTAGCATTGATCATACCGAATTATGATAGTATCACAGTTCTATCACTATGGTAGTACTAATGACCAGAGTCTTGTTTATTTAGTTATGTTGAGAATGTCACTGTGATATGTGACTACCCTCCTTATAAAACTTCAACCGTAACCAGAAAATCAAATATGGTCAACGCAACAGTCAAACTCCTCCTTTGAATCTCGACCAAAGGAATTCAAACTTGGCCTCCAACGACAATCAAAGTCAGCCCAAAATAGTCACAAATTAGTGGCCAAACTTGGTCAACCTGAAGTCAACCCTGCGGTCAATGTGGGTCAAACAGCCTAGAAAAGCTCGATTTTTGTGCCAATCAATGTGGCCTGGTCAAAAAAAATATTCCTCCAAAAATCGCAGTCAAAACTGGTCGAACAACACCTGGTCAACGCTAGTCAAACTTGGTCAACTCCTAAAATTTTCGGCCCTGCAATTATGTCTAGAAATTTGTCCTTGTTGTGCCACACATGTGAGAGAGAGAGAGAGAGAATGCCCAATGTTGTACGAACTAGTGAGAGAAGGAAAGGGAAGAATGTGTGAGTGATGATGATGCCAAATGAGGAGAGAGGGTATTTGTATTTATACAATTCGTTGATGGTGAAGAGTCACATCCATTGGGCTTCATGAGCCTACATGAAGATGTGATCGGCCTGAACAATTTGCACATGTGTGGGCATAAATTCAAAAACACACTTCTGCTTGTCCAAATTGGATGATCTTTATGTCAATTTTGGTCCTCTCTAAAAGAAGAATTTAATGCAATCATCATCTCCTTCAAATGAGTTGTCCCAAGGTGGAATTTGGCCCTAGTTTCCAATTATAACACATTCTCTTTAAAGGCATATTTTGTTGAATGACATATTACAACAAAATGAAGTTAATAACAAATTACCCTAGGCCAAACCAACTCCTTTCCTTCAATGAATTCCCTCATCATTGCAAGAACAAGAACATAATTATATATAAATGTCACTCTACTCACTTTGTTCAACACATTCCTTGACCAAAGTTAATTTCCCTTTGTCTTCTAACATAAGGTATGTGTAACGTGTTCCACAAGGTGTCTTATGTTTCTTCATCAATATTTTCCACACTAAAACATAATTAGCAACGTTATCAAGGAAAATTTGCACAATGTTTTCCTCCCTTCTCTCCAAATTATTTTCAATATTGTAAGAAAAATGGCATCATTCAAAGGATGTACCAACTAATTTGAGGAAAATTATAACTTTAGGACATGAAACCAAAATCTTAATTATGGTCTTTTCCCTTCCATATGTCCAACCATCTAGAATAATAGTGCATATTTTTTCTATCCAAGATCCCCTTAATGTTATCAACCTCTCTATGGTATCCTAAGTCAAATAGTTCAAATATGAGGTTGGGTTCAACAACAATTAGGTTCAGTTTGAATTCAATTTTTTTTTATGAGGTTCAGATGAAGTTTGCGATGAGGCTCATCTATATACATTTTTTCATTATCTATAGATTCTGACTACAGTGGTGACTGGTCCTAGATATAAACCCCATGGGCCATGACACATGCTACAGGGCATAGCTTGAGTTGTGGGTGTGGCACAGGCTATAGGCCACAAATTGAGTTGTCAGCCATATCAAATCCCCTGGAGGTTCGGCACAACAAGGGTGGAAAATCACAAACAAAAGAAGTCTTTGTGGGTAGTGAACGATCAACCTGGTAGGTATATGGTCCATCTGGCAATGGTAATGGAGGGTCAAATTCCACAAAGAAGAGAATTAAGACTAGAATTGGCATAAAGAAATCACATGGTCGAATAAGGTTAGTAGGATCAAGGGTCAGCAACAATGGAAAAAGGGTCAGTGACATGGGAAATGGAGACAAGTTGGTTGAGTGAAGAGTGGACAAAAAAGTGCAAAAAGGATTCTAAGTTAAGGGATCTATAGTTAGCAAAACTTTACTTTATTATTTATAAAAAACGAGAAAAATGATAAAAAAAAACCAATTTTTCCTTCAATTTCAAATTCAACTTGAGGTTCAGTCATGAGGTTTGAAGAACCTAATCAAACCTAAGAATTTTCTTTAGGTTCATTGAATTTTAAACCTCAAATTCGAATTTTGGTGAACCATGTGACATAGATGGTATCAATGTTTTTAGCTTGCCAAAGGGATTGCTAAGCTTATCAATGCTCATATTTAAGAGTCTTTAAAAGTTAGACCACAAATATCAATTGAATCATAGGCTGATAGAATATGTTTCCCTTAAGAGGCATTAAGGAAAATCAGACAAATACCACCATCTACCTACAATTATCTCTACCATTTTGCTACTCTTTTTCCTTCAACATGAATCTAAGGGGATTTGTGCACCAACTGGTGGATGGGTAAAATCAAAGACTAGTTTTTCTATTACTTGAGATGTTTGCATCATCTCCAAAACATTAAAACCCTTAAGGAACCTCCCTCACCTCAATTTCCAAGGCCTCTCCCAATTGTTGCATGCCTTTTTCCTTTTATTTTTTGTTTGCATCTCTATATTAGGATTTCAGATGTCTTATTGGGACAAACAACTAGATTGTTGTTAGAAAGTGTAGCCACGTAGTATACAAGCTGGTTTATACCCCCAGAGTAATTATCATTGTATCATTCACATCTTACCCAAGAACCCTCTAAATTTATCCCAAATTGCCAACAATTTCTAAGATTTTTTATAATGGTTTTGAAACAAATTTCAAGCCTTAACCAAACTAACCTAGAAATTCAAAGATGGGAAATTGAGGGAAAAAAGAAATGTGAAATATTATGTATCAAAATGCAGTCCCAATTTTTTTCGGACATTCTGATTATAGTAACTTATAGCTATTTTTGAGCTAAGTGGCCATGCTATGAGGGGCATCCCTATTCCATCAAAACCAATGAGGATTTTCACCTAGCCTCACCTACACCCACTCAAGAGGTTTGGAGTGTGGATCTATGTGTTAATACAAGCCTAATCACCTCACTGATAGTTGCTATGCACCACAGCCATGGGTTGTAGCCTTTATTTTTCCTGTTATATCCATCAAAACCCATTCTAAATGCCTTCAAATGGTTCAATGTTGGTTCTAGATGGCTCCATGGCACTTCCAAGACACCCAAGCACTTCAAGAAAATATCCTCATATAAAGAAATTTAAGAAAATAAGAATTGTTAGTTGACTGAATCTTTTGCTAGCTGAAAGTCACGTTAAGGCCAAAAGATTACAACTAGACTGTTAAATCACTTGAAATTCTCCTTAAAACCCCAAAATCTTCTTGCAAATGGCCTTCAAAAAATTCTCACGAATGGCTTTGTGTTCAAGTCAAGGGGTTTTAAAGGAAAAGACAAGGCGAAAAACTCCCTCTTATCCCCAAAACCGTCAGCAACATCAAAAACTGCCATTCATTCGGACTTACCATACTCCACTACGCATGGGAGAACTTGCCAACACTCACAAGTATAGGAAGTATTGACTTCCCAATGCTTGGTCAATGTGAGTTTTGTCCCAAGTAATTGCCACGTTGCCACACTCTTGATCAATGTTTTAAAACTTGGACTTGGCCTCGGAATCGGTCAAGGGTCAAATAGGACTTGGAATGACTCAGACTGATCTGATTTCAATTGCTTGGTTTGCTAAAAAAATATAGATAATATATAAATTTTAATGAAAAAATATATTTTGAAATTTCAAGATTCAAAACCACGATTCCAAACCATTAGATATAATTAGTGATGCTTTAAATGGCCTCTAGAGTGGGAAATGCCCTTAAAAAGGATTAGGAAAATATAATTTTTGAATGAAAAAAGGTAATACCCTCCCTCATAAATTTACCCTTGGGGCTTCATGTATCTACAAAGTATAAACCTAGAGATACTCCACTAAAATTATAGTGAGAATAAATACTAATTTGTTGTGGGAACATTAAAAAAACCACACATGTGACGAATCGTTGCTTGCACACAGAAATTTTGATCCTAGATAAACCCACAAATCTATACATACCCTAAATTAGCAGGCTTACCAAAAGCCAAAATTATGCTATAAAAATGTGCCAAACATGTTGAAGCATAGCCTGAAACCCAAGGTAACAGGTAAGAATACCTCCAACCAGCAATAGAATTTGTGGCATATAATTGACATGCCCATACAAGCAACACAGTGGAGGAGGAAACTGCCAAAATCCCTTAGAATAAAAATGCCATAGGCACAGTAAACAGATCTTATGAAACCTTGGGTTCGCTGGGCATATTTACAACATGTTGGCAGAAAAAATAAAAAGTCAGTGGAGGGGTTGCGAAGAGGCTGAAATAAGGCCAAATTTCGGTCTAGGAAAATATGCTCTAAAATATCAGCAAAAATACAGGTCAAAGAATGACCTATGCATAACATAACATGCCCAAATTCCATCAAAAAATCACTTGGCCAAGAAGGTACAGACTCTGCCGAGCTGGGCTGGTTTGGTACCAAACCATCCAAGTCATGCCTTGTGGTTTGGTACTGAAACAGTCTGACTCGGCTGAGTAGGTACTGGCCCTCTGAACCAATCCATTGGCCAAGCTGATATGGTAGTTCGAGTAAACTTGGTCCAAGTTTTAAAACATTGCACACAAGTACTCCCAAGAAATACCCAAGGCTATGGAAACAATGGAACAAATAACGATTAATTACCAAACTGTCATGCTGAGCACCATATTCATAATTTAATGATGCATGTAAGGGAAACATTAGAGGATATATAACCATTGTCTCAAGCAACCTTAGAATATTCTATTAGACTTTTGAATTTCATTTTTTTCCTTTCCAGTTTAAGTGTGACATAATATTGATGGGTATATTTCTCTATCAGGTAACTATTGACAGGATTCCCATGGCATACCCCTTCTTTTCTATTTATGATTCCTTTAATGTTTATCTTTTTGGCCTGCAAGCTATTCCCAAAAGGTGGGAAATGTTTCACATGTTGTCTTCCAAATCAAGAAAATCATCAAAAGTTGGGAAATGTTTCGCGGGTTGTCTTCCAAATCAAGAAAATCATTCGAGATTCAAAGCAATGCAATTCTCTCCCAGATTTGTGAATCATTATACCCAAAGAATTCTAGCTCCAAGTCTAGGTCCATTGGATCCAATAGGCAGATCCAATAAGCTAAAAAAAACGTTGAATTTTACAGGCCTGTTTTTTAATAAAAGCATGCCCTATGGTATTTAGTCCTACTTTCATGATATTTTTCGAAGTCATATTTTCTGGTATATGAGCAAGCACGATTTATAAAAATGTACAATACAACATCATATCATTTAACAATATTTCTCATAAATGAGAACAATGTTTTTCTTACCTTCTAGTGTCATAACATCACAAAGATTCAGTGCCTTTTCATAAGAACTCAAAAAATTTAAATTACCTAATGGTGAAGTAAAACGAGAACAAAAAGACCAGTTGCCATCCAGTATGTTCAACCCAAAATACAGATCTATTTCTACTTATCTATTATAGAACCCATCAATTTAGTAAATCATATAGATTCAACAAACTTGAATTAGGGATTAAACAACTAGCATTCATTAATTTACTACTCCCATCATCAGAACTATTAATACACAATTGTGAAGTTTTGCTTTAGCTTAAATACCAACTATCAAATTCTTATCACCTCTTTACAATCATGTAGAGTTTCCATTTTAAAAACCATTTTATCTGATTTGTAGAGTACACATTACAATATTTTACACGCATCATATAAATCCCTCTTTGTGAATGATGCATTATACCATGAATTGAGTGGCCGCATTCTATAAACAATCAATTTCTACAATTTCAGTTTGTCCTTAGCATCACAAAATGGTATAGGATATTTAGACTCTGCTATCAAAAAATTTCCTGGAGAATTCACATCACTCCACTCTGAGAAATGGAAGCAATAAACAAATGAAATCATAAGAAAATATAAGTAGAAAAGTAATCGAAATAATGGAGAAAGATGAGATTAGTTGTTCAATTAGAAATTTCACTATCAGATTTCATCAGTGTAGTCAAGGCCTGTGCTAGAAAATCTACTTCGGTGCAGATTAGCAAGGCCTATCTAGGAAACTCCATTCAATCAAACAAATGAAGACATTTTTTAGTTATGCTACATGATATTCTCATTTCTTCTCCATTGTTATGTTTATTGTCATGAATCATCATCCATGAGCTTATACAATTGACCTCTCTGGTAGGAAAAAAGGGCAAGCTTGGAGGATAAACTCAGAAACCAATCCTTCAAAGCCCCAGTGATTCACCATTTATCTTTAGTGTCTGAACAGTAACTTCAAAACAAGGCTTTTCTTTTCTATTAGGAAACACACCTCTCTTTATGGCTGCTGAATAAAGTTTTTCTGCACCTTCTTTCATGCCCGGCTTGTGGTATTATTTAATCAAAATATTGTAAGATATAGTATTTGGATCCACACCATTTTCAACTATAAAGCCAAGCATCTTAGTAGCCTCACCTAATATTTTCAGTCTACAAAACCCCTTAATTATTTTATTGTATGTCATTAGACTGGGGGATAAGCCCTTGCCCAACATCTCATGAAAAAGTGTATGGGCCATATCTATCTCTCCTTCTGCAGCATGAGCTTGTATCAGTAAATAGTAGTTAAGGGAATTATGCCTATGTCCCCTATTATACATTTTTCTAAATAATTTAATTGCATCTTTGGCATAAGCATTCCTGAAGAGTCTTCGGAATAGGGTGATCATTGTCTTCATATATAGTTCATAGCCCTTGTCTTCCATCTAATCATGCAACTTCAAAGCCTCTAAGATCTTGTTCTCTTTTATTAGCCCATAAATTATGGCACTGTATGTAATTATGTCAGGCATGTAGTCGTTCTCATTCATTTCTTCGAGGAGAAGGAAAGCTTCATCCAATTTTCCTCCCTTGCAATATCCATTGACCAATGCATTATAGGTCACTACAGTTGGCTTTATTTCACTCATTAAAGCTTCACTGAAAATCTCTTTAGCCTCGTCTAATCTACCTACTTTGCAGAAATTGTCTACTAGCAAGGTGTTTGTATAAATATTTGGTTTACAGCCCTTAATTTTATTTATACTCAACCACTCCAGGGCCTCTTCTACTCTACCAACAAAACAGAGACCAATGATCATACAATTGTAGGTCACAATGTTTGGCTCAAACCCATTCCTTATAAATGCGCCTCTAACTTGCTGTGTTGTATGTTGATCTGAAAACTTAGAGAATACACTATCTTAATATTTCTGATTTACTGTTTGCTCTCTTTAAACTCGAATGTCATTTGATGGTAAATTTTCACTCTTTAATGCACAAATTTTATGTATTAGAAAGGTAAATTTATAAATTATTTCAGTTTTCATTTTTTGGTTTCAAGTTATATATTGTTTTCAAGTTTTCACATTTCTAATTTTATTGCAATGTGGCAGACTGATCATGGCAGTACAGGAACAACCCCAGGACAGGTAAACAAATAAAAATTTTAGTTTCATATTATTTTTTATATCTTTAACATTTTTTTATATATATTTCATGCTTCTTATTATTTTATAATGTGGCAGGATGATCACAGAAAGGGGCCAGCCGAAGAACATGTAAAGTGTCATCCATGCTCTATCTTCACGTATTTTAATTCTTTACATAATTGAAATAATGTTTATTTTGTTCAAATATGCAGATGCCTAGCCATGGTGTGCGTGATGATTGCCTCAACGAGGAAGAGTTATCTTCATCCCCATGTCCATTGGTGTTGCTGCGAGAAAAGGCGCTAAAAGCAGCAAGGAACTTGAGCGTTTGGTAGACATTGTGCCTCAAACACCTGATTTAGGAAAAAGGATAAGACAACTTATGACCTGGCTAGAAACATATAAGTTAATAACAAAATATCAAAATGACATTTTTATTGTTCTGCATGAGATCAATTGTGATAGGTTGATTTTTAATTTTTACATTAACTAAACTAACAAAAAAATTCTTTTTTATGTAGCATTTCATGGGCCCTGATGTCCCCCATGTTGGTGGTAGTGGGACACAAAGGCAAGAGATTCCCGAGGAACCCTCTCGTACACCTTCTATGCCTTTAGGTAGCATCCAAGAAATGCACCTAGCCCAAGAAGACACAAAGCCAACCGCAGAACATGTTGGCAGTGATGAGGCTGGTATGGCCAAATTTGTTATTGCATTTCCTGGAGCTACACGTGTCACCTCCACGGGGACCATTCCAGGAACGTTTTTAGTGAACAATGAATGTGTTCGTATAATGCAAGTACAAATCCCATGTAAGTTTTAATATTTTAACTGTTTCATGTACTCTATCTAAAACATATTTATCATGATTATTAATTTTAAATTAATGATAATATATTTTTTCTATGTAGGAAACAATTATTTATAGAGGGCCTCGGAAAGCAAGGAATTGGTAACTTTTGGCCCAACCATATGCATAAGGTGGAATTCCCAGAATTCCAACCTGAAAAAAGAACTTCTAGATTATCTATAAGGCCTTTTTGGGGTGGGCACATTTGATAGAACATCAGTCGCCCGGGCAGTTGGAAAATATCTGAAATATACCGAGGACACCTAGAAATTAACTCTAGATACGAGCGTCCTCTCACAGTTCCATAGAGGGAGTGGAGAACACTCATCGATGACAGAAAAGAGAAAAAGGTCAAGAAAGAAGGAAAAATGCTAAATGGACCCACAAGGTAAATTACAACTTTAATTCAATAGCTTTGATTTTCTCTATGTGAAATAAAAGTGTGCTACATAACTGACTTCAAGCTTTTGATGATAGGTTTCCTGACACGTAGAAGGAAACCAAAGCTAGGATTGAAAAGAAAGGCCATCACAAGCTAGGCCAGGGCGATACTTGAAATTAGCTGCAAGAATTGTATGTAGCTAAACATCTTATAATTAATTGTATCGCCTTCCAATATTTTTGTAATCCCATCAAACAACATTAAAAATATACAATCATATGTAATGTAGGGTGACGACTTTGGAACGAAAACCATAGAGGAAGACAAAAATATCGCTTTCCGTTCCGTCTACCAAGCCGTAGAAGCTTGGGATAGGTCCCAAGATCCAGAATGCCTGATAAGGTAAAATGTTAACCTTTCAATATATTTGTTTTCTTCCATAAATTTAATGTCCAACAACTTTGTTTAAATCAGGGGAGCAACACTTTCAACGAGCCAAATAACCCAGTTGTAGAGCAGTGTGTTGAGAGTGAAATATTTCCAGAAGTACATGGTCCTCACGTAGAACCTGATCATTCCAGTGGGGACTACGCCGACAATGTTACTATCAGTGACGGCCATGATAGTAATTAATTTCTACTTATGTTTTTTTCTAATTATACCTTGAGGGTTGTGTCCTTATAACGTTTTTTGTTTAAATGACAGAGAATATTGTACTTGAGCATCCTACCACCAGAAAGGAACACAGGGCAACAATTCCATGTAGAAATTTCTGTTTTCCACCCCATTTTTCAGTTTCTCCTTATTTTTCCATATAGTTAAATGCCCATTCCCATAGCCATACATTCAACAAGCTGAAAAATAAATATTTTTCTAAAAACACAAATTCTGGAAAATTTCAAATGCTGGAAATTGCAGAAATAAAACTCAGCAAAATAAATCAGCCACACAGAGAAAATAAACATGCTGATTTTTGGTTAATGTGACCTTGGAAAAACCCCCTACAAATCTCAGGGAAAATCAGTTCGAAATCTCTTCTTATTTCTGGAAAATGATTTTACAATGAGAGAGAAATACTTAGAAAATTTCAGCAAGTAATAAATACAACTTATCTCGTTTTCTGTGCTTAACCACTGCCTCGAAAAATGTGTAGACAACAAAAATAGAAACAGCAATAAATGTTATACGGAATCCTCGAATTTCATGCCCAAAATTTACAGCATTAAATGTTGTTGTACATACTGCCTCAAAAACTATGCAAACAACAATAAATGTTGTTGTACGAATTTCTCAATTTCCGTGCAGAAAAAACAGCAAAGCTGCTGTACGATTTTCTGCCTCGATTTTTGTGCACAAATCCGCCTTGAAAAATTTGCCAGAAAATCAGAAACCTGCTCCTAAAAATCTGTGCTAAGCCTTGTTGTACGACCTCCTTGGAATACATGCCAAATCTGATGTACGATCTACCTTGAAACTCGTGTCCAAATCTGCCTCGAAATCTGTGCCTCTCCTTGCTGTATGGACTTGCTAAAGTGTTGCATCGGTTTGTGTGCCAAGTTCTGTCCTCATTCTCCTCACTGCCCAAAAATCTGCTTTGCTCTCCTTCTCTCCTTCTCTCAATCTGCTCATGAAAGAATGAATGACCTTTTCCCTCCTTTTCCTCCTTTAACCTAACCCTAAGTGACTTTTGGGGAATCCCTAAATCCAATGGCTGAAAAAGTTTTAGATCTAGGGCTGAGATTAAATGCTTATTTAAATCTCACTTTCTATATTTTAATTCACCCCACTTTAATAAAGACCCACTTAGTCATTTATTTCCAAAGTCACTTTTCCTTTCTAATTTCACATTGACTTTATTAAAGTCACTTTAAAATCAGACTTTAGTAACTTTATCACTTAACGTCACTTTTAAATTAGATTTGAATTTATAACTTTATAAAGTCACTTTAGGAGAAAAAATAAATTCTTTTGGACACTTCTCCCTATGCCAAAGATCAAAGCCTTAGGGAACCACCTGTCCTTCGGTAACCAAATTTCAACAATCCCTCTTATCGAGGAAGGTGTTCCTCACCACACCCATATTGTCTCTGAAGTAAACATGCTTGCCCCGTGGTAAGGCTTTGGTAATAATATCTGCAACCTACTCATCAGTGGGAATATACTCAAGCTTCGCAGCTCCCTTCTGAACATAGTCTCTGATGAAATGATATTTGATCCTGATATGCTTTGACCTATCATGAAATACTAGATTCTCTGTGAGTTTAATGCAACTCTGATTATCACAGTAAATAACTAAAGGTCTCAATGGCTGACCAAATAATCCAAACAACATCTTGCAAAGCTAGATGGCCTCACAACTAGCTAGACTGGCTGCCATGTACTCTACTTCCTCTGAACTCAATGCTACTGACTGCTGCTTTTGGCTGAACCACGACACCACTTCCGAACCCAACCTAAAACAGCACCGTGAAGTGCTCTTCCTATCAGAAGCACAACCTTCCCAATCAGAATCAGTGTAACCTACTAATCTCACTCCATCACCCTGCCTATAATCCAGACCATAATCTACTGTCCCCTACAAGTACCGCAAAATGTGTTTTGCAGCAACCCAGTGCACCCTCCTGGGCTCACACATGAATTGGCTCATCGTGTTGACTGTAAAAAATATATCTGGTCTAGTTTTGACCAAATACATCAAGGAACCAATCAACTATCTATACCAAGTGGGGTCCACCAACTCAGAATCTGAAGTGTGAAGCTTCTTCCAGTTGGTGATCATCGGTGTCGACATGGGTCTACAATCCTCCATGTGGAATCTACCAAGGATGTCCACAATATACTTCCCCTGCCCGAGGAAGAAATGCCCCTCCTCCTACCACACCTCCAAACCCAAAAAGTAATGCATCAAGCCAATGTCCTTCATCTCAAACTCTGATGCAAGATCTCTCTTGCAGTGCTCTATGAGTCTCTCTGCACCCGTAATGACCAAGTCATCCACATACAACACGAGAATGAGTGGCTCCTCACCTATCACAATAAAGTAAAGGTTCGAATCTGCCTCACTCTTTGTGAAACCCATCTCCTGCAAGTATGTATCTATCCTGTAGTACCAGGCTCTGGGAGCTTTCTTTAGGCCATAAAGGGCCTTCTTCAGTCTGCACACATGGGACTCCTTTCCATGCACCTCAAAGCCCTGTGGCTGCTCAATGTACACCTCCTCCTATATGAAGCTATTAAGAAATGTGGTCTTCACATCCATCTGGTGGATCTTCCAACCCATATTTTCTGTTATCGATATGATAGAGTGAATCAAAGTATATCGAGCCATGGAAGGAAAGGTCTCTTCATAATCAACTCCCTCTACCTGGGAGAACCCTCTAGCCACAAACCTTTCTTTGAATTTCTCAATGTTGTCATCTGCAACATGCTTTACCTTGTAAAGCCATTTGGAAGTAACCATGGATTTTCCCTCAGGCCTTGGCACCACCTCCCAAACATCATTCTTCATGATAGAATAATACTCCTCCTACATGGCATCTCTCCAGACCTGCTGGCTAGCTACCTCCTCATAGCTAGAAGGCTCAAAGTCAAGGATGTTGGCAACCATTTCCATATAGATATAGAACCTATCAGGTGGTCTGCTCTCTCTAACCGACTTCTTAGGCCCAGCAACAGATCTGGCCTCTCTCAGGGTATCCTGAAGTCAATTGGGCTTCCTCTTCCCTGAGCACACTTCTCCCAATGGAGAATGAAACTCCTAACTATCTGTCTACTGTCCTCCTTCCTAAACCTGAACCTATAGATGCTGAAGTACCGTGTGAACTATCCATCAGTGGACTCCCTAGTGAACTGCTCTACGGACTGCTCTGCATGCTACCCGAAGCACCACCCCTCTCACTCTATGAGCCACTGTTCACTGACGGACCTAACACTGTAATCAATGTACCTCCAGATCCTCCTGATCCCTACCCACTAGATCCTTGTGACTAACTCAGCTACTCCTGAGGTTCTCGCTGATCTAGATACTCTAACTCCCATGACCTCCTGAAAGCCCTGTCCTCCTCAAACTTCACATGCTGCCTGATAACAACTCTCCTTTGTGCGGGAATATAAATCTGAAAGGCTTTCGAGGTATCACTATAACCCACAAAGATACCCTCCTATGTGGTAGGCTATAGTTTGGTCCTCTTCTCCTTGGGTACGTAGGAGTATGCAATACACCCAAAGATATGAAGATGACCAACATCAGGATTCTTCCCAGAAAAAGCCTCCTCCGGATTCACATGACCCAAGGCACGATGCAGATTCCTATTCTTCAAATATACAACAGTGTTGCAGGCCTCTGCCCACAAAAATAATTGCAACCCCTGATCATGTAGCATGGCTTTGGCAGCCCCTCCGATGGATCTGTTCTTCCTCTCTACAACCCTGTTCTACTGGGAGTTGTAAGGAACTGTGAACTCCCTCCTAATGCCTACCTCTACACAATAATCAACAAACTCACCAAGGATGTACTCTCCTCCATTTTCCGACCTCAGGGACTTGATCTTCCGACTTGTCTGAGTCTCCACAAGAGCTCTAAACTCCTGAAACCGCTTGAAGACCTCACTCTTGGTCTTCAAGAAATAAATCCAGGTCCTCCTGGAGTGATCATCAATGAATAATACATAATACTCATATCTACTCAAGGAAACGTGAGACATCTAACTGCTCACATCGGAATGAATCAAATCAAGTATCCCAGTCAATTCGTTGTCACTGCTGGGAAAAGGGGATTTGGAAAACTTTCCCATCGCACATGCTCTGCATGTATCAATGTGATCAGTACTGAAATATGGCACACATGTAGTGATCTCCCACAATTTCCTCAAGTCTCCATGATACATACGCCCCATCCTACGGTGCCAAATCTAACACAGCTCTGAACTGCTAGCTTTGCTGCTAGTACTGCTACTCAATGCCAAAAGAAGCTGAAATGAAAACTTGTACACCTTTGCATGGCGTACACCAATCACTCTAAATAAATCAGCTGGAGCGCCCCTGGGATATATCAGCACATGTCCTCTCTTGAACAATATCTCATATCCTCTATCCTCCAATGCTGAGACGGATATGAGGTTCTTCCTCATCCCTGGCACATATAGAACATCTGACACCTTCAAGGGAGGTTTGGGTTCCCTGTTAAATGTCAAAGTCCCCACACCGACTGCTCTAACAACACTGTAATTTCCGAGTACTACCTCTATAACAGTGCCACTCTCTGAAAGCTCTAAGAAGTACTCATAGACTCCTGTCATATGACATGAAGCCCCACTGTTGACATACTAGATACCTGAATATGCTCCGCTAGTGGAGGGAAATGCACACTCCCTCTCAACCTCCGTGGCAGGTGATCTTGCACTAGTGGAATCACAAGAAATGAACCCAAACTCCTGGTCAAAGCTATCCGTAAAGTCCTCTATCTCTATTGATGTTTCCATGCTCTGGTTCTTCCCCTTCTTCTTCTTCTCCGGACACACAATTTCATAGTGTCCCATCTTCGAAAAATTCCAATACTTCAACTTCGAATAGTCCTTCTGCATGTTCCCCTGTTTACCTTTACCTTTGCCTTTGCCCCCACCACTGCTTGTGGAAGCTTGCTTCTTTCCCTTACCTTTCTTGCCTCCTTCTAACAGTGCTACATCCTCATCCTGTTCAACTGGTTTGGCTGTCCCAAGCTGGCTCTTTCTGATTTCTATCTGTATGCAATCATCCTAGGACCTCTCCCAAGTGGGAAGGGTCTCACATGCACAAACCCTATCAGCAAAGTTCAGCCATGAACTGGGAAGGCCATTCACTATAATCTGCACCAACTCAGTGGATGGAATGACCTCTCCAACTACTGCCAATGCATCTCTCACATTAGTAATATTTGTGAGATATCTAGTTGCACTATCAGTCTTACCCATCTTAATGGTCTTCAGCTTCTCCCTTAGGACCATTTTCCTGTTCTCATTAGTACTCTGGGAGAGATTGGTCATTGCTATCCACATCTCATGAGCATATCTCCTTCCTCTCACATGAGGAATGCAATGGTCTTTGATTCCATCTAGAATCAGTCTCTTACCCTTGTTATTATTTTTATTAAAAGTTTCCAACTGAATAGCATAAATAGGCACATTAACAGGGTTCTGTGTGGTATGCACCATGATATCCCAGACTTGTCCCTCCTTAAAGATACTCTGCATTCTCTCCTTCCAAACATTGTAGTTACTATGCCCATCTAACCTATCATCCACCCTCAAGCCCAAGGACATGCTTGTTGTCCTAAATAAGCTGAAAATAACACTGCTCTAGTAAAGGTAAAAAAAATTGTGTGAAAAATCAGCTTGCTCTAATTTTTCCTTCTTGCTGTCCCAAACATCCTTTTCAGCAAAATAGCTCCGATACCATGTAGAAATTTCTGTTTCCCACCCCAGTTTTCAGTTTCTCCTTATTTCTCCATATAGTTAAATGCCCATTCCCATAGCCATACATTCAACAAGCTGAAAAATAAATATTTTTCTGAAAACACAAATTTTGGAAATTTTCAAATGTTGGAAATTGCAGAAATAAAACTCAGCAAAATAAATCAGCCACATACAGAAAATAGACACACTGATTTTTGGTCAATGTGACCCTGTAAAAACCCCCTACAACTCTTGGGGAAAACCAGTTCGAAATCTCTTCTTATTTCTGGAAAACGCTTTTACAGTGAGAGAAATAATCAGAAAATTTCAGCAAGTAATAAATACAACTTATCTTGTTTTCTGTGCTTAACCACTGCCTCGAAAAACATGTATACAGCAAAAATAGAAACAACAATAAATGTTGTACAACCTCCTTGAATTCCCTGCCCAAAATTTACAGGATTAAATGCTGCTATACAGACTGCCTCGAAAACTATGCAAACAACAATAAATGTTGCTGTACATATTTCTCGATTTATGTCTAGAAAAAACAACAAAGCTGCTGTACAGTTTTCTACCTTGATTTCCATGCACAAATATGCCTTGAAAAAAGTGCCATAAAATCAGCAACCTGCTCCTTGAAATCTATGCCAAGCGTTGTTGTACAGCCTCCTTGGAATATGTGCCAAATCTACTATACAGTCTGCCTTGAAACTCATGCCCAAATCTGCCTCGAAATCTATGCATCTCCTTGTTGTACGGACTTGCTAAAGTGTTGCCTCGGTTTGTGTGCCAAGTTCTTCCATCCTTCTCCTCACTGCCTAGAAATCTTCTTTGCTCTCCTTCTCTCCTTCTCTCAATCTGCTCATAAAAGAATGAATGACCTTTTCCCTCCTTTTCCTCCTTTAACTTAACCCTATGTGACATTTTTGGAATCCCTAAATCCAATGGCTGAAAAAGCTTTAGATCTAGGGCTGATATTAAATGCTCATTTAAATCTCACTTTCTATTTTTTAATTCACCCCACTTTAATAAAGACACACTTAGTCATTTATTTCCAAAGTTACTTTTCCTTTGTAATTTCACATTGACTTTATTAAAGTCACTTTAAAATTAGACTTTAGTAACTTTATCATTTAAAGTCACTTTTAAATTAGATTTGACTTTATAACTTTATAAAGTCACTTTAGGAGAAAAATTAAATTCTTTTAGACACTTTTCCCTAGGCCAAAGATCAAAGCCTTAGGGAACCACCTGTCCTCCGGTAACCAAATTTCAACATTCCAACCGTGACAACTGGTGCACTAGGTAAATAATGTCATTGCAATTTTTTTTATTAATATTACTAAACTAGTTCAATGATATTTAAAAGTTGTCAATTAAAATTTAATATTATTTGTTTTTCTAGGCGATGCCCTGTCACTGCATGAGACCAAACATCATGAGTATGCAACTAGGTCAGCTATGCGGGAAAGGCACGAAACAGAAGTAGAGCACAATGATGTTGATGATGTAGTTAGGAGCTTTAGAAGTAGTAATGAGAAAAAGAAAATTTGATAATGTAAAATATTGTATTATTAGAAGACAAATGTTACCATACTTGGAACCTTTTTTGAATTATATAAAAACTCATTTATCATACTATTTTTATGCCAAGCAATTTCAATGTTTTCTTGCGTACTTTTTCTTGCATTGATTTTTTATTATTTATTAATTTTTTTTTTTTCTCCTCATGAAAGTAAAAAATGAAATAAATATTTGGTATTGGGGAATTGAGATTGACAGGAGGGGAGGGGGGAGGGGCCATAAGAGCTTCCACCTTCACATGGTTGGCCCTGTTTAGTAGAGAATAATTTATTGGAGCAATTTAATCTTGGAGCAAACCTCCCTCGATCCAACGTAGCAACAAAAATGTCATTATTGACTTAGTTGCTACTCTTTTAGATCATGGGAGGCTTGTTCCAAGTTCAAGCGGCTCCAATAAATTATTCTTGAGACGAAGAGGAGCTTATGCAGGTACGTTTCGACATTGTCAACATATGTTCTAAAATTATCATAAGAATGGATATTAGAGTAAAAAATACTACAAATATTACTTTTATTTATTGTATAGATAGTTATGGATTTTGAATGACTTGGCAGCACAGGTACAAATCCTCTTGCATTATGAGCAATACAACTTGTCAACGAGGGTCAAGTCCAAGATATTTTTGCTTGTGCGCTTGACCAGGTTCGTAGTGTCACATTTTGTAAGTTCCTTTACAGTTCATAATTCAAGATGAAGCTTGTTCATGATTATTATTTGGTTTTTTGTATGTGTTTTTTCCTTTATTTGATTGTAAGTTTGAACATTCTTTTAAACATTGAAACATTTTTTGTTTTTATACTATTTTTATACTTACTTGTTCTAGTTATGGTGATATAACCACCATTATATCATATTCATCTTATCCAATTCCCTTGGGTTGTAGTTAGGTACAAAGGAACTCCAACCAGTTCCAATTCCCTCACATTGCAGTTACAAGGACCATTGGAATAATTGGCACATACCACATTGGCTCAATTTTTTGGCCATCTTCATTCAAGTAGTTCAAGAGTACATAATCATATTTTGGGAACAATAAGCATGTTATTGGTGACATGCATGTGAAGACATATCAAGCGCTTGCATGATATTTTCCACCCTGGGCTCTGGTACCAAATTTCCCAAGTGGAGCAAGGGGGTTAATGTTGTTACTTCCAACAAAATCTTGTGCCATTCCAATAATCATGCTAGCAATAATCTTCGCACCGTGATGGTAAGTAGAATACTCAGAGACATAACTCGAGAATTGCGCAACCTTTGCTTGCGTAACAAAATTTCTCTTGAAAGAGAAAAACAATATTTTCCTTTGCCCTGGTTTCAAACCATCAACCATGGATGGTATGGATCTTTGCAAATCGGCCATGGAAAATAGGATTAGTTCCTTATTTAAAAATTTTATGTACTTGATAAGTGTGTCAGTCTAGTCCAAATATGTTATCGGCTCAAAATGTCTTAGTCAGTTCTTTCTAGCCTCTATTTTCATCTTGCTGAAGGCCAATTCAACTGCATCTCCATCTTCCTAATTTATCCACATGAAGTATTTTTTATGTTTTCAAAATTTTTAAAATATTCTTTCCCCTCCTTAGAAGTACTTATATCGAGACCTTTATAGTACTTTATGGTCCATCCTGATGTTGATCCACCCAGATATTCTCTCAATGATTCATACTCAGGCAATGTATAGAAAGTCAATACCCATCCATTTTTATGGGTTGCCTTGAAAATAAGAGTAATGAATTCAATAAGAAATGAAGGAATCTTGAGTAGAGATGTCCAGAAAGAGTGTATGAAGTTGAAGTCTTCCCATGATAATATGTTCTCAACAACTCCACATTTATCAACTTTCTTCAAAAACTCTTGAGAGATTTCACACTTTGAACCAAAGTTGTTCTGATGAGTTGTTAGTGTCTCCTTGGTTTAGGATTCAAATTCAGGATTGTCAATCAAAGAATTGACAAAGATCCATAAATGATTCTTTATCGTGTGTGATTTCACCACAGTTATCTTGTTCTTCTTATTTAAAATGTTCATCACATGGGTTGTTATCTGGCTTACTACTAAATCAATGCGGGAACCACCTTTAATGGTAGATATTCCATTAAAAAAGCTAAGGTACTGGTGTCTGTACCTCAAATATTTTCTATGTGGATAGTTATTTGATTACTTCTGCAAGCAGTAGTGAACTTAGAAAAACAAGTGAATCTTGGGGAGGTCCCCTATCATTGTCTGGAGTTAGAATGTTGTGGTACTTGTTGTGGATCATCTTTTGCATATCCTTTTTATTTTTTATTTCGAAAATAAAAATAAATAAAAAATTTGGAAATTCAAAAAATATGCTATAGTTTTAATACTATATCATAAAAAACAAATAAAATGTTTTTATAAAGCTCTATGCACATAAAAGTAGTCATAAAGCTTTATTTTGATATGTATATTCTCGAGCTTAAGCGTCGAGCAGCTTCCCGAGGGGAAGTGGTGATCGCGGAAGAGGGGTTCCGGATTAGTCATTACGGTGGGGAAAATATCTCGTTAATTATCAACACCGGACCCCCCGTAGTTGACTGGTCGAATCTAGAGCGAGCCGTGATCAACGGCTGAGATTCATTACGGGGGGTATAGGTTGAAGATTTCCGCCATACTCTCGGACCCCCCATAGTGATGTCATCAGGAAAGTGGGAAACAGCTGTCAAGGTTTATACACGTCATTTTGGCATTTATTGCAGATCTTCATAACTGTTAAATGGTCCATTGTCTCATTCTCATTTTTCTATGGTTATTTTTCCTTTGAGTCGTGCTCCCGCCATCTTTCTGTTGTCCAAATACCCCACGAATTATTTGTACACCTTGCTCGTGTTTGACACACAACATAATGCTCTTCCTGTTGCATGGGTTATCTCATCGCAGAATTGTTGGACATCTTACAGTGCTTACCAGCACTCATGGAGAGAGGTCGACAAGTTCAACCTACATGGACAATAAATGCCTTCATGATAGGTGATGCATTGGCAGACATTGATGCATTAAGTGCTATAACTGGATCTCGAGTTTTGCTCTGCGTATGGCACTTTAGGAGAGCATGGTTGAAGAATATGGACAAGTTGGCCACTTGTGGGAAGAATGTTCGAAAGATGTTTATAATGTTGGGTGAAATCATGAATTCTTGTCTTGACCCAGATGCGATATCCCGAGCTATAAATGCATTCTATATTGACTTTGAAGCAGAGGAGCGGTTCTTGGAATATTTTTCAACAAATTGGATGGTGGGCGAAAAATTTCATATGCGGGAAAAATGTTACATAAATTTCTGTCATGCCAACCAAGAAACAAACTGTTCCATTGAATCCTATCATTTTTTTCTGAAAAGAAAATATCTTTGTGATCGTAGAAAGGAGTCCTTACAGAGAATGGATTGGTTAATATTCACATTACTAAAATGGGTGAAATTATATTACTGGAATATGGCTTCTCTGAAAAATTCTAGTCTTGTAAATAACTATAGGTTGGAGCACATGTATGAAACATCTGTAGACAAAGCAAAGAGAATTTCTGAAGACCATTGTGTTCGGGATGAGCACATTGAAAATTCATTCTGGGTTCAGAGTCAGTCATCGTCGAATGCATACCTTGTGTTGTTTTCAGAGCAGACTTTCAGTTCATGTAATTGCCCATGGGCATTGAGAGGCAATTTTTTGGCATTGAAGAAGATGGTGTTGTAAATCCCAATGATAAAAATACAAAGAAGAACAGGTTTTCCTTCATGCTGGACTGAGAGAGGAGATATCATGTCATGGAAGTTTTATGAAGATCAGTTCACATTTGAAAAAAACAGAGCAGATGGCAGGCATGAAAAGACACAAGTTCTAAAGGGAGAAACGGTGTTTAACTTCTTACAAAGGAATTTCCATCTGCTATGGATGGTGAAGACATTATTCACAGGAAGTCTTACTCACAGTCAGGCTATTGCATTTAGATTGGAATATCTTAGTTACAAGAATGCTTCAACAACTCAGGGTAAGCTATGGAAAGAATGCAATAGATTTTCAATGGACACAACAACTCCAGCCGTTCAGCCACAAGTAGTTTTTGAGACAGCAACTATCTTAGGAGCGCCAGTTCACTTAGATTAGAAACTTTCAAATTTTTATTATGTTTTTTAGTGAAATCATATAAATGTAATAGAACTTTTTCGAGGCATGTGCCTCCATCACAGTTAGTAGTTTAAGCAGTTAGAGTTAGTTAGAACTGTTAGGATCAGTTTCGTCACTGGAAACTATTTTGGTCATATTGTATTTAAAGACAATTGGAAGAGGGAAGAAGGTTCCGAGTTTTGGACCTTGAAGCTAAGATTTTGTACTGAAGAATACTGAATTAATGAAAAGTTTTTGCAAGTTTCCTTCATTCTGTTTATGCTGAATAGTTTCTCATTTTTCATTATATTTTCCATATCTATGAGTAAAATAGAGTAATTTGAGCTGCAGGTCTCTAGATACATGTGTATTTAAGAGTTAAATAAACCTTAATGGGCACCCCTCTATTTTAACGTTATCATTACTCATTCATTCAGGATTTTACACTGATATATTCTGTTTCAAACAGCATATCAAATTGAAATCCTTTCTTTCTTTTTTCTTCCATCCTTTCATTTCAGCATAAGGAGGATATGGCATTGCAGAAATTTCCATGGGTTTAATATTTGAAGATTATATAATTAATGTTTGAAGGTTTATAGAACAGGGACAGATATACTTTTGTTTGTGACATAATCTTTAATGTCTTGAGCACGGATTTCTTTACACAGCAAGAAATTGTTTCTCAAGGAACAACAATACTCTTGAGGATTTATTTGAAAATTGTACCATTGATATTTTTTTACCATTTGTTGCACATGGTCACGATTTGGATCGAAACCTGATCCTTTCTTCTATTTTTGTCTTGCAGATGAAAGGTTTGATGGATATTAATGGATTAGAGAAGCTTTTAATAACTACTTAGGTTTTGAGATGTGATCAGTTGAAAATGTTGGTGAAATTTAGACGAGATATAATAAAAAAAGGGTGATAAATCTCTATGTTGATTTAAGGATTAAATAAGTCACTAAACATCAATACTTAAGTCGAGAAAATAAAAATACTAGGAGCTCCAATACTTAACAAATTTTCCGTGTTTACTAACTTCTTTCTCATATCCAAGAATTGAAATAGATCCTTTTCACCTACCTTCTAGACAAAAAAAGGCTAATAAAACCCCTATCTTTTTTATATGATAGTTCACCAACAATCAACCATCACAGTTAGTAGTTTAAGCAGTTAGAGTTAGTTAGAACTGTTAGAATCAGTTTTGTCACTGGAAACTGTTTTGGTCATATTGTATTTAAAGACAATTGGAAGAGGGAAGAAGGTTCCGAGTTTTGGACCTTGAAGCTAAAGTTTTGTACTGAAGAATACTGAATTAATGAAAAGTTTTTGCAAGTTTCCTTCATTCTGTTTATGCTGAATAGTTTCTCAGTTTTCATTATGTTTTCCATATCTATGAGTAAAATAGAGTAATTTGAGATGCAGGTCTCTAGATACATGTGTATTTAAGAGTTAAATAAACCTTAATGGGCGCTCCTCTATTTTAACGTTATCATTACTCATTCCTTCAGGATTTTACACTGATAGATTGTGTTTCAAGCAGCATATCAAATTGAAATCCTTTCTTTCTTTTTTCTTCCATCCTTTCATTTCAGCATAAGGAGGATATGGCATTGCAGAACCTTCCATGGGTTTAATATTTGAAGATTATATAATTAATGTTTGAAGGTTTATAGAATAGGGACAGATATACTTTTGTTTGTGACATAATGTTTAATGTCTTGAGCACAGATTTCTTTACACAGCAAGAAATTGTTTCTCAAGGAACAACATTAATTGGCGCCGTTGCCGGGGACCGAAGATTTGAAGATTTTCCCTGGGTTTTGTTTTACATTTCCTCTAGTTGTTCAGAGAGGAGGAAATAGTACGCTGTGTTTGTTTGAAAATAGCTCTGGCTCCCAAGAAACCTCACACGAGGTCAGATACCTCTCAGTAAAAAGTTCCTGTTTTGTCTGATCCTGAGAAGCTTGTTTCAAAGAAGGGCCAGAAACCAAAAATATTAGATACACCTGAAACTACACTGCTTGCACCAGGCAGCAATTCACACATTTTCTCATCCAAGAAAGCTTCCAAGAAACTCATTTTCTCGGAAGAAGAATCATCACCATCACCTGTTCGTTTTCAAGAACCCACATTAGAAGAGCAATCTTTGGAGTTTGTGTCTTTTCCTTTTATAGAAACTCAGCCCCATATAGCTGCCATCTCTTCTGAAATCGTTCATACTCCAACTCCTATATCAGTTGTTTCACCTCATTCATCCCTACCTACAACTGGTATTCATTTTACCCCCGCTCAAGGAGCAGTTAACCCGGGCGTAAATATGGCAGTCCCTGCAGCCCCTGCTTTCTTGATGAACAGATATGCACCATTAAATCTAGCCCCACCATTACATGATATGCCTCAGGAGTACCTCAATTTTCTCCCTAGATTTACTGGTGAAGATGAAATAACCGCAGAACAGCACTTGCCCCTGTTTTGCACATTTGTAGAGAATTTAAATGTTGAACATTTAGATGTTGTTATGAGATTCTTTGTTCAGCCTCTAAGTGGAGAGGCAAGGAAATGGTTCAAAGAATTACCTAATGGTTCCATTAACGATTGGGATGCCCTAGAAATACATTTCATTGAAAGGTGGGGTGAAAAGAGGGACCATGACTATTCTTTGACAGAATTTAATGCAATCAAGAAGAAATCTGATGAAAATATGAGTGATTTTGTGAAGAGATTTAACAAATTGTATAATAGTTTGCCTGCAGAGATGAAGCCTCCTCCTATTGGAGCTAGGGTCATTTTTGCTGGTGCATTTGAACCAGAATTCAGTTTCACATTGAGGGAAATAAGGTCCCCTACGTTGGAGTAGATTCAAACTGATGCTCTGGAGATTGAGGCTAATATGTTCGCTGCTGGTAAAGTTTTAGATAAAGGAAAGGCTAAAGAAGAAGCCTCAGCTCAAGATCAGATAATTGACGATATGACTAAGGTCATAAAAAATCTGTCAAATAAATTGGTAAATTTGGAAATAGATAGTAAGCCTGCAAGACATAATAGAGGGGTTTTTAATCCCTAATTTAAAAAAACAGCCCCTGCAGATTCTACAAAGAGAAAAAAAAGATCAAGATCAGGTGCAAGCACCTTTGTACATAGAGGCGGCCCCATCCCGTTCAGCAGATGATGATGATGAGAGAGAGGATGATGCTCGAATTTATGCTGTGTATATGGAAGATGATGAAACAGAAGAAGAAGCTGAAGAAGAAGAAGTGGAAGAAAATGATATTTCATTTGATCAAGAAGAGATGGATGATTACTGCAGACAGTTCACAGACTTCATGCAATCCGAGTTGCATAAAAAGTACGATTTGAGGTCAAAGAAGAGACTAAGGACTCAAGACAATGAAGAAAAAGAATCAGAAGCAGCACCTGCTCCAATGGCGACTCCATTCCAGAATGATCAAACTAAGAAAATAGATAAGGGGAAAAATCCCATGAACGAAAAAAAAGAGAAGGAAAATAAGCAAGCATAAGCTTCTCAAACAAAAGTTAGAGATTCTAATATTTTGGAGAAAGTGGTTACTGTTTCTAATCAAAACTCAAATTCCAAGAAAGATCAAGAAGAACCTGAAAAGTTGACAAAATTAAATCAAACTTTCAGTTTGTCGAAAGAGTTGGAGAAAGTGAAGATTCAAGTACCTCTTCTTGAGTTAATGAAAACACCTGGCTATAAGAAAGAGATTGTCGAGTTTATCAATTTATCTCAGTCTGATGAAGTAGGTGATATAGTAAATTTGCAGGAAGAGAAACCAATGGTTACATTTGGACCTCATGTTGAAGAGGTAGATTCATCTGTCCCTCCTTTTTATATATCACTTCTGTTACATGATTTTGTTCTACATAACTGCATGCTAGATTCTGGTGCGTCCCACAATCTGATGCCATTGTGTGTGATGAAAGAGTTGAATTTGAAAATCACCAAGCCATATCGAGATCTTTATTCTTTTGACTCAAAAAGGGTAAAGTGTGTGGGTCTGATTAAGGATATGTTTGTTACATTGGCTCAAATCCCAGCCAAAAGCATTATGATGGATGTTGTAGTGGAAGATATTCCTGCCAGGTTTGGTATGTTACTATCTAGATCATGGGGGGCAAAGCTTGGAGGAGTTTTGAAGCTAGATTTTACATATGCTATCATTCCCGTTTTCAATGGTGAAGAAAGGAGGTTGTATAGAGAGACTAGATTTCAAAAAACTACTACCAAGAAAGATGCAGGTAATTCACCAATTTATGGCCAAGAGAAGGATGACCTCTCTTTCTTCATGCTGCATGAAGATGCAGAATTTGCTGAAGAATTGCAAGGGCAGCTTCCTTCAGCAATTGTACATAAGGAGCTGCATTCGAACAACCTATGGAAGTGTTATTTTGATGGTGTGTTTTCCAAAGAAGGCACTGGAGCTGGTTTCATTTTTGTTTCTCCCGAAGGAAACCTTGTGCCTTTTTCTTTCAAATTGGAGTTTGAGTCCACTAATAATGTTGCAGAATATGAAGCATTAATCATTAGTTTGCAGACAGCTATGCAAATGGGAATTTAGTCTATGACTGTGTTTGGGGATTCAGAATTAATTATAAGACAGATCAAGAATTTATGTCAAACTAAACATCCTAGGTTAAGAGCATATCAGAATGAGGTCTGGGATCTGATCAAAAATTACTTTGAAGCCTTCAACTTATAGTTTGTTCCAAGGGAAGAAAATAGAATGGTTGATTCTTTGGCAGTTGCAGCAAGTAAATTCAAGCCTCCGATCAGTCCGAGACTAAGGTATGAAATTGAGATGAGACATAGACCTTCAATTCCTGACAATATTAAACACTGGTAGTTCTTTGAGGACGATGAACAGATTAAGCAGTTTTTGTTGATGATTGAATATTTTGAAGATCATCAGATTGATTTGGAAGCTGATGAAGATGAATTGGCTGGTAAGACTCTTAAAAAGAAGATTGGTGGTCAGAAAATAATTCAGTTGAAAGAAAATGCTTTGCCAAGAGGCTTAGTGCCTCTTGAAAGACTGTTTGATGCAAACGACGTTGCAGTAAATTAGAAGAAAGCAAACCAAGATGAGCAGGTGGAAGATTGAAATTTAGGGACTCAACAGGAGCCTAAAATGATCAAATTGTTCAAAGGGGTCTCGAAGGACTACAAAGAAAGGTACATAGATTTGTTCAAACAATTCCAAGATGTATTTGCCTGGTCTTATGATGATTTGAAGACATATGATAAGAGTATCATACAGCATAAAATCCCACTGAAGGATGGAGTCAAGCCGCATAAACAGAAGCTTTGGAAAATCAATCCATTGTTGTTGGCTCTGATCGAAAAGGAGGTAAAGAAATTGCTGCAGGCCAAAATAATTGTTCCTCTTAGATATTCAGATTGGGTTTCCAATCTTGTACCAGTCCGAAAGAAAAACGGAGAGATAAGGCTGTGTGTAGATTTTAGAAATTTGAAAAGGGCTTCATTGAAATATAATTACCCTTTGCCGAAGATGGATTTTGTTTTACAGAAGGTGACTGGAGCTTATAGATTATCTATGGTGGATGGCTTTTCAGGGTATAACCAGGTGGCTGTGGAGAAAGAAGATCAGAAGAAAACTGCTTTCACTACACCATGGGGAAAATTCATGTATGCTAGGATGCCTTTTGGACTAATGAATGCAGGAGCTACATTCCAAAGAGTGATGAATATTGCATTTGTTGGAGATCAGTTTTTAGTTATTTATTTGGATGATGTCACAATTTTTTCAAATTCTGATGAAGAACACTTGTAGCATTTGCAGAAAGCTTTCCTGAAGTGTAGAAAGTATGGGTTATCGATGAATCCTAAAAAATCTCTGTTTGCCTTGGAAGAAGGTAAACTATTGGGTCATATTGTTTCAAAACAAGGTGTGAAAATAGATCCAGCGAGGGTTGAAGCAATATAGTCCATTCCACTGCCCCGAAGCAAAAAAGATATTCAGAGATTTCTTGGAAAAATTAATTTTCTAAGAAGATTCGTTCCCAATTACACAGAAATCGTCAAAAAGATAACGGAAATGTTGAAAAAGGATGCCGAAGTGAAGTGGTACAAAGAGGCGCGAGAATCTTTCGAAAGGATTAAAGAAGATTTAAAGGAAGTGCCTGTTCTCATCAGTCTAGATTATTTGAAGCCATTTCAAATTTTCTCCTTTGCATCTCCCTCGACGATTGCAGCTGTGTTATTACACAGAAGTGAAGAAAAGCACGAACAGCCTGTAGCATATTTTAGTAAAGTTCTCCGAGATGCAGAATTGAAATATAATATATTGGAGAAACAAGTTTACGCTCTGGTAAAAGCATTGAAAGCTTTCAGAACTTATATCCTTCATTCTCAAATCTTAGCATATGTTCCCAATTCAGCTATAAAGGTTGTCCTAGTACAGAGCGATGTGGAAGGAAAAAGAGGAAAATGGATTGCTAAAATCCAGGAATATGACCTGGATGTAAAACCAACCAAACTGGTCAAAGGATTGGGATTGGCAAAATTATTGACAGATTCAAATTTCCAAGCATTGGGAATTAATTTGTTGGCCCCTGTGGATGAACTCGATGGAGAAACAGGTGATAATCAGTCAAAGATAGCAATTAAGTATAAATTTCTCTGCTCGGATTGGTATAAGGATATTGTTCATTATTTGTGCTTTCTTTCTTGTCCCCCTTCAATTAATAGAACTAAATACAGGGCTTTAAAACTTAAGGCTCAGCCTTATGTCATAATTGAAGCAAAATTGTATTGGAAGGACCCTGCTGGTGTGTTGTTGTTATGTTTGATAGAGGAATAAGTTTCAGAAGTAATCAAAGAATATCATGAAAACCTGTGCGGAGGTCATTAAAACTGGAAGGTAACTTCTCATAAGATATTTAAATCAGGTTTCTATTGGCCATCTGTGTTTGCTGATGTTTATAAAGCAGTCAAAAGTTGTCAAAAATGCCAGGTATTTGCAGAAAAGAAAAAACTAGCTCCATTACCTCTTCTCCCTGTTTTTGTTGAAGAACCTTTCAGACAATGGGGATTGGATTTCATTGGGGAAATCAATCCACCATCCGGTGGGCAATTTAAGTGGATCCTTACTGCTACGGATTATTTTACAAAGTGGGTGGAGGAAATCCCCACCAGGAAGGCAAATGATTTGGTTGTTATGAAATTTTTAGAAGAAAATATCTTTAGCAGGTTTGGATGTCCAGTAAAGATTGTGACAGATAATGCCCAAGTTTTTAGCTCACTAAGGTTCATTTATTTCTGTCAGACTTACAATGTAATATTGTCTCATTCTACAGCTTATCATCCACAGGGGAACGACTTGGCAGAATCTTCTAACAAAACATTGGTAAGAATCTTGAAGAAGACAATAAATGAAAATCAAAAGAATTGGGATTCAAAGCTAGTGTTTGCGCTATGGGCAACAAGGATGACTGCTAGAATATCCACTGGTAAGTCACCTTACGAATTAATATATGGTACTCAGGCATTGTTTCCCACCCAATTGGTGAAGCCTGTGATTTCCTTCCTTCAAGATGCTCAAGCAGAACCTAATGCCATGATTAGGAGAATGAATAATGTAATAGAACTAAGTGAAAACAGAGATAAAGTTTGGGAGAATTTGCTTGTTTATCAGCAGAAAATGAAGACACTATTTGATAGGAAGGCCAAAGAAATCATGTTTCAGAAGGGAGACTTAGTATTGAGATGGGATACACGAAGGGAAGACAAAGGGAAACACGGAAAATTTGATCCCTTGTGGTATGGCCCATTCAAAATTAGTGAAGTCAGAGGGAATAATACTTTCATGTTGGAAAATCTTGAAGGAGAAGTGCTGGATATGCCTGTGAATGGGCAATATCTCAAGCATTATTTTCGGCATTAAACAGTTGTTCGATCATCATTGTATATATCCGGTGTGATCATTGTACATTTCCATCAAGCAATGTTTGACTCCATGCCCGAGGTGAAGGCACTAATCTGCAGGTTCTTAGTTTTTTGTGGTAAAAACACTATCCCCAGGTGGAGCCAGATGTTGTGGATCATCTTTTGCATATCCTTTTTATTTTTTATTTCGAAAATAAAAATAAATAAAAAATCTCGAAATTAAAAAAATATGCTATAGTTTTAATACTATATCATAAAAAACAAATAAAATGTTTTTATAAAGCTCGATGCACATAAAAGTAGTCATAAAGCTTTATTTTGATATGTATATTCTCAAGTTTAAGCGTCGAGCAGCTTCCCGATTGGAAGTGGTGATCGTGGAAGAGGGGTTCCAGATTAGTCATTACGGTGGGGAAAATAGCTCGTTAATTATCAACACCGGACCCCCCGTAGTTGACTGGTCAAATCTGGAGCGAGCCGTGATCAACGGCTGAGATTCATTACAGGGGGTATAGGTTGAAGATTTCCACCATACCCCCAGACCCCCCGTAGTGACGTCATCAGGAAAGTGGGAAACAGCTGTCAAGGTTTATACATTTAGGCATTTATTGCAGATCTTCGTAACTGTTAAATGGCCCATTGTCTCATTCTCATTTGTCTGTGGTTATTTTTCGTTTGAGTCGTGCTCCCGCCATCTTTCTGTTGTCCAAATACCCCATGAATTATTTGTACACCTTGCTCGTGTTTGACACACAACATAATGCTCTTCCTGTTGCATGGGTTATCTCATCGCAGAATGGATTGTCGGACATCTTACAGTGCTTTCCAGCACTCATGGAGAGAGGTCGACAAGTTCAACCTACATGGACAATAAATTCCTTCATGATAGGTGATGCATTGGTCAACATTGATGCATTAAGTGCTATAACTGGATCTCGAGTTTTTCTCTGTGTATGGCACTTTAGGAGAGCATGGTTGAAGAATATGGACAAGTTGGCCACTTGTGGGAAGAATGTTCGAAGGATGTTTATAATGTTGGGTGAAATCATGAATTCTTGTCATGACCTAGATGCGATATCCCGAGCTATAAATGCATTCTATATTGACTTTGCAGCAGAGGAGCAGTTCTTGGAATATTTTTCAACAAATTGGATGGTGGGCGAAAAATTTCATATGCGGGCAAAATGTTACATAAATTTCTGTCATGCCAACCAAGAAACAAACTGTTCCATTGAATCCTATCATTGTTTTTTGAAAATAAAATATCTTTGTGATCGTAGAAAGGAGTCCTTACAGAGAATGGATTAGTTAATCTTCACATTACTAAAAAGGGTGAAATTATGTTACTGGAATATGGCTTCTCTGAAAAATTCTAGTCTTGTAAATAACTATAGGTTGGAGCACATGTATGAAACATCTGTAGATAAAGAAAAGAGACTTCCTGAAGACCATTGTGTTCGGGATGAGCACATTGAAAATGCGATACAGGAGTTGAGTGGGTCATGTCAAATATATGTGATGTTTTGGGCGGTTTCAGTTCATGTAATTGCCTGTGAGAAATATTTTGGCGTTAAGATGGTACTAGTATGCAATGATAAATACAAAGAAGAAACAGGCTGCTATTCATGCTAAAGTGGCAGAAAAGAGATATCATGTACAATTTATGAAGATCGAGTTAATTTGCACAAAAATCGGGAAACGAGATGAAATGAACATAAAGACATAGGATTCTAAAGGAGAAACAGTGTTTAGCACTTACAAAGGAATTTGCATACGCACTGATGGCGAAGATGTCACGGAAGTCTTACTTTTCCTGATGCAGATTGTTTCATTTAGGTGGAATATCAGGTGCAAGAATGCTTCGACAACTCAGGATAAGCTATGGAAAGAATGCAAGAGATTTTCAATGGACACAGCAACTCCAGCCGCTCAGCCACAAGTAGCCGTTCAGCGACAAGTAGTTGTTGAGACAGCAGCTATCTCAGGAGCACCAGTTCACATAGATTAGAAACTTTCAAATTTTTATTATGTTTTTAGTGAAATCATATAAATGTAATAGAACTTTTTCGAGGCATGTGCCTCCATCACAGTTAGTATTTTAAGTAGTTAGAGTTAGTTAGAACTGTTAGAATCAGTTTCGTCACTGAAAAATGTTTTGGTCATATTGTATTTAAAGACAATTGGAAGAGGGAAGAAGGTTCCGAGTTTTGGACCTTGAAGCTAAAATTTTGTACTGAAGAATACTGAATTAATGAAAAGTTTTTGCAAGTTTCCTTCATTCTGTTTATGCTGAATAGTTTCTTAGTTTTCATTATGTTTTCCATATCTGTGAGTAAAATAGAGTAATTTGAGCTGCAGGTCTCTAGATACATGTGTATTTAAGAGTTAAATAAACCTTAATAAGCCTCCTACATTTTTAATGTTATCATTACTCATTCCTTCGAGGTTTACAACTACACTGATAGATTCTGTTTTAAGCAGCATATCAATTTGAAATCCTTCTTTCTTGTTTCTTCCGTCCACTCATTTCAGCATAAGGAGAATATGGCATTGCGTATATTGTATGGGTTTAATATTTGAAGATTATATTATTAATGTTTGAGGTTTATAAAACAGAGACAGATATACTTTTTTTTGTGACATAATCTTTAATGTCTTGAGCACGGATTTCTTTACACAGCAAGAAATTGTTTCTCAAGGAACAACAATACTCTTGAGGATTTATTTGAAAATTGTACCATTGATATTTTTTTACCATTTGTTGCACATGGTCACGATTTGGATCGAAACCTGATCCTTTCTTCTATTTTTGTCTTGCAGATGAAAGGTTTGATGGATATTAATGGATTAGAGAAGCTTTTAAGAACTACTTAGGTTTTGAGATGTGATCAGTTGAAAATGTTGGTGAAATTTAGACGAGATATAATAAAAAAAGGGTGACAAATCTCTATGTTGATTTAAGGATTAAATAAGTCACTAAACATCAATACTTAAGTCGAGAAAATAAAAATACTAGGAGCTCCAATACTTAACAAATTTTCCGTGTTTACTAACTTCTTTCTCATATCCAAGAATTGAAATAGATCCTTTTCACCTACCTTCTAGACAAAAAAAGGCTAATAAAACCCCTATCTTTTTTATATGATAGTTCACCAACAATCACCACAAAAAAAATTCCTTAAATGTTGAAAATGGCCACCGTCCCTGACTAAAATCTCATGATTACCATTTTAGAGATCAATTTGTTAGCGTTATGTCAGCCATCAAAGGAGGATTATTATGGATGCTTAGAGACACATCCAAAAGCAATGGCCAGTGTTTCAATGTGGTGTCCAAGAAAATGTTCTTCATGTAGGAACAAGTTTGTACATGGCTTGTATCCTACCACTACCCTTAGTGAAGACAATGCTCTCAACTTTACATATAAATCCTCTATTTCAGGACGACACATGTACACTATGACAAATGAAATGCACTTTATTCTAGACCTAAATCTAGTTGTATATGTAATTTGCACATTATTTCACTCAACATTATATAAACATTGCTAAGGAACGTGTCAACTACATTTTAGATATGTGAATAACCACATTAGTATATGTGTATATCTTTATCTCTATAGCAAGGGGTTAGATATGGATCTTACATTCATTTTATTAAGGACCAAGAGATATTTTTAAGGCATGTACCACTTAGCCATGTATACCCATATTTTAGTAATATAAATCCATTAAGTATGGGCATACACCATGAATGCCTATCAATTATAGGTTTGAGCTATGGGATGCATTATTCCTTCCACCTTATAGTAATTCCCTATACAAGCAACTAAATCTTGGGTTGTTCTTAACCATAATGAATGTAGAAGTCCACTATTTTTGAAGGAATTCTCTTCGTGGTAGTCACTTTAGTGGGAATATGGGTCTATATAAATATATTATAGTCACTGGTTACAAAGCCACTTACAAGGCCAGTATAATGTGTTAAAGCCAACCAATCATGTGACTCTATATATATCATATCTAGTACAAATCATCATGAAAATCAGTCCAACATGTTTCTCTTTGGGCATCACAGTTTATAGGATAGAGTTCAATGTAATAATAGTAACATTCAACATAATAGTAGAAACATATCAACATTAAACATAATGAGAACAATAAAAATATAAATCATATAATAGTACACCAACATATCAACTAGAACAACAAGATTGATTGAAGCAACAATTGTAATGCAAGAATATTTGGTGATTCCATTTTAGATAGTGGAACACTAGAGAAAGAATGAAGGATAAATGTATTTATCAAGAATTCTAACCTCAAACACTTCATTTCCCTCCAAAAGGTCCCTCTAAAATAATTATGGCTCAATCAAAACATGTGTCAATATTTTTGTTCGTTGTCTTTGGGATGGACTCCCGAATCCCAAGTTTGAGGCTAAGACTCCCAAGTAGGGCAAGTGGGGAATTCCAACAGGGGAGTATCTAGGGAGTACTTGTCACAGAGCTAACTCAACAAGAATCAACCATTATTGAGAGTAGGGGAAAATGTTAACACTAGTATAATAGATTCTGAGGAATGTTTATTTCAATTTTATCAAGATGGAAGAGTATGTTGAGCCCACATGAGTTTTGATATCCTATTTCTCCATATGTGGCTTTGTGAGTTTATGCATTATAATCTCTTGTAAAAGACAAAAACAGTTTAGAAAATATGGATATTCTTGCATAACCGGTATGATTGTGACACTTCCATGCATGCCACATGTTTCCAGGGCCAAGTGGTGGAATTTTGAGCTCATACACTAGCTGAAGCAATTGTAAAACTGATCATCTCACTGATGTAATTGGATACAATAAAAACACATGTTCATGAATAACAACCAAATTATTGTACCACTTGATAAAAAACTTTCAGTCACCTTTCCTTCATCAAGGAGATGTAGTACTTTAAGGATTTATGAGTCCAAGTATAGCATTCAAACACTCTAAAATAATTGATGGGGTGAGGGATGTTGTATTGCAGAGTGCAAAGAAACCACTTTCCTAAAAGTAGAAATATATAATAACAAGCGGATCTTATGTCTCAGAGAAGCTATTGAGATTTATGCTCTCAAGCATTGGATGTCTGTGTCAATTTTTTGGGAATGGAATCATGTTCCAAGGCTTGATATGCTTATACATGTAATTTTGAATACCTCGAATTACATGGTATCACTAGAATCATTAGACACGGTTATAATTCCTTCCATCCTTTCTGTCCTTGTTAGATATGTTGTTTAAAACAGAAAGGAAGATTATCAGAAATTTTCACGTCTAAATGAAATTTATTGAAAAATATTGGAACATAAGTCAAGATCGTTTCTCCATAGTCCAAATACAGTGTGCTCACATTATCATACATAATGAATATGTATCTATTTTATAAATATCTTATTGTATGTGCATCAAAAGGCTACTCAAGAGAATTATGTTTATTTGAATTCTAGTTATAATGCTTCCATTTCATCTGAGGATATTTGTGTAGAAAGAAGAACAATGGAAACATGTCACTAAATATGTAAGAATTATCTTTGGGATTCGCACTTCAAGGCCTTCAATAATTTGAGCTATCTGGAAATAATTTTTTAACTCTATTAGGGCATACCAAAAATCTTAAATGGATATTCGAGGTGAGGATGATAAACTCAGCTTCAAGGTTTTTTTAAATTCACAATTTCTGTTGATTGATAATTCTACTGGCATAAGGCTCTCCTCTTTCTTTCTGCACATAATTATTTGAGGGGAGATATTTCTCATTCTTACTATATACCTGCTTATCATATTCTTCTTAATTTCTTCTTTCATTCCTGCCCTTGTGGAGCAGAATAGATGGGTGAAACAAAAAAATTCAACTAGTCATGCCAAATTGTTTCAAATTTCACAACAAAGTTTCAGCTAACGTAGAGTTTAAAATATATTAACACTTATTTAGATGCCAAAAATGACCAGACTTGGATATATTGCTTAAAAATGGTGCCAAATAATCTGAAAAAAAACAATATATTGTGAATGAAATCAAGCCACCTAACAAATTATAATAGTTGTTGAAAATGTTATTTTCCAAGTAATGTGGGGTTTTCAACATTTTCATAAAACTGGAAACAAAACAGATACTTCATAAGAGTTTTAGCAAGAGGTTTTTGACCTTTATGATTGAGAGAGTCAATTGTTTTTATCACATGCATAGAAGAGGGTTAAGAATTTGGGGGAAATCATAATTTTAGGGACATTCAACAAGCCCCGTGACAAAGCACATAACTGTAGTGTTTCATATGATTTAAAATTCAACTTATAAATAAACATTTCATACAATTTTAAATTCAGAGGCTTTATTTTACCTTCTTTTTTTCGCATCTTCCTAGATAGGTTCATGTTTAAAAGTAAAAATACTTAGTGACAAGTACAACAACTATGTTATTAACATAAGTAGGTCGCTACTTTCGAGAAAGTGACCTACTGCCTAATTCTCAGCCAAGCACTTACCTAAGTAAGATATCACCACAATCATTGATATTTTTTATTTGAAAACCCAAGTCTAGAAAAATATGGTCTGAATTGAAGGCGTTTAATTTAGCATTTACTGAAAAGTCAATTATAGAGCACATAAATAGTCTTATTCTAAAAAATCTATTGCTCAAGATTAGTCTGCAAGGCACTGACACTTAGTGGAAACTCGTGCGATTGGAGAGGGCACTGCACCAAAATGTTTAAGAAGTGACAACTAGTGAATGGATATTGTTGGCTAAGCCTAAAGTGTTTTTTGTATATTCAGTGCAATGGAGCCTACAAATTTCCCTATAAGAAGAAGCATTGGTTGTATCAGGTTGAAACAATCTAGGAGCCCTATATCGAGTCAAAAAAATCATTCTTCACCTACTCATTGATTTTGGAAGGCCTTCCTCTTGGCCAAAAACATAAATTTAATATATGTGGGCTCCCCAGCCCAATGACCCCTTTTGTAGTAGAATGAGCGCCCCTATTCTGGTAATTGTATATCTACTATATTAGCCTAGGAGTGGACCTAGAGTATTTGCAGCGAATTTCTCCCTACCACCATTTTCTAGAAGTGTAGTCTGTTAGGTCATAAACTCCCATGGGTCATTTAGTTCCAAAAAACATGCCAATTATTTAGAGTTGACATCTTATATCTCATGTGGAAAAAAAATAAAGATGAAATACAAGTTTATTTAAAAATTCTTAAAATTGTAGCAAATTTACTTGATATGGTGGTGTTATAATATGTGTCAAGTTTCCAACCTTCATTTGTAGGTGCAGGTGCATGTTAGAAATTTGGACCTAGATCTAACAAATTACATTGATTCCTTGAGTTTTTTCTAGGGGTTACTCCATATACGTAAAATGATTTCCACCCAGGATTCAAATCTCCCCACTCAACCCAGTCTTGCAAGGTTGAAGGGTTCACCCAACACAAGGTTTATCGTACTAAGTGAACACAATGAGATCTACAGATAACCTCCTCCTCATTCATATGATGATAAATTTTCTTGAACGTCACAATCTCAATTTTAGCTAGGTTGACCTAGTTTTGTGGTCACTTAGACACTAATAAAATATCTTAGTTCATATTATATTATCTCCTCACGCTCATCATCTTAGAATGGGATAAGCCACCGAAAAATAGAATGATGGATATGACACTTGTCACCCCAAACTAGGGGGGTTGACAATGAAGACTAGGGGAGAAAACCCAAAAATAATGATGGATTTATGATGGAAAATTGGCTTGGATTTTTCCTACAAACATCAATCTGTCATCACTAACTATTTATTCTTAGAAACGTATCTAAAATCACTCTACCGATTCATGTTAATGCCAAGGATTCACTACATGAAACGAAATCATTCTTATTTTTTTTCGAGTTAGGATACAGTTTATAACATTAAAATGTTGGTATTGGTTATAGGTCCATAGTTTTTCATATTTTTTATTTGAATTACATCAATATTTATAATAATTACGTTTATGTCTTTGTGTGTAATCTCTGTGTGTGTATGTGTGTTGGCTCACACACAGACACAACATTGAGCCATCAAAGATGAATCTCAAAGGTGTTTTTCAAAATATAAGTGCACATCGGCATTATTTAGCCAAAAATGCCTACACATTTCCTTCTCATGAAAAAGTCTCAACATGGAAAATCCATGACATATAATTATGTCAACTTTTTCACGTAATTATTTCACATTGTTCCAAAAATACACATTGTCACGTGCTCTTGTTTTCTCATTTTTCTAATTAAGGAAATGGGATCATGTTATTTTATTGATTATGAAGGTTGTTGTGTCTACCTGTAGGTTCCCTCCTATGGGTCAAGGCCTACTACTTCTGTCTTGTCACCAAAAAACGTCAGAGATAGGTCACCAAAAATCTCAGAGAAGATGTCCGAAAATCTTTGGTTGTAGACATAGCCAAGGTTGCTATTTATAGTGGTTAGGCTTCCATAAATAAGATGACATGACTTCCTGAATGGATGTCTCTTATTTATGTAAGAGGTCATGTAAAATATATATTTAATCAGGCCAACTTTCAATATGACTGTGTCTTGTCTTTTGGAGGTCTTATTTCAAGTGTAACATGACTCTATTAGCATGCAATGATGCTTATAAATCCTAATGACATCAAGAACAAGTCTATATACATAGTAAATATTTCTCATGAAACCCATGAAGCAAGTACAATAAAATGCATTTTATTATCTTTGTCTTCTTCTTTACATAAATACACAATTAAATAGTCAACATGAACACCAAACTCGTTACACTTTTCAATAGAGAAGACCCCGGACCAGTGAAAAATGATTGTTGGAGGGATGGATTAGTAACTTACCTGTGGACTTGACCTTCCTTTAGAACCTAAAAGAGCTCAAACCTTGAGAACTGTTGCCTTAGCTTAGGTTTGAGAATAGTTGCCTTAGCCTAGACTTGTAGTTTGCAGTGAAGAACAGTAATATATTCATTGGTATGTGGAACAACCACATGGAAGATAGCATGTCATTGTTATTTGGTTCATGATGTTGTGGCACTGAAGTAGAATTATGTGGCACACCTATGTGGTAGATGGTGTATCATCATGACATGGTTCATTGGTAATGTGGTGATAACATGGTTAAAAAATTGCACTAACATGGCACTGACATGGAGAGGAAGTGGAAGGTGACGTGGAGCTGGGTATTAACCTATTGTTATACTAGGATGTCAATGAATTGATTCCAAGAAATTTGGAATCCAGTATTTGGCCTATCTCCCAATACTAATAGAACCTACAAATTTTCAGTTGACAAAATCATTTGACTCTATCAACTTTATCTCAGTATCAAAGACTTGAGACTTATTAATTGGCTGAGATAGTTGTATCTATACTCGAAACTAATAAATTAGAATCTTCAGAATCAGTTGTAGATCTAGTTTTCTGGTCTTTTCAAAGATCCTTGGAAGATGAAGATATAGAGGTTACAAAACTTGAGTTTCTAGTTATGTTAGCCTCAATTCTAGTTGAAGAGACGGTCTGTATCCCAAGTTCTTATGCAAACAGCCTCTGGGAAGCTCTTCCAGGAATATGTGCATTTGACATCCTTGTCATTGATGAAAGATTTTTAGGATGAAATCTTAGTGCCTTATTGATAGAGGGTTGATCCAACTCAGCTCTTGAATAGTTTTCCTCAGGTCTCAAATGAGATGTTAAGGAAGTGCTTCTCCTATATAAATTCACCTGAATCTGAAACATCGTAGGCATTCTTGTTTGAAGGAATACCTACAAGAAAACTTTCCACATCCAAAACATTGTTGCTTCCAATTTTACGCCTTGTTGTTAAGTCTGAAGCACCTTTAGAATTCCAATTTTCAAATGGAAGCCCTAATGCCTGGGAAAATATTCTCTTAGTAGCTACTGCAGGTTTGCATTCAAAAGTGGATTTTGCAGGCTGCAAAGACACATTTGTAACTTGTGATGAATCAGTCAAGGCTTTCTCTGTAATATTCTCATCTATAAAAGGAACCCTTGTGTTTGCATCTTTATCTATCATTTTAATTTTTTTAATTCCATGAGTTATTATATGAAATGTTTATTTCATCTAAAAAAACATATCAACGTAATAAACAAATACATACCATGCTATCTCTTTCAATACTGCAATTACCACTACAAAGAGCCCCTTCACTACACCTTGTGTTGCTAATTCTAACAAGGCATCCTCCATTTTATCCCATAAACATATATATAACTTACAAGTTTATATAAAATAGGCTACAATTCATCCATACAAAGGACGAATAATAGTTTAGTGTCCTCCACTCGCAGTGGTATTCTCACACAATTTATTATTCAATTCTTCTGACGTTTTTTTTTAAATATTATATTGTTAGCGTCAGTATTACGACGCAAGATTTTCTCCGACATTTTGTTTTATAAAATAGTTTATTTCCGTTGATACCCCAACATCAAGTTTTTTTTTCTTTTTTAAATGCTCGTAGTTCCGTCGGTATTCCGACCTTTCCTCACCGTCACTCTAGAGATGTTTCCTTTTATGAAAATTTGTAGTTTCGTTAGTCTTTCGAACTTTTACTGCCGTTGTTGTAGCAATGAATATTTTTTTTTTAAATTTTCATGCTGTTAGTCTTTTGACGTAGAGGATCATTGTTCTAGTGATGTTTGGTGGCTGTACTTTCTTCGCTATAGTGACGCATAGTTTTTTTTAAAAATGTTCATGCCGTCAGTCTTCCGACACATAGGACAGTCGTTCTAGTGACATTTGGTTGCATAGAACTAGCGACGATCGGAGTCTTAGGACTACTGACGCTTGGAGGAAATGACCAGAAATGTTTAAGGGCGTCGTACTAGCAACACTTTATCCCATTGGAACTGCGACACTTCAATAAACGTCAGAAGTGAAACACAAATGTAAAATTTCAGAGTTATCGTCACTATACAAACATTTAAGTCAAGTATTGGTAGTCCAACGCCATGAGAAACCACGTTTTGGTGCACCTAAAAATGTTGCTCTTGGGTCGCCTATGTGTCGCAAGAGCAACATTTTGGCCATCAAAATTTGGGGCAAATGTGCTAGTGAAGTTATGAAAGAACTAACCTCCACTACGTGATGAGAAAAACCCATTCATAACCCTCATTTATGAAACCTATACCTCTTGGACTTGGGCGTTGATCCTTTCTCAGGGACAAATCCCATTATTGCGCATTGTGTACCTTCAGAGCATAGTCATTGAATCCTTGATGTTGAGATTTCCTCACTGCACTAAACCTTGATCAGTCGTACCATATATCGTTCATTGAGAATTTCTCGTTTACTTCAAGGACTTCTTCATCCCCTTTTAATGAAAAAATTCACAATAAAAATTCTCACTTCCGGTCATGGTGAAGTTAGCATTTCCTAAGAAAAGTGACTTAACCTTTTATTGCTTACCTCAGACAACTGCGCAATCCCTTCATCAAGTTAGCCTCTCATTGTGCATTGCATATTTCTTATGGACAATAGGTCAATATTTAGGCCAATGTATCCCTAAAATGTGTAATATTGGAGTCTTCCCCTCAATCACTGTCACTACACAGTTATAGTGCCTATTATTTCCACTCTTATTCACTAAAATTCCACACTACACAATCCATTTCCATTCCTTGCCTCATACTACACATTTCATAGTTTCAACGGGTAGTGGGGTCATCCCTAAATCCCTTTGAAGCTCAACTGTGCAAACCATGCCTCCTATTCCTTGAGCACTATGCATTGTACATCCTCAGTCAACAATCTCATCACCCTTGTCTCCTTGACATTCCCAGTGCATAGAACCTTGAAGGAGCCTCCCTTTATTTCACATTGCATATTTACAGTGGAAACTGGTCATCTATTGGTGTTTGTTGAGTTCAAATATGAAATTCCTAGACCCTTTCTCTCAAAGGCCTTGCATATTTCCCCATAAAAATAAGTATGTTACATGAGAAAATACTGTTAGAATAGGTGATTATGGGACTGATGTTGTCTCGTCATGACTGAATTCATTTTTCGGTCATATCATTGTACCATGACAAGATGATGTTAGAATGGTCATCAAGGAGAGGTCACAAGGAGGACACTTTTTGAGATGAGATAGAAATATGCTTTCATGAAAGAGTAAACTTATCTTGAACCCAGTCAAATATATGGCAAGTACTCATGTTGAATTGGAAGGTTCCAAACTTATTTAGTGTTGAGAAATATTTAGAGAAATTATTCAAGTAATTTCTCTTTCTTTGATAACTTCTCGTGATGGATTTTTGCTTATCTTACTTATTAGCTTCTATTATTATTATTATTATGTTTATGCATCATCAAAAATTTACCAAGATAAGAATAACAAGAGCACATAATATAAGTTGCAAGCCAGGGCCAAAACCTCTCCTCTTGAGAGGAAAACTCGTAAATATCTTCTCTTCCTGGTAGATCCTTCAATTGACGAATTCCAAGACATTTATACCAAGACTAATACCCTCCAAGACCAATTCCAACCTTTATGGATGATTTTTTTTCCTTTTCCAAGTTAAACCCATTCAAATCTCTTCCAGTAGCACAAATTTGACCCCCAGCTGCAGCATTTTGGCCTCAAATGTAGACCTAGAATTTTCGACCCTCCTGTAGTTGTTTTTACCACACGTGTGAGATTAATTTAGCCTCCCAATATTTCTTAAGACCTTCACTTGGATTTCTCTGACTTCTAGAGCTTGAGGATGGCTTCTTGTGCCCTTTTATTGACCTTCTCGCCTTCTCTCCTTCAAGATCAAACTTGTGGACGAAAACCATAGATATGCTACAGAAACCCTAGCCTTCCTTTGTCCCAAGTGAAGGCAAGAATGATGTGTCTATCTCTCCATCTTAACCATGGAGGATATATCAACCAAACCAAGCTCCTCTCTCAAATATACAAGCTTCTTATTAGGAATATATTTTTTCAATATGTTAGTTACCAGCTCATTGGTGGAAATATATTATAGTGGAACATAATATAGTGATACTTGTTGTTAATGTTATTTATATTTCCATGAAATATTTGGTCTTCAAACAATAATATACAATTGGTGTTATCACAATGTATCACTGTAGGGTTCATTGGTCCTTTGAACAGGTAAGATAACAACTTCCTCAACTAGACTGCTTCCCTACTTACTTCAGAGGCTGCATGATCCAGGTGGATATTGGTGGCCACCCGCCTATTCCACTTGGGGCCCCACCATTGTTTATTTTAGTTTTTCATTTTCCTTAATTGTGCACATTTTACTATTTTTAGAATTTTTTCAGGTCCTGGACTTCTAGAGTCGTTTTGAGGCCCTAAACAACATTTTTTGGAAAAACTAGGAGCAACATGGAAGTTCCTTTGATGTTGCTCATATAAAAAGTTGTAGTCCTAAGATATATATTTCTAAAAAGGTATTGTGCATGTCAAACTGAGACTGTATGCAAAGTTACGTCCCTGGGAAGACTGTGTACCAATTTACCCAAACGGGGCCCATAGTTTTGGCGCTTCATCTCCTAGGGTTAGGTTTTAGGATATTTAGGGTTATCCATTGTTTCTCAATAATAAATATGCCCTTGAGCCTCATTGTAACATATTTAAGAGGCTTGTATCTGCCACATATCTTCATAGAGATAAGCTACCAGTGCTCTAGCTAGTTTATTTCCATTCTGTCTGTAAGAATATTTTGAGTTATTCGTTATTAATGAAATGAATTTTTATTTATGTTGCATCTCTGATTTTATGTGTATTTATGTATTTCATTGTGTTCCTGCATAAATCCAGATCAGTGGTATCAGAGTGGTCTGCTATTTCTCGATCCTTCTTTGCATGTCCCCAACAAGGTCGAGGTATAAGGACTTAGGGCTCGATTTGGTTGAACCTTTGCAAGATTAGCCTCGCAAACCCCGAAAGTTGCCCATGGGGAAAGAAAATGAATATGGGGGAGAAGGATATCCTATCAAAATATTTCTGGATGAGGCCATTGAGAAACAAAGGAACGTGATGATGGATCACTTTTCCCAGATCCTTCATTAACTAACCACTGGCGGCGTATCTACATCAGCGGTCACTCTGGAGGCACCACTCCTTTTAAGGTACAAGTAAAATTTGGCATTCCCATATTTGAGGGCCAAATCGATGCATACGTCGTAGATAAATGGTTGAATCTTTTAGAAGGATACTTCTCGGTTTATGAATTTTCCGACCGGGAGAAGATTATTTTTTCACTCCTCAAAGTTGTCCCCCATGTCAAGGACTGGTGGAAAACCTACTGTGAGAAAAAGGGCGAGGGGGAAATCTCTCTATTTTCGGTCGTATCCACTTGAAATTATTTTTGAGATGCCATCAAGGAACAATATTACCCCATGGGGAGCTATGAGGACAAGTACACACAATGGACTATGATGCGGGAGAAAAGGGATCAAGATATGCATGAGATGACGAATTTGTTACATACACTACGCACAAAGTTGGGTATCAAAGATTCAGAGAAACATTTGGTGTTGAAGTACTGGAGTTTTTTTCATAAATACATTCAGGAGGAAATTTAGTTCCTTGAAATCTCCTCTCTTGACACATCATACCAGTATGCTGCCAAGATTGAGCAGAAATTCAAACAGAAGAAGCGAGACTTTGGATCTTCAAATGAAAAGCAATGGAAAGGTGCCCCAAAACCATAGAAAGAAGGACAAATCCAAGGCATGGTGTCCCAAGAAAACCTGCCAAATTAGAAAGCAAAGAACAACACTGTGAAGCCGAAGAAGGACATGAGAAAGTGTTGTGAGTTCCATAAGAGCTCCATTGACAACACAAGTGAGTGTCGGGCCAAGTAGTCATCGGTGGCCAAAATGAAGGCTTTTGAATCAGATGCATGCTCAGACCTAAATCAGAACCTCACAAGGGGAATGATAGAGGGAAGTAGATTATCAATGCAGAGCCCAATGCCATCGTTGTCACCACGAATATCCAGAAGGAGGAACTAGAAGATCCAGAGGAGGAGGAGTGTCTCTTCCACTCCCAGATGTGGGTAACGGGTTCCTCGCTACAATTTATTGTCGACAAGGGGAGCCAAAAGAACCTCATTTCAGAAGAGGTCATGAAGAGGTTGGGCTTTCCAACCACAACACACCCACATTCGTACACCATTGGGTGGCTTCACTAAGGACAGGATCTCCGCATCAGCGAGAAGTTCCACCTTCCCTACAACATCAAGCCCTTCACGGATGAGGTATTATGTGACATTTCTCCTCTTGATGTTTGTGGTGTATTATTAGGCCAATCATACTTGTGGAAGCGACATGATGTGTATGAGTTTCAACCTCGTGTTGTTATTATTACTTTGGGAAATAATTTGTTTAGGATAATAGATGTACCACTGCCTGCCGCTATTTCTTTGGTTACTGCAAAATAATGCCGAAAGCTCATTCCCAAAACCAGGAATTTTTTTTCCCTGATGATCCACCCTTGGGGCAAGAAGAAGACTATGGCCATGACCTCTAGATAGGGCTCCTCCACACGAAAAAAAAAAATGAACAAGGTCATGGAGGAGCACGGGGACATCTTCACCTCACCAGTAGGGGTGCCTTTGCACTGTCAAGTAAAACACCCCATCGATCTGATCCCAGGTGCGTCACTGCCCAATGGACCGATCTATCGGAGCTTTATTATGGAGAACGATGAAATCAAGAGGCATATTTAGGAGTTGCTGCAGAAAGGTCACATCTCGCCAAGTTCATCACCCTATGGTAGCCTAATCATGTTGTTACAGAAGAAGGATGGGACTTGGAGACTCTATATTGACTATCAGGCACTGAATAAGATCATTGTCCCGAATAGGTACCCGATCCCACAACTTGATGACAATCTGGACCAACTCAAAGGGGCGAAATATTTCATCAAGATCAACTTGAAGTTCGAGTATCACTAGGTACCAATCGAGCCCTCCAATGTGTGGAAGACTACCTTCAAAGCCAAGGAGGGCCTTTTCGAATGGTTGGTCATGCTTTTTGGGATGGAAAATTCTCGCAAAACCTTCATGAGGTTGATGGACGACATTGTGCAGCTATTCACCAACTCATTTTTAGTAGTGTACTTGGATGACATCCTGATCTTCAACCAGACTTGGGAAGAGCACCTCCACCACATTCAACAGGTCCTCCAAACACTGCGAAAACGCAAGTTGTGTGCCAATTTGGAGAAGTGCACTTTTGGCATGACCGAGTTTCAATATCTGGGATACATTATTGATGAGCAAGGGGTACATGTGCATCCAACAAGATCCAAGTCATTGAGGATTGGGCAACCCCAACTAGTCTAACAGATCTTTACAAATTTTTGGTTCTTGCTAATTTCTACTATAGGTTCGTGTTGAGATTCTCTCATATCACTTAACCCTTGAGTCAAGTCACCAATGGAGGAGCGAAAGAAAATTTTTTTTTTTCAGAATCTCAACAGAAGGTGTTCATAGAATTGAAACATTGCCTATGCTCTGGCCAAGTTCTCACATTGCCAGAATTTCAAAAACCATTTGAGATCGAGACAAATGCCTTTGAATATGTTATTGGGGTAGGTCTTACTCAACAGGGGAATCTAGTGGCATATCACAATGAGACAATGTCTGACACAATTCACAAGTATCCTACTTATGAAAAAGAAATGTATTCCTTTGTATAGGGTTGCCGACAATGGAAGAATTACATTTTGGGGCAAGAAACGGTCATCCACACAAACCAATAACTCCTGCATTTCATATAGATGCAAGGGAAGTTGCATAAGGATCGCCATCAGAAGTGGTCCACATATATTCAACAATTTTATTTGAACATAAAATACAAGAAGGGTAGCACCAATAATGTTGCAGACTGCCTGAACCGACCACCGATCATGGCACTAACCACTGTTCAAAACTCTTGTGGGAACGAGACTTATGATTGGCTGCTTCTCTACAAGAGTGATCCAAAATTAGGCCACACATACAAGACACTCTTGGAGGGTACGCAAGTTCCAAATTCTCACCTCCAGGATGCACTGCTATGTCACTTGGAACACCTTTGTGTTTATTCAAGTGAGAGTGCCAAGATGATTTTGGAAACACACTACAGTCGCGTCGCTGGACATTTCAGGGTCGCAAAAATAGTGGCAGTACTGCAGAAGTATTTATATTTTCCAAACCTTCGACATGATGTCTGGAAGTACATCAGATCCTGCACTTCTTGTGTTATTTCAAAACCAACCGTCAAGAAGCAAGGCCTCTATACTCCGCTACCTACCCCTAGTTGACCTTGGGAATCCATCTCCATGGATTACATTTCGAGCCTTCCTTATACTAAGCGTGGAAATGACTATATTTTCATGGTCGTGGACAGATTCTCAAAGATGGCCATTATGGCAGCCTGCAAGAAGAATATCATAATATAATCCACTGCTAAACTCTTCTTTGAATGAGTGTCGTTACACTTCGGGATCCTAGAGTCTATCATCTCAAATCGTGACAATAGGTTCCTCAGCACATCTTGGTCCATCTTCTAGTCAATGTTGGACACCAAGCTCACCAAGTCCATATATTTCCATCCCCAAACTGATGGCCAGACAAAGTTCGTCAACAGGATGATTGTACACATTCTGCGCATGCACAATTCAAAGCATCCACACACATGGGATAAGAGCCTTCCCTATGAACAACATAGTTATAACCGAGCTCTCCACAGCTCAACTGACCACGACCCCTTTCAGGTGGGCTTGGGATTCTATCCACTATGTCCCATTGATGTAGCCATGCCATTTGCGGCTACTCGGGCCGATTCGGCTCATGTCCAGTCTGAAGCTTGTTTGACATTAGGTTCAATGCTCCCCATGTGTTTAGCGACATGGAATAACTTCCTCTCATGGATCCAAAGTTTGGCGATTGTAACGGAGACTAATGCTTGTGGTTTTTGGTTTAACGGAAATCGTGATTCCAACAAGTGGTATCAGAGTGACAGGTCTCGAGTTCGAAACTCACCCAGCTCACATTGGGGGGGGAGATTGTTGGACATTGGGTTAAACACTCCCCATGTGTTTCGCGACATGGACTAACTACCTCTCGTGGATCCTAATTCTGGTGATTACAGTGGAGACTAATGCCCACGGTTTTTGGTCTAACAACAATCTTGATTCCAACAAAGCTGACAAGGTGAAAAAAATCATTCATCACATTCAGCACATTCACCAACAGGTTCATGACATATTGGACAGATTTAATGCTAAGTACAAGAAATGACATTATCAAAATTGGGTGCTACACAACCTCCAGGTGGGCGACAAAGTGTGGCTACATTTTTAGAGGGAGCGCCTTGCTGGACCCCACTGAAAGCCTTTCTCGCTCTAATATAGGTCGTACACCATCACCAAGGTTGTAGGTTCAAATGCCTTCGAGCTCAGTATTCCACCATTCCTTGGTCTACACCCAATGTTCAATGTGGACCACCTTCGACCCTAATTCCCACCTCTACTGGACACCTCTGACATTGCAAAACAACTCACATCAACAAAGTTAAACCCAGACTACATGGAACAGGCCACCACGGATCATATCATGGACATGCAAATCAATAACACTCACCAACAAAAGATCGAACTGTATCAGGTTGTCAAATCTCGCCAACACCTACACCAAGGAAAATGGTTCACCAGGGACCAAGTTCAGCAGAAGTTTCCTCATCTCATGGTGGAACTCAACACAATGGGGACCATTTCTTCCTAAAGGGGGAGGAATGATCCAGGTGGATATTTGTGGCCACCCACCTATTCCACTTGGGGACCCACCATTATTTCTTTCAGTTTTTAGTTTCCTTAATTGTAGCACAGTTTACTATTTTTAGCATTTTTTTGGGTCCTGAACTTCTGGAGCTGTTTCGAGGCCCTAAACGATGTTTTTTGGCAAAACTGGGAGAAAAATGGAAGTTCCATGAATTTTTATCACATCAAAAGTTGCATACTTTGAAATATATTTCTAACAAGGTATTGTGCACGTCAAACATAGATCGTATTCCAAAGTTACGTCCCTAGGAAGATTGATGTACCAATTTACCCAAATGGGGCCCATAGTTTTGGCGCTTCATCTCCTAGGGTTAGTTTTTTAGATTTTTAGGGTTATCCATAGTTTCTCAATAATAAAGAGTTCCTTGAGCCTCATTGTAACACAATTCAGAGGCTTGTAGCCACCACATCTCTTCTCATAGATAAGCTACCAGTGACCTAGCTATTTTATTTCCATTATGTCTGTAAGCATATTTCAGTTGTTTTCTATTAATGAAATGAAGTCTTATTTCTGCTCTATCTCTACTTTTGTGTGTATTTTTGTATTTCATTGTGTTCCTACATGAATCTAGATCACTGTAATATACTCAGCCTCATCACTACTCAAAGAAAACTTGTCTTACTTGTTTCTCATCCATGATATCTTGGAGGACCCCAACCAAAAACATCCTCCCGTAGTGCTTCTTCCATCTTGCTCACTACCTCCCCAATCGAAATTTTTATATCCAATCTAGTGTGCATCATTCCTCCTATCATATTGCAAGCAGTAAAGGATGGTACCTTGTATATATATTAGTACATGTGTTGATGGCATCTAATGGCCATGCTTCATCTCCACTTGGAACTGACTAAGAACATTTACTGCAAAACATAACTTTGGTTGAGTATTCACCAAGTACATCAATGATTCAATCCATTGTCTATAATTGGAAGGATCCATAGAGCTCGATTCACAACTCCTTAGTCTTTTCAAATTTGTGATCATCGAGGTGGTTATAGTTTTGCAATTCTTCGTGTCAAACTTCTTTAACATCTTGATCACATACTTACCCTGAACTAGATAATTCTCATCATGTCTTTTCTAGACTTCTAGTCCCAAATAGTAATGAATTAACCCTAGATCCTTGATGTCAAATTATGTTCCTAACTACTTCTTACATTCTTCAATTCAACCTTCCACATATTTCAAGATAATATCATATACATACATAAGAATTATTACTGGTTCTCCCTTCACAACCTTAATATAAAGGTTTGTATCAACAAAACTCTTTTTGAAACCTAATCTCTATAGGTATGCATCCATCCTAGTGTACCATTCAGTTGGAGATTTCTTGAGGCCATATAATGCCTTGTTCAATATAAAAACATATTCATTTTTGTCCTTAACTTCAAACCCCAAAGGTTTCTCTGTATAGACCTCCTCATCAATGGTGCCATTTAGGAATGTAGTCTTGACATCCATTTGGTGGATGTTCCATCCCATCGATGCAGATAAAGATACCAACGAATGAATAGTAGTATATCATGTTGTTGGAGAAAATATATCTTCATAGTCGATGCCTTCTTGTTGAGAGAAGCCCCTAGCCACCAATCTTGCCTTATATTTATCAGTGCTTCCATCTGTCGCATGTTTGATCTTGTAGATCCACTTGGAAGTTACCACATATATGACTTCAGTCCTAGGTACGATCTCCAAAACTCCATTCTTCATTATAGATTGATATTCTTCATTCATGGAATCCTTCCATTATTGGTGATTGACAACTTCCTCAAAAGTGCATGGCTCTCCTTCTATTAGTTTTTTCATGTAGGCTACATATCCATAATATTGATTGGGATTATTGCTTTCCCTTAATGTACCTTGATCTTATCCATGACCTTCTACATATAGAAGTGTTGAATTCTACCAGTTAGGTCTTTTTCTATATTTTGGGATAGCCACATGTTGTATAGGTTCATTGAGACCTTCATCTTCATGATTTGATTATTCTTCTTCCCTAGTAACTGCTTCTCCAAATACATGAATTTCTTCATCATCAGAGTCCATGGGGATATCCTTTTACTTGTTCAATGCAATACTTTCATCAAATATCACATCTTGGATGAATTTTATTTGCTTTCCTTCTTTTATGTAGATCCTATAGGCCTTAGAATAATTGTTCTAGCCCACAAATTTCCCCTTCATTCTTGATGTATTTAACTTCTTTCTCTCATCCTTAGGTATATGAATGTAGACAAGGAAGCCAAAAATTAGGAGATGATTCATGGTAGGTTTCTTCCGAGTGAACACTTCTTTGGGAGTTTTTTTATCTAGAGACCTTTGGGGACTTCAATTTTGTATGTATGTATGTCATTGTAGCTTCACCCAAAATAAAGTTTGGTAAATTTTGATAATGTATCATTTCTTTTACACTTTCTTCAATCGACCAATTCTTTGATTCTGCAACTCCATTTTTATCAGGATTATATGGGACTATCAACTCCCTCTTAATCCTGGACTCCTTACAGAAAGTGGTGATTTCCTTAGATGTATATTCCCCTCCATTGTCAGATATTAATATCTTGATTCTTATTTCTGTAAGGTTCTCTAATTCAGATTTGAATTCTTGAAATTTGGTAAATAATTCATCCTTGGATTTCATTAAGTAAACCCAAGTTTTCCTTGAATGATAATCTATAAATGTGACATAATATAGATGACCTTGAAGAGACTTAGGAGCCATAGGACAACAGACATCAGAATGTATAAGATCCAAGATTTATTTGGATTGTGAAGCACTTCTTCCAAATGGTATTTTGGTGTTCTTACCCAATGAACAACCCTTACATACTCCTTCGTAATGTTCTTTTAGTTAGGGAATTACATCTACTACTTTTTTTAGGGTTGGAAGGATTTTGAAATGGAGATGACTAAATATTCAATTCCAAAGTTCGCAATGGCTGATTTCAATGTGAAATAAAGCTTGAGCAAGAGGATATAGAAACCTATAAAGTATTTCTTCACGAATCCCTATTACTCTAGCATTTTCTATGCTTGAATATTTACCCCATACTACAAATTTTACATTAATGAAAGCCACTTTATCATTTTTGTCTTCTACACTTGAGATACAGAGTAAGTTTTTATGCAAAATTGGAACAAATAGGATGTCTTTGAGATGAATATTTCCCTTGTTTTCTAGCTCTATTGAGGTGGATCCAATTCCCCGCATGGGATAGCTCTTATTATATCCAATTTATGTATAGTAAGAATAATTTCCTTTTGATAGTATCTTTATTTGATTTTGATGACAAGTCATATTCCTTGATGCTCCAATTTCAATCACCCAAATTATCTCATCTTGAAATGTGCCTATGAGTGCTGATAACAGTCTCTTGTCTTTTGTCTCAGTCACTTCCTTATTTGGAGTAAATAGGAGATTCTAGCATACTAATTTGATACTTTCCTTGAGGTATCTTGATACCATCCTTGAGGTGGCTTGATACCTTCCTTGAGGTGGCTTTCTACCTTTGAACACCTCTTGAGAAACTTCTTCAATGTAGTATAGATATTCATGATGCCCTTAGCCAACCTTATCTATGATACCATGTTGAGAAATATTTAGGGAAATGATTAGAGGGATTTATCTTTCTTTGATAACTGGTTGTGATGTATTTTTAATTATCTTACTTATTATATTGTATTATTATTATTATTATTTTGTATCATAAAAAAAATACCAAAACAATAAGAACAAAACACATAGAATATAGGCTACAAGTTAGGAAAAAAACCTCTCCTCTTTAGAGGAAAACCCGAAAATATCTTCTCTTCCTTATAAATCCTTCAATTGATGAATTCCAAGAACTTTAGACAAAGAAAAATACCCTCCAATACCAATTCCAACCTTTCCAGATGATTTTATTTCTTTTTCCAAGTTAAACCTAATCAAATCTCTTTCATTAGCACAACTTTGACCCCCAGCTGCAAAAGTTCGGCCTCCACCGCAAACTTGAAAATTTTGACCCTCCTACAGTTGTTTTTGCCACATGATTGAGCTTCGTTTAGCCTCTTAGGACTTCCTAACACCTTCGATTAGATTTCTCTGACTTTTGGAGCTTGAGTATGGCTTATTGTGACCTTCGGTTAATCTTCTTACCTTCTCTCCTTCAAGATCGTACTTGAAGAAGAAAACCGAGATCTGTTGTAGAAACCCTAGCCTTACTTCGCATGTATGAGAGAGAAATATCCCAAAATCAAGTCTTATTTGTCCTCTTCCTTCTGTTATGCTTCACAATTTCCCAAGGATGAGAATGGAAATTGACGGAGGTAACCTCAAACCAACCTTTTAGTTTGGAAGCTAGCCCTACAAAACTAGAGAGGGCTCTCTCTATGATCACAGCCAATGTTTGACTAGAGGAAGAATGGATTTTTGGCTAGGTATTTTCATCTCTAGGGTTTTGAAAATTTAGGTTTTTTGCTGGATCAGGAGGAAAGACAAAGAAACTAGGTCAGATCTAAAGGATTATATTTGCAGGGATACAAAGGGACATGGTAGATATGTTTCTATGGAACCTTAGGGTTGTTAGTTGTAGTGTAAGGTGAAAGAACATAGGATCAAAATGAGCATGATTTAACATGAATTCATTTCTCAAGAAGACAAATTACACAAAATGAGATTCCTAACAAAACAAAACTTAATCAAAATAATGTTGCTTAAAACCTCTTAGGAAAATCATTGAAAAGAGAAGATATGGTAAGGAGACTAAATTATCCTTCATATAAATCTATAACAGAGATAAAAAATTATCACAAACTCATGTCACAATAATTCCTGAATAACAGCTGCAACTGTCCTTTGATTTCCTACAAAAATGATGAAATACAAGCTACAAGACTTTCACCCTCTGATGTCCCACCTTTAGATTGATTGAAAACCACACACATATAGACAAAAAACAACTTCTCATCTCTCAGGGGTCAAATCCCTCAGTTTAGGAAAAACTTACATGAATTTCTCAACAAAACCCTAATGACTAAGGAGGTTAAAACAAATCCTCCATATAGACTTTGATTGGCCTACTCCTCATCAATGAAGTCCAAAATTACACCAAAATGACTCTAACAAGCACATTTACATTCTATTAAATGATGTAAAATTGAAAGTAAATAATCACATCATGAAACTAAGATATACAGAATAAAACCTTGAAAATTTCACTAACAGGAAAAAGCGCAATGCCTCTCTGCAAAAGCGCAATGCCTCTAGACAAAAGCACAATGCCAAACTTGCAAGGGACCTTTGAAAGCCTTCCACTTCTCCAAAGCCAACTCTAAAAAATCCAATGGAAATATTAGGATGTTGAATTGTCATTAAACACCTCAAACAGGAAAAATGGACACTCCATGACAGAGAAAAATACGTTCTCCCAAAGGTACTCCCAAAAGCGCAACGCCTAGTCCAAAACAGTGGCAAAAAGTGACTTTTTTGCATGTTTTTGAGGATTTTCTCCAAACCAGTTTGCTAACAAGGAACCTAACGTGGCTAGCTGACATGTATAAGTGATTATCTCCATAAATTATTTTTTTTTTTCATTTTTAGGTTTTAGGAAAAAGAATAGTGCCAAGGATTTGCGCTTTTGGCTGAACTGTGTTTCCTGTGTAAGCCAGAAACACCAAAAATTTGAAATTTTCTGCAAAACTATTGCTCAAAGGTAGGTCATATATAACCATAAGTTTTTTTGAAAAATGGATAGAATTTTCGGTTATTTGGTATGTTAGGAATATAAACCTCCTCTAGTTTGAAAAAAAACATTCCATTTGGTCAGAATCCAAGTTTGAATTTGGTCACTAAAAATTGGAAAAGCGCAACACCATCTTGCAGGGCACTTTTGACTGCCTTCCTGAGCTCCAAATCATAATATTAAGGTGCTATTGGAAATATTCGAATGTCTTCTACACAATATAGTCATCAATCACTACAAAAATCTTCTCCAAACCCCTGAACTACTAAATTGAAGTCAAGGTGTCCAAAAGTGCAGAAAACCGCTTGTAGCAACTGTAATTTCAGCATTTCTCTCAAATAATAACACCTGTAAATAAAATGAAAAAGTTTTTTGTTCCTTGTTTTATTATAGACAAAAACCTCTTTCAATGTTTTCAAATTCATCTTCCTTACTTCAAAATTTAATTTTGAAGTAGAAATGTCCATGTGTGCAATGTAAACCCTAGGCAACCCACATCTTGGAAAGGTGAAGATATCATTTCTTGTACTTTGGTGGGCTCATACCTACTGATATGACCCCCCTTATGTCTCCTCTTCTTAGTGGTTTTAGAATCCATAGTAAACCCTAGCTCAATGGGAGGGGAATTAGGGTTTAGTGTAGAGAAAAAAAATGGATTTGGGCAATTTTTCAGAATGAAGGGAGATGAAGGGGTTAGGGGTCTTCTAAATACTTGGTAAAATTTATAGGGGTAGGTACATATGTTAGGGAGTGTAGGGAGGTCTAATTTTAGGGAATTAGTGAGGGGAAGGGGTCCAAAAGGGGAAAACACAATCCTAGCCTAGGAATGTGTAGTCTACACTAGGGTTTATGGGAAAATGGTGAAAATTAGGGATGGAGGTGAGGGAAAATGTTTAGGAAGGTATATGAAAGGTGGGGGAAGGTGAGTGAGATTTAATGTGAGGGTTTTTCTCACCAATTTTTTCAAAAAGATTATGAAACCAAGCAAATGATACAAAATCCTAGAAGAGGGAATTGTGATCTTTCCGAGCATGAATTGAAGAAAAAAAGGTATAAAAGGAGAAAAAGAGTCCCAATTACTTGCTACTGATGGTATGGAACCTGAATTTGATGATGAAACCTCTAGAAATGAAGATTTTGCTTCCTTGAAGAAAGCACAACACACTCTAGCAAAAGTGCAGCACAACGGGAAACTTGGGTCTTTGATGGCAAGAAATCACTTCTCTGAGGATAGAACTTAACCTTGATGGTGAAGTGATATCTCTTGAAGTTTCAATGAGAAAATGAGATGCTATTTTTGTCTTTTAATAGCTTAAAATTCGATTTTCTTCTTTGGTGGTTAAGTAGCCCCACCAAGTCTTTTCACTTTATGATTTGGAATTGTAGCTTTTAGAACCTTTTAAGACATATTACATCATGATCAAAATGAAATTACTCTTTTGTAACCTTTATTGAAGATTTTTCACTATTACTACTTCTTTCAACGATGAATTAAATGGTGAAATGACCTATTTTTATGATTTTGACCCTATGACATAATGACGACACTACATGAAATTATGAGTGAAATGATGACCATGCTAATCTGACTGAGATGGTGATGAAGACATCTCAGTAATAAATCCTCCAAATGATTGATGGCACAAATAAAACATGAACTGAAAGGAGTAGTAACACACCTAGACACACTAACCAATGACCAAATATTTATTGGAAGACCTACTGAAACCATTAAAACTTGACCTAAGACCCTAACAAAACCTTGTAATAGCACATCTGATCATTGGTGACTGGCAGGACTGACAGACATTAACATTAGCTCTAGCTGGGGATGGCAGATCCTTTTGGAGGTGTCAAGAACACTGTAGACCAAGTGGCCTTATCCATTTGGCATGGAGGCAAAAACAAAAAACCAAACTCAATACTAAAAGTTGACTGACAAAATGAACTGCCATGACTAAAAAATTAACTACTAACTGAACTTATTGATGGTAGCAGACCATTGAGATCTTATGGCCTTCACCTCGGGTTTCAAATCTTGATGATAGCCACCCACTTGTTGAATACATACATACAATCATGTGAAATTATCCCTCCAGTGTAACCAATCCAACAAATGGCTACCTACTTGAATGACGCTCACACTTTCCTTGAGCAAGCAGAGAAAACAAAAGATGGGCCACTCCAAGTGTCCAATGAACATGTGTACATGATCCATAAATGCAATAAAACTCATATTTCCATATGGATGCAACATATTGGCAAAAGGGTCTTTAATAATCTGTAACATTACCATGTCTTGAAAGTCAACATAAATACAAGCACACTCTTCATTTTCTGAATCTAGAGGAAAATCGACATTTGCAAGAGGCTCTAAAACAACATGTTCTGTTTCACTACTTTCCTATAACTCATTATGGTCAAATTTAAGTCCAACATCCTCAAAATCTGAAGCTACATGTATGAGTGTTTCTTCATGTAAATCTGGATTGGGAGTTTCTAAAGCAACAGATTCATCAAATATTTGGAAAATACTACCTTCAATGCACTCTTCCACAACTGGCATAAAAATATTCAAATATATATCACATACCCTTTTAATCCCATCATCTTGGGCTTCATTCTCATGCTACTGCTACTCATTACTTTCAAACACAATAGATGAATGATGAATCTTAGGGTTTGTAATGCAAACCAACTCAGAATTAGGATCTTTATCGAGGAAAGGAGGGCAGTTGAAATGACCATTATCATATGTATTTTGTGCATCAAGGCTGTTAAAATCTACTAATTCTCCCTCATGATCACAAGATTGTTGCGAATTGTAATCAGTTTCAAAATATGGAAGCTTACTTTCATCATTAAGATCATGTTGGGTTTCATTTTCTTCCAAGAGAGAGGACACTTGTTCTTCATGGTGATGGAAAGGATTGTCATGCATTGCCTCCAGTATATCTTCATCCATGAAATCATTATCACCATAATAATTCTCTATATTTCAAATGAAAACCTAAAAAAAATCACATAAATCCTCAAACAATGAAAAATAAGGATGAGATTCTCTAAATTTTTCAAAGAATGTTGAATGAAAATCTTTAAGAGAATAAATACTAGCAGATGGAATATCTTCATACCAAGATCACACTTTTCTTTCTAATTTTTCCATGAACATCTTCATCATACAATCTTCAGGAAATTGAACACTCAACTTGAGGTGCATTCATGTGAAATTTAACGAGATGTAGAGCAGCATCATCTCCTTTCTTGTCTTTGAAATTTGGCAGATAAGTCTACTAATCTACACAAGGCATGTAGTTCAGAAAACCTGGAATTTGATCTCATTTTAAAGGAGCATACCTTCTAGATTGAGAACTCATTTCGATTTATGGATCCTGATGCCAGTGGAGTCTTTGGATCATGTTGGAGTTGCTAGGTGAATTATTTAGCCTTCATATGCATCTGGCCGTTGTCCACTATCAGCAATCAGATCTAAAATTTGATGATCTTTTCCGGGGAATATGAATCCTTTCATTCCCGAAAATGGTATCCTCCACAATGTCCCAAGGATGAGAATGGAAATCGATAGGGGTAACCTCAAACCAACCTTTTAGTTTGGTAGCTAACCCTACCAAACCATAGAGGGATCACTCTATGATCACAACTAGTTAGGGAAGAATGGATTTTAGGATAGTAATTTTAGCTCTAGGGTATTGAAAATTTAGGGTTTTTTTTGGATCAGAAGGAAAGGAAAAGAAACTAGGTCAGATATGAAGGATTATAGTTGTAGGGATACAAAGGAGCATGGTAAATATGTTTCTATGGCACCTTAGGGTTGCCAATTTTTAGTTTAGGGTGAAAGAGTGGGGGATCAAAATTAGCATGATTTAACATGAATTCATTTCTCAAGAATAAAAATTATAGAAAATGAGATTCCTAACAAAACAGAGCTTAATTAAAAGAATAATGCTTAAAAGCTTTTAGAAAAATCACTTAGGAGAGAAGATATGTTAAGGAGAGTAAATTATCATTCATATAAATCTATAACAGAGAGAGAACATTATAAAAAAATCACAACACAAGAATTCTTGAATAATACATGCAATTTTCCTTTGATTTCCTGTAAAAATGACGAAGTACAAGATACAAGACTTTCACTGATCAGGAGATCAAGTCTCTTGTAGAAAAATGCTCAAAAATGAAGTTGCTCAGAATTGCTCTGAAATAGATCGACTGGAAAGATCTCGGCGATACGATCCCAATGCCACGAACGACACTGAAATCCATTACCGTATGGAGGAGATATTGCATTTTGAAATCGCCCAATAACCTTCAATTTCGAAGGGAAATTTCTTTTTAATACTATGTGTTGGAATAATTTTATTTTTTTATTAAAGTTTAATAAATTAATTAAACTATATAGTTTTAAATATTTTATATGATTTAATTAATCATATATTATATTAATTAATTATATTTTTAATTAATTTCAAATTTTAATTAAACATTATTAAAAATCTAAATATTAAAACTACACTATATATTAAAACCAAATTTTAAATATGAAAAAAGAGTTAAAACCCATATTCGTTAAAACCCACAAACCTAAAGTTGTTAATGGGCACGTGGTCTATTATTCAACGTGGGTTTAAAACGTGGCTATGGTCACGTGGGCTCAAAGCTTGGAGCGGGCACGGTTTTAATATATGTTTGAGTTCAAACGTGTATAACGTTATTTGTTCAACCAAACTCCGACGGGCGCGGTTGCATGACCCTCGTGGCCTTATTTTTAGCCCTCAAGCGGTTGGCGGTGTTATGGCAGATTCCGCCTATTTTGGTGGCCGCTCTATTTTGGAGGGCTTAACTGCAGTTTTTCCACATTTAGTGGAGTTTTACTAGGCCAAACTGGCAGTTGGAGTAAAAGAGCCATAACTTTGGCTAGGAAAGGCCTTTTGATACGATTTTTTTATATATTCTGGGTCTCTTCGACATTCTGGAGCTGTTGGAAGTGTTTGTGGAGCCATCAGGGTGCTCTAACAGTGAATTTACCAGCGTTTTTGGTCGTGGAGCCACCAGGGCCTAAGGGAAGAAGAGCTGTTTTGGTCTACTTTCATCCTATGGAGGTGATTTTTTAGTAATTTTATACTGATTTGAGCCTTTTGAATCTATTTTTGCAGTGTATTTTTCCATTTGAGGCTTCTATACAGTTGTATTTCACATTTTGAGCATTTAATCAAAGAGGAAAAAGCCTAATTAGAGGCTTTTGGACCCATCGGAGGTAGCCCAAGAGAGGGGTGAACCGCTTAAACAATTATTTTCTGTCATACTGTATAATTTTGCTGCATATTTTTAGATTCTGCTCCTTTAAACAGTAAATTTTTATAAGCTATCTTTTCCCAAGCAGGTTTAAATAGTGAACAAAACTTATTAGTTCATCTTCAAACCATTACACTTCATTTGCATAATATGTATACTTGTCTAATCACACATTAAAGTTGGAACAATGAATACTTTGCAGTTAAAAAAAATACTTTCATTGATCGGATCTTTGTGATTACTTTTTATTTCTTTAGGCAGAGTCTGTAGAAGGGCCAGATAGCCTCCGGATTCATCCTTTCTTTGAAAGGTGAAAGATCCGGTGAATGCCCCTACAGTCAATCTCTGTATCAGAAATACTTTGTTCTCACAATTTCAGATCAGGTTGGTATCAGAGGTCAAGGTTTTGCTTAAGAGTTTGTGAAATTTGTGCAAGTAAATTGTATTATTCTGCAAAATTTGATGCTTACTAGGCTGAAATTGCAAAGAGGGGAAGGTCAATTGGTTAGAGAACAAGTTAATCCTCAACTAAGGAGGGCTAGAGTGCCATTACATCCACCTTCCATTTCATCCTCAATAGCCTTAGAATCAGCGACAAGCATGTCTTCCAGAGAAGGAGAAGTACATGAGGAAATGGATCCCAAGGAAGAAGAAAGAGTCTTTAGAAAAGCTTTCTTGGACTTGACTGAGATGGTTAGGATCCTATACCAGGAGAGAAATGATAGGATTACTGGAGAAGGGTCTAGAAACCAAAAATAAGGAGATTCTTCAAGAGGGAAGAAAGGCAAAGATGAGTCTAAGAAAGGGAATGGAGGAAATGGTGATCCTTCATCTCCATCATCATCGTCTTCCTCCAGATCATCCTCTTCTACTTATGTTAATCAGTCACACAAAACAAAAACATCTCTTAGAAATCCTTTGTTAAAGCTTGATGTGAAGTTTGAGTTGCCGATGTTTAATGGTGATGTGAATGTAGAGAAATTGGATAACTGGATTAGACAGCTGGAAGTCTATCTAAGAATTCAGAATTTGCATGATGATGACACAAAAATCCAATTAGCCTCTTTGATAATGGATGGAGCAGCTTTGGTTTGGTGGGAAGCCAAGACAAGAGAGGAAATTAAAAAGCATGGTAAGATAAGTCTAACTTGGAATGAGTTTATTACAACTATTAAGAAACAGTTTTATCCTCTTGCTCATATTCAGAAAGCAATCATGAATTGCCAAAGTTTTAGGCAACTTAAAGGTCAAAATGTGCAAGATTATACCCAAGAGTTTAGAAGGAGAGCACTTATACTTGGAGTAGACTTACAAAGTCAAGACACCTTGTTGAAATACATAGGAGGTTTGCAAAATTATCTGCAACATACTATTCTATTGTTCAATACTACCAGCTTAGATGAAGTCTGTGTGCAGGCTACACATTTAGAAGCTAGAGGAAAGAATATTATTGATGAGGATAGTAATTTCAAAAACAAAGGAAAGAAGAGAGTTGCTAATTCAAGAAAGGAAAAAGGAAAGTTCTTTTGCAAGAACTGTTCTAAGACAAGTCACGATGAAGATCATTGCTGGAAGCTTCATCCTGAACTGAAACCAGAAAAATACAAGAACAAAAACAAGACCAAAGAAAAGGAGAAAACTATAGCAACAGTTGAGCAAGACTTAGGGTCAAACTCAAGAGATGAGACAAAAAGCATAGGCATGGTTTTAAAGAAAATTAAGGGGAAAGAAGTGGTGCAAGACACAATTCCTAGTTCTAGCTCTTTGAATTGTCACAAAGATACTCATAATGAAAAGAGGAGGATAGAGCTTTTCCATGTGAGGGTAATTTCAAAACATACCAAAATTGACACACTATTTGACAGTGGGTCACAAGCTAATCTTATTTCTGAAGACTTGGTCAAGCAGCTTAAACTTGAGACCATTCCACATCCGAAGCCTTATCCACTTGGATGGATATGCAAGGATGCCAATTTGCAAGTCTCAAGAAAGTGCATATTGCGCTTTGCAATAACTGCACACTTTATTGACACAATGGAACTTGATGTGGTGTCGCTTGATATCTCAGGTATTGTTTTGGGAAGTCCTTATTTATTTGACAGGAAGGCTATCTTTCATCGCCATGAAAACAAGTATCACTTGTTCAAAGATGGTAAAGAGTACATTATGAAAGCTCACAAGAAGAAGATGGAATCTTCTTTACTCCATGCATGTCAATTGAAAAGACTGGTTAATGCAAGTCAAAGTCTAACTTTGTTGATGTTGAAACGACCAGATTTTGAGCATTTGCCTTTTTATGATGTTGCTAATGATATGTCTCAGTTTGATAACAGTTTCTCTTTGAAAGAAGATGATGTTATGTTGCGCAAATTACCTTTTGGGTCAGCCAATGCAGAAAATGAAGTGTCAAAGAAAAGCAATGCAACCAAGAAGGACACGTCATTCAGCATGGGAAAAAGTTGGTTTCAGTATGGTCGAATTTGCCATGGGAACAGTTTGCAAGGTGAAAGTCATTTTAAGTCTTTCTGGAAGTTTGATCAATGTAGAATTTTTTTTTTTTCTACAAATTACAATTGTTGTTCTGCAAATTTTAATAATTTGCATCATGACTTCGTCAATCTTAGCAATGGTAGATCAGTTGATTCCAGAGACAGGTTATCATTTTCTCAAAAGTTTCAGTTGATGAAATCGGGTAGATTTCAGTTATTCAAGGGTGGAAGAGTGGAGAATCAGTATCCACATCATCAGTTTCAGTAATCAGAAAGATTTTGAGGGTCCAAAAGCTTCCCATTTGGGAGGTGTGATCAGGAGATCAAGTCTCTTGTAGAAAAATGCTTAAAAATGAAGTTGCTCAGAATTGCTCTGAAATAGATTGACTGGAAAGAGCTCGGCGATACGATCCCCACACCACAAACGGCACTGAAATCCGTTACCATATGGAGGAGATATTGCATTTTGAAATCGCCCAATAACCTTCAATTTTGAAGGGAAATTTCTTTTTAATACTATGTGTTGGAATACTTTTATTTTTTTATTAAAGTTTAATAAATTAATTAAACTATATAGTTTTTAATATTTTATATGATTTAATTAATCATATATTATATTAATTAATTATATTTTTAATTAATTTCAAATTTTAATTAAACTTTATTAAAAATCTAAATATTAAAACTACACTATATATTAAAACCAAATTTTAAATATGAAAAAAGAGTTAAAACCCATATTCGTTAAAACCCACAAGTCTAAAGTTGTTAATGGGCACGTGGTCTATTATTCAACGTGGGTTTAAAACGTGGCTATGGTCACGTGGGCTCAAATCTTGGAGCGGGCACGGTTTTAATATATGTTTGAGTTCAAACGTGTATAACGTTATTTGTTCAACCAAACTCCGACGGGCGCGGTCGCATGACCCCCATGGCCTTATTTTTATCCCTCAAGCGGTTGGCGGTGTTATGGCGGATTCCGCCTATTTTGGTGGCCGCTCTATTTTGGAGGGCTTAACTACAGTTTTTCCACATTTAGTGGAGTTTTACTAGGCCAAACTGGCAGTTGGAGTAAAAGAGCCATAAATTTGGCTAGGAAAGGCCTTTTGATACGAAATTGTTTTTGATTCTGGGTCTCTTCGACATTCTGGAGCTGTTGGAAGTGTTTGCAGAGCCATCAGGGTGTTCTAACAGTGAATTTACCAGCGTTTTTGGTCGTGGAGCCACCAAGGCCTAAGGGAAGAAGAGTTGTTTTGGTCTACTTTCATCCAATGGAGGTGATTTTTTAGTCAGTTTATACAGATTTGAGCCTTATGAATCTATTTTTGCAGTGTATTTTTCCATTTGAGGCTTCTATATATTTGTATTTCACATTTTGAGCATTTAATCAAAGAGGAAAAAGTCTAATTAAAGGCTTTTGGACCCAGCGGAGGTAGCCCAAGAGAGGGGTGAACCGCTTAAACAATTATTTGCTGTCATACTGTATAATTTTACTGCATATTTTCAGATTCTTCTACTTTAAACAGTAAATTTTTATAAGCTATATTTTCCCAAGCAGGTTTAAACAGTGAACAAAACTTATTAGTTCATCTTCAAACCATTACACTTCATTTGCAGAATATGTATACTTGTCTAATCACACATTAAAGTTGGATCAATGAATACTTTGCAGTTAAAACAAATACTTTCATTGATCTGATCTTTGTGATTACTTTTTATTTCTTTAGGCAGAGTCTGTAGAAGGGCCAGATAGCCTCCGGATTCATCCTTTCTTTGAAAGGTGAAAGATCCGGTGAATGCCCCTACAGTCAATCTCTGTATGAGAAATACTTTGTTCTCACAATTTCAGATCTTTCACCCTCTGATGTCCCACCTTTAGATTGACTGAAAACCACATAAATATAGAAAAAAAACAACTTCCCCTCTCCCAGGGTTCAAATCCCTCAGTGTAGGAACAACTTACATGACTTTATCAACAAAACCATAATGACTAGGGAGGTTAAAACAAATCCTCCATATAAACTTTGACTGACCTGCTCCTCATCAATGAAGTCCAAAATTACACAAAAATGAATCTAACATGCCCATTTACATTATATTACATCATTTCAACATGAGCGTAAGGAAATTACATCATCAAACTAATATTTACTGAAAAAAACCTCGAAAATTGCACTAACAAGAAAAAGCGCAGTGCCTGAAGACAAATGCGCAGCGCCAAAATTATAAGGGAATTTTGAAGGCCTTCCACTACTCCAAATCCAGCTCTGAAAGATCCAATGGAATATGAGGATGTATAGTTGTCATTAGACACCTCAAGCAAGCAAAATGTACACTCGATGATAGAGAAAAACACATTCTCCCAAAGGTGCTCCCAAAAGTGCAGTGCCTAGTCCAAAACAGTGGCAGAAAGTGACTTTTTTTTCATGTTTTTGGGCATTTTCTCCCAACCAGTTTGTTGAAAAGGAAAAAAGTGGATAGATGACAAGTATAAGTGATTGTATATCCATAAATGCAATTTTTTTTGGCATTTTGAGGTCTAAGGAAAAATCGCAGCGACAAGGCGCTGCACTTTTAGCTGAAATGTGTTTCCTGTGTAAGCCAAAAACACCAAAAAAACAAAATTTTATGCAAACATAGGGCTCAAAGGTATGTCAACATATCTCTAACCATAAAATTTTTTGCACATATAAGAGATTTTTTTGTTATTTGGTATATTATTATTAACAACCTCCTCCATTTTTTAACAATAATCTCCCATTTGGTCATAATCTAGGTTTGAAGTTGGTCACTAAAAATTGGAAAAGCGCAGTGCCACTAGGGAAAAGAACAGTGATATCTTGCAAGGCACTTTTTACTGCCTTCCTGAGATCCAAATAAATATATGAAGGTGCCATTGGAAATATTATGATGTATGATACTCAATAGATTCATCAAGAATAGAAAAATCCTTCTACAAACCCCTGAAAAACTAACTTGAAGTCAAGCTCTCTAAAAGTGCAGAAAACCTCTTGTAGCAACTGTAATTTGGGAATTTATCTCAAATCCTAAAAACTATGCATAAATGGAAGAATTATTTTTTTCCTTGTTATATTACGGACAAAAACCTCTTTCAATTTTGTCAAATTCATCTTCCTTACTTCAGAAACTAATTTTGAAGTAGAATTGTCCATGTCTGCATTGTAAACCCTAGGCAACCAACATCTTGGAAAGGTGAAGCTATGATTTCTTGGAATTTGGTGAGATCATATCTACTGATATGAACTCCCTTATGCCTCCTTTTCTCGGTGGTTTTAGAATCTGTAGTAAACCATAGCTTAATGGGAGGGGAATTAGGGTTTAGTGTAGAGAAAAACAAGGGATTTGGGCAGTTTTTAGGAATGAAGGATGATGAAGGGATTAGAAGTCTTCTAAATTAATGGGAACATTTAGGGGGGTGGGTACAAATTTTAGGTATTTTATGGAGGTGTAATTTCATGGAATGAGTGAGGGGGAGGGGTCCAAAAGGGGAAAACATAGTCCTAGACTAGGAAAGTGTAGGCTAGGCTAGGGTTTGTGGGAAAATGGTGAAAATGAGGGATGGCAGTGAGGGAAAATGTTTAGGAGGGTATATGAAAGGCGGGGGAAGGTGAGTGATATTTAATGTGAGATTTTTTCTCAACAATTTTTTCAAAGAGATTATGAAACCTAGCAAATGCTAAAAAACCCTAGAATAGGGAATTGTGAGCTTTCCAAGCATGAATTGAAGCAAAACAAGATATAAGAGGAGAAAAAGAGTCCCAGTTAATTGCTATTGATGGTATTGAACCTGAATTTTATGAGGAAACCTCTGCAAATGAATATTTTGTTTCCTTGAAGAAAGCACAACACACTCTAGAAAAAGCGTAGCACTGCTAGTGAAAAGTGTAGCGCAGGAGGAAACTTGGGTCTTTGATGGAAATATATCACTTCTCTAAGGGTAGAACTAAATTTTTATGGTGGAGTGACATCTCTTGAAGTTGGAATGAGAAAATGAGATGCTATTTTGGTCTTTTAATAGCTTGGAAATCAATTTTATGCTTTGGTGGTTAAGTGGCCCACCAAGTCTTTTCACTTTCTGATTTGGAACTGTAGCTTTTAGAACCTTTTAAGACATATTACATCATGATTAAAATTAAATTACACTTTTGTAACATTTATTGAAGATTTTTCACTATTACTACTCCTTTCAATTCTGAATTAAATCGTGAAATGACCTATTTTTATGATTTTGATCCTATGAGCTAATGATGACACTACATGAAATGATGAGCGGAATGATGACCATGGTAATGTGACTGAGATGGTGATGAAGAAATTTTAGTAATGAATCCTCCAAATGAGTGATGGCATGACTAAAACATGAACTGAAATGAGTAGTAACACACCTAGACACACTAACCAGTGACCAAATTTTTATATGAAGACCTACTTTTTAGCACTCCACCAGTTCTCCAAAGGCTGAGAAGGAGACCAGCAAAGGTAACCACATACCACTTTGACCTAGTGGCTAGCCCTACTAGGTTGAGAGGGATCTCTCAATGAGATCATAGCCAATTAACTAGATCATGAAAGATATTAGGCTAGGTATGTAGATTAGGGTTTGGTTTTATTTGATGGTTTTTTGATGGATGGTGAATTAGGCCTAGGAGGACTAGGTAAGGGCTCTGAAAATCATTTTTGTAGAGATTTAATGGGGCAAGGTAGGCACATAGTTTAGCGCTTTAGAGGTATTATTTTTTATATGGTAGATTCATAGGGTTTCAAAATGAGCATGAATATCATGAATTCGTTTATATCAGAAGAAAATGAATATAAATGTGAAAGCTTCTCCAAAATAGAGCATCAAAACCAATGAATTTTGTTTATCATCTTAGAAATAAAACACATAAGACATGGAAATGGAAATTTAAGGTAAAATAAATTCAAAAATATGATCACATAAGAAGAAAAACTGCTAAAGCACATACCACATGAATCCCACCACAATAGCTGCAAATTATGTCTATTAGTTCCTGCCAAATGCACAAATAAACTAGTGTCCAAGGCTCAATTCCATAACATCCAACCTTTGAAAATGATTAAAAATTAACTCATATAGGCACTGAGGTCTAAATCCTCCCTTGGAGGTCGAATTTCTAACAAGAAAAGGAAAATACATGCATCTATCCAAATTTTGCTACACACTAGGGAGGTTACTCAACCAATTCCTCCTTTTCCTAACCATCATGAGACATATCCTCAAAGAATTAAATGGAGGGTAAGGCACCTAATGAACCCTATCTTATCCATTTACATTTACTTTTTACCATTTATATTCATCTACTTTGACCTTTTGAATTTTACAAAAGTGAAATTGGAAATTGTCAAAAATTACACAGTGAATTTGATTTGAAATTCGCAGAAGCACAACGAGCTGTTGGCGGCCATTTTTGAGTGGCTTGCTGAAGTCCAAATCAAAATCTGAGACCTTTTATGGAAATATGGGAGAGTTTATATATTTTTTTTACTGTTTTTTCATGCAAAATGACCCATTTTATACTGATTTATAACCCTTTTCCCAAGGTTTCTCCAAAAGCAAAGCGAAAGTCAAAAAAGGTGGCAGAATGTTGATTTTTGACCACTTTTCTTCACTTTTCTCGAAATCTAAACCTTCAACCAAAAATATGAGAAAATGGGTTTTTAGTGGAGGCCAAGAGATTAATTCTATTTTTATGCCATTTTGAGGCTTGAGGAAGAAGCGCATCGTGAGCTCGCTGCGCTTTTGGACCTAGTGAAAATTTTTGAGCTTTTCAAAATTGCACCAAAATAAAAATAAAAATAAAAAAAAATCTCAAAGCCTTCCCAAAATTGGTCCAGAAGTTCCAAATGAGATGTGTTATGCTATCATGGAGGCATCTACAAGCAAGTCGAAATTACCCTTCTCCTTATGGTTGATTAGGGTTTCCTTTAGCTTAGCTTGTAGTTGTTTGACCTTGACATTAAAAATATTATTTAGGGCATAATAGTAGTCACCCATATGCTTATTAATCTAATTATCCCTGTTGGCCTTTTCAAGGAGATTCTCCAAGTGTATGTTTACCTTTTCAAGCCAAAGCACCTTGTTTTCATTGATCTCTTTTGCAATTTTGTCTTCGAAACTCATTTCTTCATCTGTAAGGTTTTTCTCTTTTTACTTCTGCAATGTTTTTTTGAGACGAATGGTCCTTGGCCTATTTATTCTTACCTCCTACTCATGCTCATCATGTTCATCAAGCTCTTCTATTTCAACTACAAATTTTTCCCTTCTCATCATGCTTTCTTGCCTCAAACTGACTTTTCTCCAAGGCTAACTATTTTTCCTTCAGCTGTTGTTTCTCTTGCTCTAGAAATTTAATAATGAAGTTTTCCCTTGCCAAGTGGTCTTGGAACTATTTTATTTGTGCATCCTTGTCCTTGATAACCCTCTCTAGGTTTCTAGGCTCATCACTAGCCTCCAAGTCTACTAGGTCAAAATCATGCTCTACCTCATCATGCATGGATGTCTCATGATGTGTTGATGTTCCCTGCTCTGTTGGTGTAGGCTTGGCCCCTTCTTCAATTCGAGGAGAAAACAAAAGCCTTGTTCCTCTTTGATATGTATGAGTGACATCAGGCCTAGGTCTCTTTGACACTGCTTCTTCCTTGCTTGATGAACCAATCTCCTGCATGGTAGGTGGCATGTTTTGCTGTTGGTTTGGTGTAGTAGTTTGTAGGGCTGCTCCAATGAAGGAATCCCATGTCATTTTATTTTCTTCCAATTGATGGATAACAATGACCTTCACCAAACTATCATGGAAAATACTAGGGTAATTCTCTTTGTTTTTCACCTGCACCTTTTCAAACATCTTGATCACACTCCTATACAAGAAATTGCAAAAATTGAAGGACTTCACAGTTGTGAAATGCATAAGCAGTCTTATGTGGTATTGATACAATCTTGAAAACCTTCCCTAACATGTGAAAATTTTCATGACAATTTTCATAAATGGTGCATATCTCTCCACCAAATATTTGATTGGGAAAATATGTGCATGAGCTCCTTTATACTGTGATTTCAGGTAGGGTTTGTACTGCTCTAAGTCTAGGTTCATGCCATTGAACCAATACTCACCATGGTTTGGTATCCCTATAGCATGAGATAGGGCATCTATTAAGAATATAAAATCAACTCCTGCTATGGTGACCTTTTCTCCTTTTGAATTGGTGGAAAACATATTTGTGAGCTTCTCATGAAAACCTACCTCCTCCACTCTTTGACAAAACTCTAAACAACTGACATCTTCAAAGAATTTTATGATGAATGGTGAGGAAGTAATTTCATTTCATTTGGAGGGCTCAAACCTTAGTATCTTCCCCCGTTTGTTATATTTTCTCTTCTCTGACGGTGATGAATCAACTTCCATAATGAAACCCTAGATGGTAGGAGGGGAAAATAGGGAAGGGAGTAAAGGGATAAAATGAGGGATTTACGGAAGGGAGATGGGAGTAGAAAATTTAGGGAGATGGGCAGGGATTTTAGGGAGATTTAGGGAATGAAATGGAGAAAAATGAGTGAGGGATATGGGCTAGAAAATTCAAACACAGTCCTAGCTAGGGAAATCTGCCCAAATTGACAGAATTGGGCTAGGGTTTGTAGGGAGAGTGATGAAAATGAAGGGAGATAGCTATATAGTGGATGGAAGTGATGTATAAAGTGAAAAAAAAGGTGTAGGAGCAAGATAAATAGGGTTTGATGTAGCAATTTGACACTTGGGAAGAAAAACAAAAATTTCCAACCAAACCTTATGAGGAGATTTGTTTCATTGATTTCTATTGATATAACAATGTTATAGGGGTATGAAAGGTTTGAGCTTACCTTTGAAAAGGTTTGGAGGATGAAAAAACTAATGTGAAGCTCTAGAAAATCAAATTGATTGCCAAAATATGAGCTCTGAACCACTCTTCCTTGTGCATAGGGAAGGCCACTTGTGCGCAGCATAGACTTCCTATGCGTAGCATGCTCCTCTAGAAGCGCAACGTAGTCTCTGTGTTGTCACTCCTAGAGACAGCCTTGAGTTGCTAAAGACCATTACCTAGGACATCTTAGAACAAGAGTTCATATAGGTTCTCTTTCATGTTCTATAACGGGAATCCCCTGATATTAACTGGATGGAAATGTTTGAAATGTGGTTCTGGATCACAAAGAAAGCATAGTAGTAATTAGAAACTTTGATTGTAAGGAGAGAGACTTGCTCAGAATAGGCTTGAAGTTGTCATGGAATAGGACTTGTTGTAAACAGGGCCGGATGTGAAACTAATGAATAGTCATTAAAGTTAATCAGGATGAATACCATGAAGGATGAGTATGATAAGTTAGAGTGAGGTGGGCTTAAGAGGTATAAGAATCCACCGTTAAAGGACTTAAGAGGAAAAGCGGTAAGCAGAAGGAACTTGAGGCGGAAATCATGCCCGAGCCTGATTAAGGTAATACTACAAGTCATAATACGAGTACCATTCAAGATAAATTCATACATAGCTTATAGACCACCTGCATTCCGAAAGCAATGATAACATGAAGGAAAATATGAATGAAATGAGTATTAAACTGAGCAAATACATCAGAGATATACATATTGTTCATCATGTTGGGAAAAATACTGAGAGGGGGGGGGGGTGAATTAGTATTTAGAGCTTACTGAAAATATTTTAACTTTTTCTTTACAGAATTCCATACACAGCTTTGATGAACCAAACTTGTGTATACACGCGCATATAATAAGAGAAACTAGCGTATACTGATATAACTTTGCAGATTAGAAAAAAATTTCAGGAACAGTTCTTTAAGTCATCTTACCAGTCATGCATCTATTAGATAATCAGTAATTATGTGCAGTAATAGTAGTATAACATCACACAAGAGCAACACACAAGAACACAAATATTTAAATTGGAAACCCAATTCAGGAGAAAACCACCGCTGCTGTCATCTTTGTCTTCAACATTTATTCTATGGGAAATTGTTTACAATATTGTACCGATGCAGACTCATATCAGTACACAAGCAACTACCTACAGAAGGCTACAACCTTCTCTCATTTTCCAGCTGCTACTGGAAGGGAGCTACAACCCCCTAATCTCGTTTACCAGTGACTACTGGAAGGGAGCTTCAACCCCTTGATAAAAACACCAGCTTCTACTGGCAGGAAGCTTCTACTTCCATACTGAAGGCTTCAACCCTCAAAACCACTCCAAACCACGTTTCTTCAATTTTCATACTGGATCAAGCAGCATCAACCCAACTCTTCATGAACATCAACAATCATAAACTAAGCTAATTATTTAGAGTATCTATGGCAATTTTTTTTTCTTCCAAACATATTTTGAGCTAATTAATTTCTTCAAGAAACTCATTTTCTTCTAGTGCATCCATAAAGATATATTTAGCCTCACTAGAATCTTTGTCAAAATCCATGAGTAGTCTAACATCTTGATCAGATTCTCCTTCTTCACTATTTGATAGCCCATCACTATCTTCATGAGTATAATAACTTTTTCTATTGATAAACCGATTCTTGTTTACTTTTGCCACTTCCTTTCCTTTTTCATGTTTTTCTTTATGAGAACACTTAGCAACATAATGACCAACTCTTCCACATGCAAAACATTTAAAAGGAAGCTTACCTCTCAATCTTCCAGCGCCAAGTTGTAGCTTCTTTACAAAATTTATCTCATCTTCTTCTGAAACATACCCTGATCCTTCTTGTTCTTCTAATTATTTTCCTTTTGCATCCACTCTAAAGACAAATTATTTGACTTCAGATAGACCTCCTTTTCTCATTTCACAAGTAGTCAAAATACCATGAAGTTTAACAATAGTAAGAGTTTGTAGATCCTGCTTCTCTTCAATAACAGACACTTTTGATTCAAATTTTGGAGTTAGAGATCTTAAAACCTTTTCTACCAGAGTAGTGTTAGTTATGGTTTCACCTAGATTTCTCATACGATTTACAATATCATCCAGATGTAAAAATAAACTGGAAATTCTTTCCTCATTATGCATCCTGAGATTTTCATATTGAATTCTGAGAGTTTGGATTTTAGCACTTTTTACCTTGGTATCACTTTCATAGCTTAGAATGATTTTTTCCCATATCTCCTTTGTTGTATTCAACTGCATGACTTTGACAAATTCTGATTCAGTCAGACTTCCCAATAATGCATTGACCGCCTTTGCATTGGTTTCATATTTCTTTCTTTCTACTACATCTGTTGGAACTGAAGCTGGATATTGATACCCTCCAAATATAGCACATACATCTGCTCCAAGAGACTGAAGATAGGATCTTTTCCTTGTCTTCCAAAAGATTAAATTGTTTCTATTGAATTTGGGAGGCCTGATAGATGTTGTCCCATCTTGATTGCTCATCTTAGCTGATATTCGTTCTAGCAATTAAGCTTCTTTAGAAGAACCTGGCTCTAATACCAAATGTTGGGAAAAATACTGGGGGGGGGTGAATTAGTCTATAGAGATTATTTAAAATATTTTAAGTTTTTATTTATAGAATTCCATACATGGATTTGATGAACCAAACTCACATATACATGCGCATATAATAAGAGAAACTAGTGTATACTGATATAACTTTGCAGATTAGAAAAAATTTTCAGGAACAATTCTTTAAGTCAGTTGAATAGTCATGCATCTATTAGATAATCAGTAATTATGTGTAGTAACAGTAGTATAAATCATCACACAAGAGCAACACACAAGAACACCAATATTTAAGGTGGAAACCCAATTTGGGAGAAAACCACCGATGTTGTTGTCTCTTTCTTCAATATTTATTATATGGAAAATTGTTTACAATATTGTACTGATGCATACTCATATTAGTATGTAGGCAACTACCTGTAGAAGGCTACAACCTTCTCTCATTTTCCAGCTGCTACTGGAAGGGAGCTACAACTTCCTAATCTCATTTACCAGCGACTACTAGAAGGGAGCTTTAACCCCCTAATCAAAACACCAACTTCTACTGGCAGGAAGCTTCTGCTTCCATACTAAAGGCTTCAACCCTCAGAACCACTGCAGACCACGTTTCATCAATTTTCATACTAGATAAAACAACATCAACCCAACTCTTCATGAACATCGACAATCATAAACTTTACCCAATTCTTCACAGAACAGTAAGACCACTGTAACCAGAACTTCAAAAATAACTCAGACTTCAAAAGATATGCAGATACAAACTCAACCCTATACATTCATCAACTTAAAATGCATATGCTACTTCGCTTCACTAAACCTGCGTGTATATGTGCTTTCCTTCACACCAACCTGCATATAGTTTTGTGAATACTGCTTTTCAAAATGTAATCAGTCTCAGATCCATATTTGAGGCTTTCATTCAGATATCTTTAGAAATGCAGAACCCTTCATCAGTTAGTCACAATCAACCATGTTTATTCTCTCATTGATCATATTTGTACATAATCAACTTAGCAACATATATAGTATTCATACAACCTAGATCTACAAGAAGGATTCATAGACAGACAGTAGACAAATAGCAGGAATAACAGAAAAAATTCAGCAATAAGCTTCAGAAAACCCTAACCACCATACACGCATTTTCTGAAGCAAACCCACGTATATACGTGCTTTTACTTAGACGAAATAGCGTATAGATCTGTAAATATAAACTTTGAAGAATGAACCGGATCCATAGAACTTACCCATATTTCTTCACTTGACTTCAGCAAAATTGCGCCAGATCATATATCTAATCATCTCTTCAATGGATCACATAAGAGAATAGTCATTTTAAATCTAGAGATCCTGAACCATCATTATGTCCATGGGTTCATCATAGATTCAGATCTATCAATTAAGACAGAGTTCATCCCATGCAAATATGCCTTAGAGAAAATTATTCAGAACACCCCTTACTCATGCACAATATTTCATTATGACCTTCTTCTCCTTGTATAGATCTAGTGTTTACCAATACCATGAGTCAAAATCACACAACAACTGATGGTATTATTGGATGAAGTCAAATAGAAAATACAACGCTCAATCCAGAATTTGAAACAACGTTCTGCCTTTTTTAAATTATGCCCAGATGAATTAAATAACTTTTTTGTGAATAGATCCAACATCATTATAAAACAGCGTTTTAAAATTGAGCCAGCGTTCTACACTTTCACTGCACTTTGAACCAGCGTTCTACACTTTCGCTGCACTTTGAACCAGCGTTTTTTGAAAACAGAGTTTTAAAATAGTTGAAACAGCGTTTGAAATGCTGACCATAATTGAAGAGGCACTGACCAATGCACTTTCATTCCAGCGTGTTCATTCCATCGTTCACTACATTTGTTGAAGCGTTCATTCTAGCGTTGATGCGTTCATTCCAGCATTCATTTGTTGATGCGTTCATTACATTTGTTGATGCGTTCATTCCACATTCATTCCAGCGTTACATTTGTGGCATAAAAAAAACATTCAATATTTTTTTTTAAAAGCATTTATTCTTTGCAATGTTTCATTGAAGTGATTTGTTCACTTTGTAATTGGAGTTTTTTTTAATTGTGATTTTTAATCATAATTGGAGCGATAAGGTGGAACTTTGTATTTGGAGGAATAAGTAGATTTTTGTGAAGAATATTGTAATAGTATTTTTTTGGAGTAATAAGGGTATTGTAATTTTCTGGAGTAATAAGAAGATTTGTGCTTTGTAATAGTGTGACTCAAAGTAATTTTACTTTGAGGGGGGGTAATTTCTTTTTACCAGCTTGCGTAGGAGCACTATTGTAAAAATAAAATTTTGAAAGTTGCCTTGTAAATATTTTAGAAATTGACTAGAGCCAAGTGCAAAGCTCAATCAATTTTCTCCTGTTTCGACGACTATTCGAGGGTCAAGGCCAAGCCCCGATAGTTTGTTTTTCTTGCGTCGTGTGTTGCGCATCTTGATTTTTTTTTGGAGCTTGATTCGTGGTGTGAAGTCTTAACACTACAATGTCTAAGTTGATTAATTTCTTTTCTGATTCCGACAAACTTGAAGGCTCAAAATATTACAAAACATGGCAACGCCTCATCGAAAGAACTCTTGTTTATAATGAACTATGGCATGATATTTGTGATGGAGATGTAAAGCCAAATAAACCTATAGATGCAGCTGCGCTAGCAAAATGGGAAGTTAAAAACGCAAAAACATTAGCTCTCATTAAATCCTCTGTCAATGATGAAATGTATGTCCATATCGAAAATGCTAAAGATGCATGGTCTGCTTTGAGAACTTTTAAAGAGTTGTTTGATACTCAGCCTCAATCAAAAAGAGTTGATCTAAAATTAAAATTGTTGCATAAAAAATTGACTGAAGAAGGAGATATTCTTGAATACATCTCCAGACTTAAGAATATTAAGCAGGAAATTGTTAATGTTGGTTTTCAAGCAGTTGATGATAGTTTTATGGTCACAATTTTAATTGACGGGCTTCCTTCTTCCTACACACATTTTTTAGAAACTTTACAGCTCACTGGAAAGTTAGAAAAGCTAAAGTTTGATGAGCTCTGCAAAATGTTGACTCAACATGATAAAAATTTTGGGAAGAAAAAGAAAGTTGGTGAAGATGTTTTTCTCACAGAAGCCAGTACTAGCAACTCCCCAGCCGAAAATTCCAAATATAAATGCAAAGGTAATTTTAATCAAAATCAAGCAGCACAAGGTCGTGGTTGCAGTCAACACAGAGGAAACAAATCCAATAGAGGCTCAAATTCAGGCAGAAACAATTCTCAAGGCAGAGGCAACAATCAAAACAGAGGATCTCAGCAAGGCACATGATAGAATCTAGGAAGAGGACGATCTCAAAATAGAGGACAAAGCAGAGGTCAAGGACAGTCTCAAGGCAGAGGACAGTCTCAAGGAAGAGGCACTGATTTAAGTCACATAGTTTGCAGGCGATGTAACAGAGTTGGTCACTATGCTTCAGATTGTCGCACATCTATCAATAAAATTTCTAAGTTTCAACAGCCTTCAGCACATTTTTCAAATGATCAAGATCAAGATGAAAATGACTCAGAATATGTCTTCACTTCTTCACCAGCAATCCTACTTTCCTATTATATTAAGAGTGATTATGAAGATGCTTGGATTTTGGATTCAGGAGTGACTCAGTACATGACCTCTAGGCGAGATTTCTTTTGGAATTTTCAAGAGTGCCATCTTAACTCCATCTTTCTAGCAGATGATACAAAACATACGCCTTATGGAAAAGGTGCAGTCAAATTTTTTCTCCCTGACATTGGAGAAAAATTGATTTCCAATGTGTGGTATGTTCCCACCTTTAAGAAAAATTTGTTGTCTTTGGTCATGATTCGACAAGCTGGACAACAAATAATTATGGAAGATGGCTTAGTTAAGATTAATTCAGTCAAACATAACTTCCAAATAGTGATGACAGGATATGAAGACATAAAACTGTTAAGGATGAAAGGAACAGTTATTCCAAGGCATTCTGATTTTGCAGGGGCAGTTACTACAGGAATTTCACCTATAAGATTATGGCATGTAAGATATGGACATTTGAATTTTGATAGTCTTTCTCAATTGTAGAAACAAGGGATGGTTAAAGGACTTCTGACTTTCAACAAAGAAAATGCTAAATGTGAAGCCTGCATTTATGGCAAACAAAGTCGAGAAAGTTTTCCAACAAGTACATGGTGCGCAAACAGGCTACTGCAACTAGTTCATAGTGATGCGTGTGGTCCACTACAAAGTTCATTAGGTGGTTGCAAATATTTCTTGCTATTTATTGATGATTTCAGTAGAATGACCTGGGTTTACTTTTTGAAAAATAAGTCAGAAGCATTTGAGAAATTTAAAATTTTTCAACAACTTGTTGAAAATGAAGCCAAAGAAAAGATAGGTACTCTCAGGATAGATAATGGGGGAGAATTCAATTCAAATGAATTCAAAACTTATTGCAGTGAAAATGGCATTAGAAGGCATCTTGCAAATGTTTACACTCCACAGCAAAATGGAGTCGTAGAAAGGATGAATCGCACATTGTTAGGCATGGCGAGATCCATGTTAACTTTAAAAGGGTTAAGTCCAACATATTGGGTAGAAGAAATCCATATAGTTGTCTACCTAAGAAACAGATCTCCAACTGCTTCGTTAGAAGGAATCACCCCTTATGAAGCTTGGTTTGGTTTCAAACCTAAAATTAAACATCTTCGAGTTTTTGGATCCATCTGTTATGCCTTAGTTCCCAAAGAAAAGAGAACTAAGCTTGATTCAAGAAGTTTGAAATGCACCATGATTGGCTATTCAGATGAAAAGAAAAGGTATCGTCTTTTGACAAATGGAAAATTTATTGTGAGCAAGGATGTCATTTTTTATGAAACAGAGAGTAAGAGTGCTGAAGAAATCGAAAGTCTTCTTCACAAGTTAGAAACTAAGGGCAGTAAAAGGAAAGGAAATATGAAAAGTCAACCAACTTCACCAAATTGGTATGAACTTGATTTTCCTTCCTCTGAAGATGAGTCATCCAGTCCAACTACTTCAACAAAGTCATCTGGGTCTTCTAGCAGTTCATCAGCGTCTCCAATCAACGACAGTTCTTCTGACAGCGATTCTCCAGATTCACCTCCTAAACAACGAACATCAGTTTACATTAATCCCCTCTACAATGATGGAGACTTCTTAGAACCTCAAACAAGTGAGCAACAACTTCCAAAATGGGTAGTGCAACTCTTGAAAGATGTAAGGCCTAATGAACAAAAAAAAACAGGAACAAGGGCATCAAAACCAAATGAAGGAAATTTTGCTTTGATAGCAAATGATTTTACTGAACCTTCTTCTTTTCAAGAGGCAGTAAAACATAAAGCATGGCAACAAGCAATGGTTGATGAATATCAGGTAGTTCAAGACAACAACACTTGGCAACTTGTTGATTGTCCTCAGCATGTTAAACCTACTGGATGCAAATGGGTTTATCGAATTAAGTACAAGCAAAATGGTGATATTGACAAGTATAAATCACACCTTGTTGCCAAAGGTTTTGCACAGCAGGAAGGGATCGATTATGAGGAGACCTTTGCTCCCATAGCCAAATGGAACACCATCCACCTTACACTTGCCTTAGTAGCTCAGAAAGGGTGGAAAGTTCATCAAATGGATGTCAAAAGAACTTTTCTGAATGGGGACTTACAGGAAGATGTATACATGACACAACCACCAAGGTTTGAAGTTAAAGGGAAAGAACATAAAGTCTGCAAATTAATCAAGGCTTTATATGGATTAAAACAAGCTCCCCGCGTCTGGTATGCCAAAATGGATGAATACCTTCACAAAGTTGGTTTTCATCGAAGTAAATCTGATGATACTTTGTATGTGCACCAACAGGGAAAATATCTGGTCATTCTCATTATGTATGTTGATGATTTGATCATTATAGGCAACAATGATGATCACATTGAACATGTGAAAAAGGAGTTGCGTGCAGGTTTTAAGATGACAGATTTGGGACTACTTCATTACTATCTTGGGGTTGAAGTATTCCAACGTCCACATCAGATCTTCATTTCCTAGAGTAAATATGCAGCGGAAATTATTCAGCGATTTGGAATGCAGGATTGTAAGCCTGTCCTTACCCCTATGGAACAAAACTTAAAACTTTCAAAATTTGAAGGGGGGGAAAAAGTGGATAGCACGACTTACAGACAATTGATTGGCAGCTTGATTTATTTGACAACCACTCATCCTGATCTATCTTATGCAGTCAGTATTATTTCATGTTTTATGCAGGAACCATTAGACAGCCACTGGAATGCAGCTAAAAGAGTTCTTAGATATATCCAAGGAACAAAAGATTTTGGCCTTCTTTACAAAAAGACTAAAAATTTTGTACTTGGTGGATTTTCCGATGCCGACTTTGCTGGCAGTATTGATGATAGGGCATCAACCTCAGGTTACTTAATGAACATGGGGTCAGCTGCAATTTCCTGGAGTTGCAAGAAGCAAACTACAGTGGCCACTTCTTCAGCAGAAGCAAAGTACAGTTAAGCATGGAAGCAACATGTGAGATTGTTTGGTTACGTCGAGTTTTACAGGACTTGGGGATTCCTCCAGCAGAAGCTACTTCATTATTCATCAACAATCAATCATCAATAAAACTTGCTAAGAATCCAGTTTTCCATTCAAAGACAAAGCATGTGGACACCAAGTATCATCATATCAGATCTCTCATTGCAAAGGATGTCATCAAGCCAATGTTTTTCCCTTCAGAAGATCAGACCTCCGACATTTTCACAAAACCTCTTGGTAGAATAAAGTTTACTAAGTTTAGGGATGAACTTGGTATCTGTTGTAATGTATCTTTGGATCATAGGGGGAATGTTAGATGATCCAAAAATAATTTTATCATAGGTTATAGTATTTGAATAAAATAATTATTAATTTAAGATATTAAATTAATAATTATTATTCCAGAATATTTAATATATTTGTGAGATATTTAGAATTAGAAATTTGTTAATAAAAATTAGGACTCTAGAAAAGAGTCGTTTCCTAGGCTCTAAGTTAGGAGAAAAGTTAGTAGTTTGGTTAGAAGCTTATTTATTGTAAATGGACACTTGTTTATTTTCCAAGTGATCCATAACTAGATTAAGTTAGAGCATAGACCTTATAAATAGGTTAGTTTCCTATTTTCATTGTAATGTGTAATGAGAGAATGGGAGAGTGAGTTTACGTGTGTAAACTCTTGTAATTTGCCCTGTAATCTTTTTGCTTGATCAATAAATTTGTATGTCTGAGGACACTTCTGCACTTTCATGTGGTATCAGAGCCACGGTAACGCTATGAGGAGGAGATTCCAGCTCTATCAAGTCGTGGAAAAATCAACTCCATTGAAGTGATCAGCAAAAGATTGGTATGAAATTTGCAAATTTTTTATTGATTTTAGATCTGCAAATTCTAAAATATTTTTTTTTAAAAAGCAACAAATGCAAATCTGTGTGACTTTTTCAAATTGTTTGAGTGAATAAAAACAAAAAAAGGGGACAAATTCATCAAGTAGGTTTCCATCAAGGACAACTTCATCAAGTAGGTTGCCATCAAGGACAACATATTGCATCATATTTCCAACACATCATTCCAGTAGGAATGCATTCTTGCAACAAACGGTCATTATATTATTATTCAAACTGGCTCTTCAGATATACATGAAGAGAAAACCTCAAAACTAAAAAATATGTTATGCAGACTACACAATTCCACTTTCAGAAAATTCAGAACCTTTAATTAGTCTGTGATTTGGTCTTTTATAGTTGTTTACATGGACAGCGAGACCAGATATTTCTTCAGACAAAATATTCCCTGCTGATATTATAGTTTTCCATATAAATAAAATATGATGAGGCATAACGACATCTCATCTGGAATGGTATGGTCCGACACAGACTATAACAAGAACATAATAGGAAATATGAAATGCAGATAGTGCATAGGGTGAAATCGATATTTCACCCATTTTTACATTACATAGAAAATGAAAATGAAAATTTAAACACAGGCCGCATGGGCCACATCATGATATCCATCATTTGGTATGGCAAGGAGTGCTTGAGCCTTCTGGATGGCGTGAACGGACTAAAGACGAGGAGGACCCATGTTGATGAGGTGACGGAGGTGGCAGTTGTTCTGAAGTAGAGGAAATTGGAGGATTCGCGTATTCGTAACACTTTTGCCACAAAATTTCCTATGTTACTGATGTTGTGTTGTAGGTCTCAAACATAGACTGCAATTGCATAAGCTCTATATAATCTACATGAACATCAAAGAATTTCTTAACTTGACCGAGAAGGAATAATTCCTTACATAGTGCAGCTACTATGGTCTCTTCTTTTAGCCGGGAGGTTTTCTCCAGTGTTATGTTTGCCTTGCATATGATTTCTATCATTTTATGATCATAGGATGTTAGGGGAAATAGTACGCCTGACTGTGGATCCCAGCATGGCGAGAGGCCAGATTCTACCAACCTGCACCACTCCTGATCAAACTTCTCCACTCCATTTGATACCAACGCTAAAAACCATAACGTGTTCACATGTGCATTTTCTCTGTCGATCATCTTACTAACGTCCATGACCATCCTGAAACGGTCGATCACTCCCTATGTGCGCAATTCTTCGGGTGAGAGCTCATTGAGGTATCTGATATACTTATTCAATATTGATGCCTTTTCCTCTCCTTCCCTGCGTCCAACCTCCAATTTGGCCTTAAACTCGTGAATTGCAATTTTCTTTTCATTGACCAGTATAAGAAGGTCCCAGTGCTACTTAACCTCTGCTATGATTTCCCCCCATACAAGTCACCTCACTTCTACGAGCAACATATTACCTTTGATCTGCCCTTTTAAGTCTTTGATATAATTTTCATGCTCCTAAGATTCCTTACGGAGGTTCTCAGCCTCTTTTTGTAGGGATGAAATTGTCCTCTGATTTACTGCTTGCGTAGCCTAGGCCTTGTCTAAGAGTCAGTGAATGGAGTGGGTCTCCTCTTCTGACATCCTTAAATCAGCCAGGGCCTTGGTGAGCTACTCTAAGGCATTCTCAGGATCTCCTCATATAGGAAAAACGCATGTATGCTCGTCCCATTTGAGTTGTAATTATGAAAACCTCTCCCTAAGCTCAACAATCTCTTTATCCTTCTGGATGTTCTCTTCCTGTTGGTGAGCAAGGGAATCAGCGAGAACTGTCTTTTCCTTTTCTACATAGACAAGTTCCTCTGTCTGGATATGTTTAGCATGAGGCATGTTCAAATTTCTCCTCAACTCCTGTACTTCCAAATTTTATTTGGTAAGAAGAGATTGCAGTGCTGCATTGGTATCAACCCCCTTTCCTCTTATCATTTTCTTGGTATTCTCCAACTGGGTAGCGACAGCCTTAGCGCTAATCATTTCTCTTCATTGGTTTTCCTTACTTTGCTTCATCTTCCTTTCGAGCTTCTGCAGGGCAATTATATGCTTCACTACATTGGTCCGTAGCATTTCCTCGATACACTAGTGCAAATCCATCTTGTCTATCAGGGGAATGTTGCCTAGGTTAATAATTATTTCCAAAGCCCTATATTGGGATCCAGAAGGTGATGGTTGCAAAGTCGGCTACTGGATAGCTAATATGAGTTGTTCTTTATCCATATCCAGCACAAAGGAAAGCCTAGAATGGTGTTTATCCATGAACTGAGAAATTTCGGTCGTTAACCTTTCCCTTGTGAACTTGTTCCTGGTCTCAATCTCATCCCTTGCCTCCTGTCTACCCAGTGTGACTACTTGTGAAAGTTCTGAGGGGGTTGAAGATGAGGCAAAGTCAACATAGAGTATAAAGCCCAACTTGTCTTTGTTAGGACCCCTGAGCACAGGGATCTCATCATTAGATAACTCGGCCTCTATGTTGTCTGGCCCTTGAGTTCTCTATTTTTTATTAGGGTGAGTTTCCTTCATAACCTCTTGACTTCCCGAGGGGTCCCCTTGTTCCTGCCCTTTTACCTCAATAGGCAGATTATCTCCTTTTCCTTCAGCAGCTGAGGATTAGACCTCTATATGTGCATCCAAAGGCCACGTATCAAGGTTAGCTTTCCATTCAATTAAGGGCCTAGGTTCATGCGTATAAGTTGTTGATTTTATTTTCTTCTTCCTGCTAGTGAGGAATCCCTTAGGGTCATAGTGCCAGACATCTCCCTGAGGGAGGTTCATCTCCCACAACATTTTTTCCATAGTGGGGAGGGCATGCCTTGAACTAATGGTGAAAGGGCCAATTGAATTCAGGAGTTTGAATATGTGTCCCTTCTTCATAGGCACGAAGTGGACCTGGTCAGCCTTCAAGATCTTTCAGATGAATTCAAGGGAAAATATCCGCATGGATGGGAACACTAGTAGGTGGTAATGGGGCACCTCTGCACCGTAGAACCTAATATTGGTGTGGTAATCAAACAGGTACTAATCACTTGTCCAGTCTATTTCATAGAATTGGAGCCAGTCCTTCTGCTTAGGAAAGATTCTAGGTGGGGGGTTGTCGTGTATGATGGCATAGGCTATGGAAATGAAATCATTAATGAATTTTGCATACCCCTTCACCTTTGGCTGCTAGAGAACTGCCAGAGTCCACTCAAAAATAGATCTGGGTTGGGTGTTTATCCTGGAGAACCTGTTTAGGCCTAGACCTCCAAACTTATCTGCGTGCTCAAATAAGAACAGGTGAAAAACGAGGGAGAAATATTTCAAGGAACAGGAGGAAGACATCTCTTGAAACTGAGCCCTAATATCTGAGGCTAGAAAGGAGGGGATATCTAAAAGGATTTCTACTTGCATCATGAGCCATAGGAAAGCTATACCCGCCTTAGTCACCTGCTCGACATCCTCAAACCCTAACATTCACGAGATGACTGCTAGGATAGGCTGTATGTTGCTTCAGAAAGTTGACAAGGGAATAGAATCTGTGTGAGGGAATTATGATAAGTGAGAGTTGGAGAGAAGACTAAGGAAACTACTTTGTTTTTCCCAAGTTTTATATGAAAAATGGCAGGAGAGAGTGACCTGAGAGAACTCCACGTAGTCCTGAGCGGGAGGGTAATAAAGGGCTTTCCTTATGAGTTGGGGGGTAATATGGAGGATCTTGGTGCCTCGGGTGGAAAGGAAAATTACCGTACGCTCGATGTGTAGGTTTTAACCCTGAACATAAATTATCTACACACGAATCTTATAACAGAAAATAAACAATAGCGAGAGAATAAAACATAAAATAGATAAACACAGATATTTTCCCCTGGATCCCAAATCGGGACGACCAGCTTGATTTTTCATTATATTCCTTTTAGTGTTACAACACATATATATACATGCCGAAGCATACATAAACCCCAATCCATAAACCCTGGATTAGAACATAACTGTAGTTCCTTTGATCGGATCTACAAAAATACCAGGGTCGAAAACCATCGTGCCCCAATACCATGTGCAAAACCATGCACAAAACCATGGACGCGGACTACCCACCGGAAATTAAGGACCAAAAATTTTCGCCGGGGTGGTGCCCCGGACACCGACAGGGGGGGCTACCGCCCCCCCTGTGACCCCCCCGTTGCGCCCAACGCAAAGGGGGGGCTATCACCCCCCCTCTTATCCCCCCACACATGCTTAGTCGTGGAAAGAATATAACACATACCCAACACGATGTAGGCATCCTCGAGCTAGATAATTAATTCTAGGAACGGGTGTGTGGTAGGGGCGATTTGATAATATAGACCTCACTCGAAGACCCTAAATATGTCCTCGCCTCTTCACTGGTAGTCGAAGAGCTCAGCTCTGGTGCGAGTGACATTGAAGGGATAGATTGGGTCACAATGTTAGGCGTGAAAATCAGTGAGGGGTTCAGGTCTAGGAGTAGTCCTGAACTCGTGAGCTTGGGGAGTTTTAGGCACAGATCATTTCAGTTTTCCATGAAAATTTGAAATAAAATCAAAAGGGAAATAGCGAAATGGAAAAACAATGAAATACCTAAAATAGTGGTGAGGTAGCAAAAAGGAAAACGATGTGAGAGTGAAAGTGAAGGGTACTCGAGTTTTAACCTCCTTGAGCGAAAAATCTGGTAAATAACCAGTAACATTTCACAATCAAGAGTAAAACACGCTACAACAAACAGGGTTTTACTGAGTATGGAGGTGGGGTGACACTTGTAGGGCTGACGTCATAAGGACATCGACAATGAGACACATGGCGTTGGGCTATTAGCTGGCAGTAGCCGGGTAGGTGGGGGCCACATGTCGGACAAGGAAGGTACCGGCTTTCGTACCACCTCCTAGACTTACCATGAGTTTACCTTAGCCAATTGTCAATCGTGGCGGGCTCTCTTGACTTTCGGCGGGGTGAGAAGAGGCCTCCTTCCCCTTTTCTTTGCCCCACGGAACCCTTATGATTGGCCCGGAGTAGGGATGATGTCACCTTTTTCGGGGGGTCGACTTTGACCACCGTAATGTCTCTCGGGTGCTGACGGAATGGTATTGGCCACAGGCTCTTGGTGCATGGTTCCGCCGCGGAACTCTGTGTGTTGTCTTAGTGTATACTCTATATGATATATGATATCACCGCGCTTGTTCTTTGGAAGCCACTTCCATGATATTTAGTATTCACCGTCCTCTTAACCTGTGTTGTTCTTTTCATTTATGTGACAGCTCCTTTTCTTTTACCGGTGAGGTTATTATCCAACACTTTTTATGCGCAGCGAGAGGCAATTTTCTCCAGTGTTAGGTAAAAAATCAGGTTTTCTTGCCAAAATGAGAAATGAGCTAGATGGTAGGATAACATAAGAGTGAAAATGAATCTTCCTTATGTATTTTTGGCCCTTTTATAAACATGAAAGGACTCTTTTTTGAGTGACGATGGGCCCCACATATCATTTTTCAAGCATGACTTTCATTTGTTGAACTTCTTAACCTTGGACTATTGTGACTTTTTGGAACATTGTGAATTTTTGGAACCTTGAATATTTTTCAAAATGTGAACTGTAGTATTAGGCACATGAAGTACTTATTACATATATAAACATAAAATTACATTTTTGAAATCAAAATTTATTGAAGAAACTTGCCTATTACCACTCCTCCAATTGTCAGATTTTATGCATGACATGACAGTTTTGGTGACCTTGGAACCCTAATGACCTAATGAATACACTGAAGTAAATGAAATCATGATGGTGATGGATGGAATGATGATGATATCTCTGAATGATGGTACACTCAGCTGAGTGATGACATAGACCAACAATTGAAAATTTTGGAAGGAGTGGAAAATAGTCCTAAACCTAATACCTAGTGACCAAATTTTTGCTTGAAGACCTAATGAAATGATAAAAAATTGACTATGGGACCCTAAAAAGACATGATAAGATTCCATTTGATCACTGGTGACTGGATGTAAATACTAACACTATCACTACTAAAACCATAAAAATTTGACCTAAGACCCTAACAAAACCTTGTAAGAGCATTTTTTATCACTGGTGACTAGCAAGACTGACAAACAGTAACACCTTCTTCACTACCTTTTTCCTCTTCCTCTTTTTCTTCGATGAGTAAGTGTTGAATTTGTTTCAAGGAGGTTACTTCTCAAAGGTGGAGAAGGCTCCTCAAATTAGTTCGACTTGCCAACTACTAGTCTGACTTGATCTTGGGGGGTTTTTGACACTTTTAAAGATAAAAAAAAATTCTTTACAAGTTACAATGTGCTCGAAGGGGTCTTCACCTTATCACAATGAATCTTTTGACTTCTTGACCTAGGACAAACCCTATAAGCACACAATGGGTTCTTGATATATAAAATAAAGGACTTTGAGCATGAAACCCATGCTCCAATAATAATAATAATGATTTTATTTCATTTTACAATTTACATGAATCAAAAGTACATTTCATATTTATGAATACCGAACCTAGTTACACATTTTTCAACATCCAGACCCTTTTTAGAGTGAGTACGAAATAAAATCAAGACCTATCATTACGAAGTTGAAGATAGAGTAGTAGAATAAGGAACCTCACATCAATAAATTTCTATGAAGTCTCATGTCACAATCACCACGTTATAGTCATTCAAAGTGTCAACAAAACAATGTTGTTTGGTCCCATGTATTTTTTCCACATTATTTAGCGATTGTAATTATGTAATTAAAAAAAATGAGAAAATTTAAAATGTGTGGAATCCCAAGGGTCAAACATGGAACATGAAGAGTCACTAGTAAGTTCTAGAGTCATATAGAAACTAAAAGGTCACAGAGGAATTCGAAAAGTCACATGCGTAGCTAAAGCCTCATGAGGGAGGGGAAGAGTAAAAAAGGAGGTGAAGATTCACCCCATTTGTTATAAATAAAACCCCATGCCATAAGAAAAGGAATTTTATCCATGGCTTCTCTATCTTGGCATAGGAGAGAAGATGATTCTTTGGAGGAACAAGTGGTGACTTAATGTTCCACTATTGCGGTTGGTGTTGCATCATTGTAATCATGTCTTTTGGGACTTTCACTTAATATATGAATCTATTAGAGTTGGAAAACTTTCATTCATATGTCATGAATGAATATAAGGAAATTCGTTCATTGTTTGCAGTGTGTGTTTATGTTTACACATACTAATGAAAATGATCTATTATGTTGGCTTTGGTATGCATCTTGTTGAATGTGTGTCATTTATTTCTTTTATGATTGTTTTTATCTTGTGAACTAATTTGTGGTTTAATCAACGATTATTTCCATGCTCTTATGTGTCTCTTTTTGGATAGTACTATTACTTTTATTTTAGAGTCTCTCTCTCTCTTTTCCCTTCAATTAAAGTACCTTATATACATTGCAATTGTATGCCTCACTGTGTCAAATTGATTGTTTCAAATATTTTTTTTCATAATCTCTTACCTTGATAATTGCGGTCAAGGAAAATCCCTAATAATAATCATCGTTGGGCCTACTATCCAGATGGGTCTCCTACTCCAAACAATGTGAGGTCTAGTTGGGACTTCACACCGAGGATATCCCCTTTTTTGGTGGATTTCCAGCACTATCAACAAGAGGCACTAAAAGAAGGGCCAGATGATAAGTTGAGTTTGTGAAGTATGTTTTGAATCTCTCATATTAAATGGATTATTCCCAAATCATAATCACATGATTATTTTATAATAGTGTGAATCTTAAAATCCCTGCGGAACTTAATTATAACTTGTCTCAATTAACTTTTGATGGTGAGGGTGGAACAACCATATCTGAATACACACTTCAATTAAGTTTTGTGAGTTTTATGAGGTGAATAGTGAATATGTTACTTGTAAATTATTCACCCTCACACTTGAAGGTCGAGTTAAGAAATGATGGCATTCCTTACCACTTTCTTTTATTCATTCATTTGGACAACTCTTCAAAGAGCTTCATCAAACCTTTGACAGGTATGATTGTCAAAATGTGTATAATATGACCAATCGGCTTAGAATGAAATATGATGAATCATTGGAGGATTTTATGGATTGATTTATTCACCTTTTCTATGAATCTTCCAAGAAAGATGTGGATTTGGATTTTATGAATTAAAAGTTTCAATATTTAATTCGTATTTCTTTGGAACCATCTAAATTATAATCTCTTACAATCTCCCAGATTATCTTGGTTTCAAGACACTTAAAATTTCAAAGTGGGAACCTACTCTCCCTTATTTTCCTTATCCTCCTTTTTCATTACGAAACAAAGTAGATTCATGTGTCAATGTTGAAGCTAGAAAATTTTAGAATCAAAATGTTGATACACTTATCCCCTCTTCATTTCCTCCCCCTGGGCAAGATCTAAATAAGGAAAATTTTGAATTTTATAGTAAATCCATGGAGCCTAAGGTGAAAATTGATCCCTAGATTCCTCAAGATGACATTGATGCGCATAACTATGTTGGAAAGTGTAACTAGGTTCGGTCTTCATAATGACATGTAATTTTTATTTTTTTAAATGATGAAAATAAGACAATAAAATTATTTTTGTACTGCCTTGCTTCATAGGTTTCATGAGCAATAATTTTTCATTAGATGGCTCCCACTGAGAGCCTTACGATTTATCATTACTGTCAAAAGAATTAATGTCATGTATGAAGAGATCTTCTTGAGCATGGGTCAAATGTAAAGAAGTCTATAAGGCTCTCCAATGACAACCACAAGTCTTCATGTCAGCCAACAGATGAAGTAATGGCTCATGTCAGCTCACTCAATTAAGAATACACACCCATTCAGATGCTCATGTTAGCTTATTATATAGGATGAATTACTATATGTATGTGGCTAGGTTCTTCACATTATTATAGTCTAGGACTTCACATATCTTTGATATTTCGAAGAGTAACTACAGAGTTCGGGTAAAATAAAATAAGGAGCTCAAACTAAGGTACATAACTGGAGATTGGGTATTTTCAAGGGAATTCATATCCCTCTTAAGTTCAGATCAAAGTGACAGTGGGGGAGATAATGGTCTATGTATAGACCATAGTTCAGTATTTTGAAATAGTCAGATTTCCATAAAGGACCTACAGTTGAATATTATACCACAAAGATTTGTTATATTTCACAACAAAAAAGAATTTGGTGCCTCTCAGGAACAAGATCATTAGTCAATGACTATGCCTTGGTGTTATTGTATTAAAGAAGGTCTCGACACTATCTAAGACTTAAGGATTCAGTTATACTATTGAAAGAGATGTTCATTATAGTAACCTTGGTTTTATATAACTACATGACTATAATGATCTCATATAATGAAAATCTGAAGTAAGAAGCAACTGAGAAAGAGTAATTGATAAGGTGGAAGAGGAATTGTGTCTTGGTATTGGAGTGTCTAATAGTTCAAGGGTATTTTTATTTGTATTCTTCAATTGGAATCTCTATAAGAAGAATTTGTGCAAGTTTTCCTCTCAAAGAGTGAGAGGTTTTGGCCCTGGCCAATATCCTACATTTGGTGTCTATCGTCTATCTAGGTTTATGCATTGGTAGTTGATGGATGAAAAATAACACTAATATCTTAAGAAAAGAGAATATCCTAATCTAATAAAGAAACTATACTCAAAAGAAATTACTAATCAAGAGAAATCACCTAATTCATGATGCCCTAGATTTCTCAACATGGAATCAGAGCTAACGTAACAAATTCAAGGAAGGGCATATTATCAAGGGATACTCAAGGATAAAATCTCAAGGAAGGAATCAAAGAAAATAGCATATTTAAGAAAATATCTACAAAGGAAGCATTATAACCTTAGATCAAAGAAGGATTCTACAAATAAGTCTTGGGATCATCATCAAGAAAAGAAGTCCAAGTTAAAGAGATATATGAATCAAGGTTCTTACCATTGAAGACATCACCAAGAAGTCATCATTGATATTCATCAAAGGATCCAAATAAATCTCACTCTTTGTGAGATCAAGGATCACTCTTGAAAAAAACTACCTTCATCAAGGAGATTTTTTCTATTCTCCATATCATCATCAAAAACAAGGAAGCATCTAGGAGAAGGAGCATCCTATCAATGAAGTATATTTATGTCCACATATGAATATGTCAAAATGTATTTTTTGAAGGAAATAAACAAATTGGTTGGGGCTTCAAACTACCTTGCATGGAAGAAAAGGAAAGATATGAATCTCATTCAAAATGAGGTCATGGATAATGTCAAAGGATCTATCACCAAACTAAGAGAATAATATGCTCAAGCTATTACAAAGTATATGAAAGTGGAAGTTAGCACTCAAAGGATTCTCATAGAACCTATCAAGGATCCTCTGATTCCATATGTATCCAAACTCGAAACTTCAAAATAAATCTATGAAAAACTGGTAGATTTTTATTCTGTAAGCACTACTGGAGAAGTCATCTCATTAAGGCAAGAACTATACAATATTAAAATGTCTAGGTAATATGGAATAGCCTCATACTTTATGAGGATATCTGAGATCTGAGATCAACTACAAGAAATGGGAGAAGTCATATCTGATAGTGAAATGACTACAGTTGTATTAAATGCACTACCTGAGGAGTGGAGTAACTTTAATTTAAGTATTTATGGGAAGAAATAAGTTAATCCATTCTAGGATCTATGCTCACTATGCAAGATTGAAGAATCTAGAATAAAGGCCAAATCTGATGTGGGAGCAGGTGAGAAAAGTCAAACTTATGCTACAATGAAAAGAAGAAAAGGAAAATTTGGAAAGTCTAGTTCTTGGAAAAAGAAAGGGACATGTCTAAGATTCAATGCTATGGGATTTAGGAATATGGACACTACAAAATATATTACCCTAAGGTCAAGAAGGATAAAAAAAAGAGGAAGAGAAGAAGCCCATATCACCAAAGAATTTTATGAAGCTGAAAAGAAGAAGTCCAAGAAAGAGGAAGTAAGAGATATCTATTATGACTGATATACTCTTCCTCACCTAAGTTATTTTCAATTTCATAAGTATTTTTTTGTAAGATATGGCTATCATGATTCACTAAATGGGATGCATCAAGGCATCACAGAAGCATTCGAAGCAAGATATCGGGACATCATCATAGAAAATCATGAAAGATGGTTAGAATCTATGGAATTCAAGGATACAGCTCTTCGGAATCTCATTGGAAACATAAGTGGAAAAGTCATATAGTTCAAATTTAATCATACATCTACCATAAGGAAACATCTGCTGATGGGGATATTTTGGATCCTCAATATTCTCTGAAGGAATATTCATTGAAAGTTTCACCGATCATGAGGGGAAGAAAGTGTCTCATCAAGAATTCCAAACTTGTGTAATTCATGGGATGAAGGTATGACGACATAAAATTGAAGCAGATCAAGGGATTGAATCTCTTTCAATAAAGGAAGCTATTGTATGAAGTCTGGATGACCGAAAGGAAAAATGGGGTATGTATGATTACATTTTTTTTATTGTGGAAGTCATGTCATATGGTTGCGGATGTCAAGAACTAGTTCTCTATCTTTAAAGCACAATCAAAAGAAAGGATCTCCTCCCTCAAGGGGATGAAAGAATATTGGAAGCTCTTGGGAATGAATTGTGTGAAGAAATTAAGAGATAATAGATTATGAGACCATGGAAGAATGCATTCAACATCCTAGACAAAAAATATTTTACTAAGAAGTATCTCAAAAAAATATGAAGACTCTGATGAAATTTTGGAAAAATATGGAGACCCTTGACAATGGATATATTTGGGAGATATGTCAAAATGTATGCAGGATGTCGACGTTAACTGGAATATGTCATGATGAAATACAATCACAAATAAAGTATTTAATTTAAGTGTTCATTTCTTATTTTTGAAAAATATTAGGACGGACTTATGCAGGATTGCCAAGGGAAGAACTTTGGATGTATTCCTAGAAGGACTATGTAGAAGGATGTAAGATCCTTATGAAAATTACCACATGAATAAGGAAACATGACATGAAGCAAGACCCGATGTAGACTGATGGATCACTTTATGATGAAAGTAATGGATGGTTTGTGCCTTATGAATAAGTCCCAAAATATGAAGGCTCCATAACAAAGAAGAAATTCATGACATCAAAGGAAGGAGTTCTTAAAAGTAGTTGGTTGTCCCATTTTCTCCACCTGAGGAAATATTTTAGGTCCATAATTAAGAGGGAGCCTGGAAATAAGCTTCTTACTTGGAATAAACTGGAATTACTAATCCAATAAGGAGCTTAGGAACATTCCTTCTGTAGGAATGAGTACATTAATTTATAGGAATAGATATGTCCTCTCTAATTAAGAAGGAGAGATAGACACGCCATTATGGTATTCACTTGGGAAGATAGAATGGAGGATTGGGGTAATCATTTGGCATTTGATGCTCTTTGAGGATGAGATAGGGCATCCAAGATAAGATTAGTCATAGAGGACATATATTCTTTGAGGATTGGAAATCCAAGCTAAGGATAGTCCTTATAGAACACACCTTGAGAACCCAGGTGGGGTATGTTCTAGGAGAGACAATGAAGAGGGTATTTATAAATCATTGGTCTCACTGGCATGGAGCTCATATATTTTGGAGATATGGAGTTGTTATTCAAGGCCTTGCAATGTGATAACACTGGTTGACATGATGCTATAAAAATTGGTTACCAATCTGATTCTTCTTATGAGAAATTATTCTAATTGATAATGACCAAGTAGCATTATGAATACATCCCTAGTTAAGAGGGAGTGTTGTAAAGTGTAACTAGGTTCGGTCTTCATAATGACATTTAATTATGATTTTTGTAAATGATGAAAAGAAGAGAATAAAATTACTTTTTTAATGCCTTGCTTCATGGGTTTCATAAGCAATATTTTTTCATTTAGATGGCTCTCATTGAGAGCCTTAGGATTTATCATTACTATCAAAAGAATTAATATCATGTATGAAGATATCTTCTTGAGCATGTGTCAAATGTATAGAAGTCTATAAAGCCCTCCAATGACAAGCATGAGTCCCTCTCTTCATGTTAGCCTACAGATGAATTAATGGTTCATGTCAGCTCACACAATTAAGAAGACACACCCATTCATATGCTCATGTAGGCTTATTATATAGGATGAATTACTATGTATATATGGCTAGGCTCTTCGCATTAGTGCAGTCCAGGACTTCGGATATCTCTAAGATTTCTAAGAGTAATTATATAGTTCGGATAAAAGAAAATAAGGAGCTCAGACTAAGGTACATAAATGGAGATTGAGTATTGTCAAGGGAATTCAGATCCCTCTTAAGTTCATATCATAATGATAGTGAGGGAGAGAATGGTATTTGTATAGACCATAGTTCTGTATTTTGAAATATTCACGGTTCCGTAAAGGACCTAAATTTATATATTATACCATATTTATTATTTATATCTCACAACAAAGAAGAATCTTGTGCCTCTCAGGAAGAATATCACTAGTGTGTTACTAGGCCTTGGTGTTATTGTATTAAATAAGGTCTTGGAACTATCTCAGACATAAGGATTTAATTATACTATTGAAAGATAGGTTCATTACAGTAACCTTAGTTTGATATAGCTACATGACTACAATGATCTCATATAATGCAAGATCTAATAATTTGTGCATGTTTTCCTCTCAAAGAGTGAGAGGTTTTGGCCCTAGCTCATAGCCTACATTCTATGTCTATCATCTATCTATGTTTATGCATTGGTAGATTTTTGATGAAAAATATCACTAATAACTTAGGAAAAGATAATATCCTAATGTAATAAAGAAAACATACTCACAAGAAATTATTAATCAAGAGAAATCACTTAATTCATGATGCCCTATATTTCTCAACAAATCCAAATCCTGAATTTGATCTGATTGAAAGAATTGTTTCTTCAAGGGATACCTTTCATCCTTTATCATTTACACCTCATGACCCTCTATACCTTTATTTTATTAATCAATCTACTTCACCATTAATTTCTCTAGATACTCTTGATTTTCAATTTTCTGGTTCATATGGTAATTAGGTACAAGGTAGTTATATTTCACAAGAAAAGGTGCAAAAGGATGAAGACACTTTTAATCTCTCTTATATTTTTCAAATTCATTTCAAAGTGATGTTTCTACACTCTTTCTTGATCAATATTCTCAACATCTTGGTAATAAATCAAGTGGTATCAAATTCCTTAACCAAAATTAACTCTTGGGAAACCATCAACCAGAAGACAATTACTTTGCTGATATGCATGGTGATGAGTGCCCAAGTATATTGGATGATATTTTTCTTTCAAAAGAATACATGGATTTGCAAAGATATGATCTGGAATTTCATTTGATTATAGAAGAGTTTCTCATATGATTTTCTTCTTCAACTCACTAGCCCTTGTGTCAAGATGCGTATAATGAATCAACTGATATATCATGTTCTCCTAATTTTCACTCGGATGAATTAGATCTTAAGTCCACACAAGGTGGTAAGGATACCCATGATGAAGAAGATGATGTGGTAATCATTGATAATCTTTCTTAAAGTTTTGGTAATCTATTTTTTTGATGTTGAGACATCTGATGAAACAATCGATTCCAATATCTATCATTTGACTCATATTGACCTTTCTAAAATAATTGGTGATAGTTTTCTTCATACAAATGTTGAATAGACCATGTTTTCAAAATTCAATCATTTAGTATTTGAAAATTCAAGGACTTGTCAGAAATTCAAGGAACTTCAATTTCAGTATATGCTTACATTGGGTTCTCGTAATCCTAATGGGATCTCTAAACTAGGTCAGATTAGAATTCTCTCACATAATTTTTTTCTTATCATTGTTTCACTAGATGTAAGCTCACTCTTGAAGTATTTTTAGTGTTTTCAAGTTGATTTTCTTAGTCCTCAGTGATAGATTTTCTAATTAGGTAAAAGATTTGTGTTTGGCTCTTTCTTCTTCATGAAAATCTCTTGTATCTAACCCATGGTTAGAGTGCATATCTTTCATGGATTCTTATTATCAAGATAAATTTCATCACTATCTGAATGATTTCTCCCTATCAAAATCTTTCGTGAATTATTAACTCCTAATATTTATTTTTTATGTTATGAAGTTAATCATTTTTCTGATGCAATCATCCCTCTTCAGTGTCATTAAACTATTGAATCATTCGGCGGATCCAAACTCTTATGTTGATATGAATACTAAATTTGATTTGACACATATAAACTTTTTATCAACTTGGTATCCTAATTGGTTCCTCAAATTTAAAAGCTTTCATATTGTCGATATGGTATATGATCAGATACAAAGGGGACCCATGAGGAACCTAGGATCTTCTATGCCAACTCGCCAATCTAATCATAATGCTAGGTTTGACAAATTTCACTCAATTGATTAGTTTCCCATCGGTATGACTGATGCTAGTTTTTTTACATCAATTGACTTTATCGAGCCCATTAATATTTATGATTCATGATTTCACTATTTAGGTACTCTTCGAATAGTTTAGGAACTTCAAATTTTGTTGATGGTTATGTTACGCCCTTGCCATCTTGATAAGTCTCTGAACAAGATCAGATCAATTTTCCCTCTCAATATTCTCCTTATAATTCGATTGGGTTGATTGAAATTTCATCTTCTGAATAATTTCAGGGTTTTCAAATAGGTTTCTCGGAATATCGTGATCCAATTGTTGAATGGTTTGATAAATATTACTTTTCACTTTCTATTGCTAATAATAAGTTTTGATCTTTCTTGGTGTTTTCTGATATTTAAAACATGGATGAATGTACTTTTAGAAGAAAATTTCAGGGTTTGTATGATTATTGTTCTAATCAACAAGATAAAGTTGTAGATTGGTTAAAACTAGATAGTATGGCACATCTTTCTGCCAATAGGCAAGACCTTCAATTTTGTGCACAAAGTATCTAGGTTGACATCTTTATTGTTACACATTATTTTATATTGTTTCTAATCATTTATATATTTCTACTTGTTGGATGGGAACTACTTGTATGACTACATTGGAAATTTAATTTCACATTATCATGACCTTTTAGTTTAGATAGGTTAAGATTTAGGTTTAGTTCTATTCTTTTCCTTATTTTCATCCTAGTTACTTTTGCATGGAATTGCAACACTTTTCTTGTATTCTATTTCTCATTTTGGTTTTGTTTTCCGCATCCTTTTTATTAGTTTTTCATCTTGTTTTTTTTCTTCATTTTTGTATTTTTTCTCACGTCATGTTTTCTTTTGTGTCTTTACCTGTGTTTTTTTAATAAAACCATGTATGGAAGCTTATTTTTTTGGATCTATGGTAATGTGGAAAAATTCAAAAGGGAAACTGTGACAACTAGTAATGCTTGGCTTATCTTTGGTCTGCTTTATTGTTTGGGCCTAAATACCTTTTAAGTTCGATGACTCACATATGAAAAATATGTTTCATCCTAAATGAAAAATCAAGTAGGTATACGATTCTTGTATCTATTATAAGATCTTATTTTCTTAAATCAACTTTTATATTATTGGTTCTAATGTGTCAACTCAATTGAGTAGAGAAGGGAAAGGATTAAAAACTTAAGAGAGCATGGTATTTTCATAGGTGTATACATAAGAGTATCTGAAAAACAAGGAAAAACCTCTCTTGCCCGTTAAATAATTTGGGATCCCTCTTCCACCCTTGGTAAAATGAACACCTAAAAATTCCAATGTGCATAAAGTAATAAAATAAATAAAGGGTGAAAGGATAGAAAGGCTTCCTACATAGAAAGGTGAAGCAAGTAACTTTTTCGGGGTATAGAACAAGCGCACTGGCAGTGAATCAATGCTTGGGATTCCTTGAAGTGACTTCTTTGAGGTATTGTACATGCATACTATAAGTGGAGCAACACCAAAGATGATAATAAAACTATGACATCTTAAACTCGTGAAATATGCATACTCCTACTCCCTAACCGAAACAATAGAAGTTTGACTAGTCTTGTGAACTGTGTTGAGCCGATGAGGGGATTAGAAGATACTACACCTTTAACCATGATAATTAAATAAGTTAGGGTGATCAATAATATAAGACAATAATTACAGATGGTTATACCTCATACTTAATGTTAGACCTAAACAAATAATTTTGATTTCTTCAAATGTGTCATGAAGTGTTTTTGATGTGACAAACACCCTCAAAATTTTTCCTACATCAAAATTGTGGAGACTCCTTATGGTCATACCATCGTTCATTTCAAGCCATTATTTCCATGCTTAGTCATGTTTCTCAATTTTTCAAGTCTTTCTTCAATAATTCCAAGTGCCAAAGCGACCTTATTTTACATGTTGATCTTTTTATTCCTACATAGAAAACCTCTTCTGAGCAAGCCTAGCAGTCAGTGTGTATCTTTGGAATACATGCACCACGCAATCCTTGAGGATAGTCATTCTACAGTTCCTGATAACAATGGCTATGAAATCCTTAATGACAAGGATTTTCGCAGTTCCTAATAGCAATGGCTATGAAATCCTTAATGACAATGATTTTTGCAGTTCCTTGAGGATGATGACTATGTAGTCTCTGAAGAAAGTTCTTGTGCAATCTATGGAGATAATGATTGCTCAATTCCTAGAGACTGAGACTGTGGAATCCTAATGGAAGGTGATAGTGTGAGGGTATATTCTGTAGAAAGTGACTATGAACCTTTTGTTGACAGTGAGAGTGTTTCTCATTTTAATCAATTCTCTCTTGGCTCCTACTTTCTCAACATGCACTAAACATCCTCATCAATTATAAACCTCATGGCACGTCTTCTCTCCCTATATAAATAATAAAACCCAGAATTCATCCTTATGTTTATCTTTCTCTTTTGAGATATGTGATTTTTTTGGGTATAGGTATAATTCTCTCATTCATGCTTGTCAATTCTCTATCTACCAAGTGAGTTTCTTAAATACCTCTTTTTCTTTCGTAAGTGTCAATTTTGATTTATATTTCTCTTAAATGCATAATTTTTACTTTCTTTGTATTTTTGAAGTGGCACCTTTGTCCTACTTACATTATTGCATGTGTCACTTGTGTTTTTTTTAGTTTTCATGTGTCGCTTTCACCCTCGCAAGTACTACTTCCATTTGTTCTCACATACCTTAATAGCACAAGGACACACTTTATAGAGGTAGCACCAGTGTATTTTCTTGCACTAGTTGATGGTATTTTCCATTAGAATATGCATTAGATGCTTTCCCATGGTATATAGGACCTTTTTATTGTATTCAACACTTGTGTCGTCACTTGTATTTCAAGTGACATAAGCTTACATTTTAATAATCGCACTCGGAAATAAGTGTCGCGTCGTTATCGTTTGAATCTATATGTGTTGGTGTTGGAAAATGCACATTTTTTTCTTTAATTTGATGGTATACATGTGTGTGTGGGGAGGGGTTGGGTTTTAACCCCATAATTCCGCCCCACAAAGCCGCACTTGGTTTTGTTAACTGATGCAATTTTTATTTCTTGAGTGGAATTTAGGCTTTCTCACTCCTATACATTATTTTTGGGGTTTCTTCATTTTCTCTTTTTTTTATATTCTATTTTTCCTTTTCACATATAATTTTTTTTTTTTATACCCTATTTTCATTTCTTTATATATATATATATATATATATATTTGTTTTGTAAATCATTTGTAGAATACAATATTATTTACAATTTCATCAACTGAAATAAAATAGCCAATCATCAATTGAACCTGTGAACCATAGGATCCTAACATATTGCTCTGAGCCATTTGATCTATTCTAATCCTCTTCATCAGATCATCAACACCATGCAACTTTTCCCATGCCTATGTGCACATTTGTAGTGTTCTTGGTAGGCTCCCTCTTGGGCTCTTTGTGAGATTTTTCCTTGAAATTATATTTTCTTTTGGGCTTCTTTTGGCTTTGAAACCCTAAGGAAAAACTTCTTGGGGTGGTTTTTTTTGGCACTAACATTTGCTCCATGGGGGATACAGGAATTTTGTGTCATATTGAGAGATTGTAGTTATAGTGCCTTTTTTGGGATACAGAGTCTCCTTCAACTCAACTTACTTTCCTCCTCTTGTAACGTTTTTTCAGGGAAACTTTTAGGGGCTAATATTCACATATGGGCTAATTTTCCATGGTTTTTCCTAAGAAAATATTCACCAATTCCCATTTTTTCCTAAAAATGATTCGCCCAAAGTTTATAAGAAAAAAACATTTTACCTTAAAAATCGCCAAAATTTTATAGAGACTATATAGAATCATTAGAAGTTTGAATATTTTTACTAAAATATCACCAATAATTTTATAGTTTTCATATTATAGATTAGTAAGATTCACCAAGGTTTCTAATGTTTAAGATAAATTTCCTTCCTTAAAATTTTCCCTGCTTTTTGTTGACGGTGCAGGAAATTCAACAACAAAGGGGGGCTCCCAAGTATGAAGTACCAACTAGACCTCACATATTTTGGAGTAGGAGCCCCATCCAAATAATAGGGCTGTCCACCATTATTCTTATGAATTTTCCTTGGCCGCAATTATTAACATAAGAGTTTATGAAAAACATCTTTGAAACAAGTAAGTGATTTGACACTGTGAGGCATATAATCACGATGTATATAAGGAAATTTCGCGGAAGGGAAAAGAGAGAGTGATCCTTTATAATAAAAGAAATAATACTATCCTAAAAGAGACACAAAATAGAATGGAAAAAATCATTTATTTACCTGCAAATTAGTTCACAAGATAACAATGATCATAAAAGTAGGTAACAATGCACATTCAACACGATGCATACCAAAGACAACAAAATAGTTCATTTTAATTAATATGTGTAAACATAAACATACACTGCAAACAATGAAATAATAGTATTATAATGATTCATGAAATTTCGCCAACTCTAAGAGCTTCATATATTAAGTGAAAGTCCCAAAATACACGATTACAACGATGTAACACTAGCCCCAATAGTGTAACATTAAGTCACCACTTGTTCTTCCAAAGAATCATCTTCTCTCCTATGCCAAGCTAGATAATCCAAGGTGAAAAGTCATTTTCTTGAGGCATGAGGTTTTATTTATAACAAGTGGGGTGACTCTTCACCTCTTTTGTGACTCTTCACCTCCCCCACGAGTCTGGATCTTCCCATGTGACTTTCGAATTCCTATGTGACCTTTGAGCTTCTACATGACTCTAGGACTTACTGGTGACTCTTCATGTTCCATGTGTAACCCTTGGGATTCCACACATTCTACATTTTTTTAATTATTTTGAAATTACATAATTACATTCCACAAATAATGTGGTGAAAATACACAGGACCAAAAAACACTCTTGTGTTGACACTTTGAATGACTATAACTTAGTGACTATGGAATGAGACTTCATAGCAATGTATTGATGTGAGGTTACTTCTTTGTTACTATGTCTTCAACTTGTTCATGACAGTTCACGCTTGTATTTTGTATTCACCCTCCAAAGGGTCTAGATAAGTGTTAGAACCTTCCAATTCAACATGAGTTTCCATCTCTTTGACTAGGTTCAAGATTCCTTTGCTCTTTTGTGATAGCATCTTTCTGTCTCATCTTGGAAAGTTTCCTCCATGTGACATCTCATTGTTAACCATTCTGAAATCATCTTGTCATGGTATAATGATATGACCTACAAATGAATTCACTAATGAAGAGACAACATTAGTCCCATAATAGCATATTCTAACTGTATTTGCTGATGTATCATATTGATTGTGATGGGGAAATATGCTAGGGATTTGAGAGAAAGGGTATAGGAATTACATAGTTGAGCTCAAAAAGAACTATGGGATGAACATGTTGTCCACTATAACTATGTGATGAATAATAATAGGAGGCTCCTTCAAGGTTCTGAACAATGGGAAAGTCTAGGAGACAAAGGTGATGAGCTTGCTGACAGAGTATGCACAATGCATATTGCTCAAGGAATAGGAGGCATGGATTGCACGGTTTATCTTCATAGGGACTGAGGGATGACCCCACTATCTAATAGAACTGAAAAATGTGTAGTAGGAGGAAAGGAACGACAAGGGAATGTGCAGTGAGGGATTTGAGTCAATAATAGTGGTAAGACTAGGAACTATAAATATGTAATGCACAGTGATTGATAGAAATACAACAATATTGCATAGTTGAGGGATGTAGGGGCCTAGAGATGGACCTAATTTCCACTATAAAAATGCAATGCATAGTAATAGGCTCACTTGATGAAGGGATTGTGCAGTTGTTTGAGATAAGAAATAAAAGGTTAAGTCTCTTTTCTTAGGAGATGCTCACTACACCATGAAAGGAAGAGAGCCTTTGTAATGCGTAGTTTTTCATTGCAAGGGGATGAAGAAGTCCTTGTGGTCAACTAGAAATGCTCAATGCATAATACATGGTAGGACTGATCAACACTTAATGTAGTGAGGCTGTACAACCATCAACGGTTCAATGACTATGTTCTGAAGGTACTCAATGTGCAATAATGGGAGTTGTCCATGAGAAAGGCTCAGTGCACAAGTCCAGAAGCTAAAGGTTTCATAAATGAGGCTTATGAATGGCAAGTTCACATCACGTGGTTGAGTTTACTGCCTTTATAATTTGTGCCTGATGATAGGAAGAAGAGATTCAAAAATGGCTAAATGTGGGATCAATGGAACATGAGAGAGATAAAGACATTAAAACAAGTACCAAACAGAGAGTATATAAATCTTTTTTTAATATGCTATATCAATGGACCATGTTGGTGTCCCGTGTTTTGATAGTTTGGAAAATCAAAAGACAATGCAACATCAGAACCAATCTTTAGAGTTCCAGGATCTAGTCCTCCTGTTCTCAGAGAGGGATCTCTCAAATGTTTGTTCGCAAAGGTTTATCTTGTGTGCTTTGAGTATTGGTTTTAGACTAGTTATTAAGTGCATGTGTTTATTTGTTTGTTTGTTTGGTTGGGTTGGAATGATACAGCAGAACATGAAAGGCCTAGGAAAGATATATAGGACAGAGAAATATCTGGTTCATTGGGCAATGGAGTCAAGAAAAGGTAATAACAAACTCATTAATGGATATGGGATATCAAAGGGCAAATCTAACTTGGCCACAGGATCCTTTTGTTTTTGGAATGAGATGAACATTAATGATTTGGAAAGAGAGGTTTAATTCTCAACAAAGGGAATTCTAAAGCATAATTTGAACAATAAAGAGCTCTTTGATAAACAGGGCTAACCATAAATTATACAAATCACACCTTTAAGCAAATAATGATTTCAAAACAACTTTTAAAATGAAATCTAAGATTTGGGGAACACCCTATTTCCTCAAAGATTTATTTTAAAGGACTTAGAAACATAAAAGATTTACTGCTAATTACAGTCATAGAAGAGGGAACACCTAAAAACATCTATGATCATAATTATAACAACCTTTAAGCCAACTTTTTAAATGAGGACAAAGGGAAATATCAAAACAGACCTCTTTGATTCATTGTAAGAAAAGAACTTCAAAGGGAGAATTCAATAATAGTTTTTAAGTGGCAGTAGACAAGCAGGGAGAACCATAAATCATTCTGAAACCAACTGTTCGAACTATTAAGGAAATAAACAAGCATGAAGATTAAAGAGAGAGATTAAAGACTCTAAAATACTTCAACGGAAGAAAACATGAAATAGTGAAGGATGAACAGGTCTAAGGTGCTTCCAGGAGTCATTTCTTAGCCTAATACTTTCTATCCTACTGTAGTAAGAAATTATGGAACATAATGAAAACAGAGGAAAAAGTAAAACAATTCAGAATACTTCACCAACAGCAAAGCTCATGGATCCAATGATAGAGCCTTCTCAGGAACAAGCATGCAACAACATTATCAAGGTTTCTAAGACTTTAGTTTCTTCTTCAACTTCAACGGACTATGTATTTATTTCAGAGAGTTTCAGTATTACAACTGGTGATCAAACAAAAACCAACAACCAACAACCAACACCTCACTCATCTTCTGCAGAAGTATAAAATAGAAGAATGAGGAGGTGAGATCTGATAAAAAGATCTCCAATTACAATTAATATAGATTTAATGACCTCTTGGCTTTTTAGGGGCTCAATGAAGAAACTTACATGGGTGTACTCTGTATTTAATGTTTTTACATAAAGTTTAAGCTCGGTGGGAGCTTTTGTTGACCTTTGAGGCTCTGTGTGGCATTGAAGTAACTCTGTAGATGTTTGTCACTAATTTTCCTGCAGAATTTACATTTTGGCTGTGTTGTGAGGCAGATATCCGGTCCTGATCAATAAATTCAGTCTATGATTGAAAACTTTGAGGTACAGGTGGCATTTCAGTAGCTGGGAGGAATCAATTTACCTCAAAGGTGGCGGTGGAAGCGCTCCTGTTGATAAAAACCTTTCAGATTTTCTTTAAACTGTGTTTTACTTGGGGATTAGGCTTTTGATAATTGTTCTAAGCCGTGATCCCCGCAAAATCTGTCTTTTAATCCTCTGTTCTGATAAATTTTGGTCTTCGTCACTGATACTCTCTGACTACGCCCGATTCATGGTTTTTGCTGATATACAGGGCTGCGCAGGGTTATGTGGCATCAATGCTTCATGAACGATTGATGAAAACGTGTTTTTAACACCCTGTGATGATTTTTCTTGGTGAATCGAAGGCAGTAAGATCTTCATCCTTTGCCTTCAAATTTTCTTCAGACATAGTGAAAAAACCTTTGAAGCCTGCAAAATACGAACAAAAATTATAAAATCCATGCATTTATAGGTTACTGCTTCAGAAGGCATGTGGAGAGAGCATGGCCATTGGATGGCATCATCCAACGGTCGGGATTTGATGGGAAGGTGGAAGAATTGTTTAAAACAGAGTCGTCGATCGTGCAAAGATCGACAGTCGGGAGTAGAGGAAGGAAAGTCAAATGGAACATGTTGACTGGGCGATGAGTCAGGGCGATGAAATGTGGGCCGTCGATCTGCAGATTAGATCGACGACAGAGATGCTCTAATGACCGCGCCGTAGCCTGGTTAACCATTGGGCATCTTCGGTGAGTGATAGCCGTTGGATGGCCCACCCCAGATCGGACGGTGGATACCAATATCGCGCAGGGTCCATGTCCGAATGTTAACGCGCGATGGACAGCGGTTTCATGAACAGTGCCCAGGACATGCACCATGTGATGAGTGGAATCGCTGGTGATCGGGAGAAAACCGTCGTCGCCCAAAGGCGGTGCGATGAATATCGTGCGGTTTTTGGAAAGGTGAGTGGAATGTGGGGGCCACCGGGGAGACGGAGTCCGCACCGTCGATCTGCAAATTAGATCAACGGTGGAGATCGGCTGAAACCTCGAACCGGCGGAAAATTATAATATAATAAAAAATCGAAAAATTAATATAAACATAGGTTTTTATTAATTTATAACACGGCTTGGTGCCCGACTGCCAGGCTGTGGGCGCATGGGAAATAATGTGCCCGAGGGTTAATGGGAAAAAGGGCTAGGACCCATATATGCCCAAAATGTGGGTTTTTATGGTTTTTCAATGATTTTCAAAGGGTTAGAGAGGTTCAGATAAGGAAAAGGAGTCTTTAAACCTTATAAAAGGGATTTTGATGAAGGGGAAATGGGAAAAACATGAAAATGACAGATTTTTATGGGAAATAGAGGGATAGAAAATGAGGTTATCTTTGGAAAAGGGGAAAAGGGGAAATGGTGCTTGCAACAATATTCTGGCTTGGAAATCAGCAGGATTTCTGAGTTCTGAAGGGAAACAATAGTGATGATTATCCAAAGGATAGGATATTATCAAAAGACTTCAAGCATCAACAATTTTAGGAATGAAATTGTTTCTTGAAGGCTATCCAACATCATTTAGCCACCACCTGATATGAAAGAATTTATGGGTGTTTAACAATGGCTCCACTTGGGGATGGTGCCTTTTTGAAGGCATCAAGAATTTCAGACTTGCATTCTCTGGGAGGCTGATCAGTTGCCTCCTCCATTGGGTTGCCTTCCTTTCTGTGGCTGATATTCTTTTGCTCTGAAACATATTAGCATTCATGGATCAACAGTGGAACTTCATCAATACAACCTGTCTACCTACCCAATCCTACTGATCTAACATTTTTTCTTCTTGAAAGAAAAATCTTGGCAAAATCTTTCATAACATTTTATTCTTTTTGAAAGCAAAAAATATAATCTAGTTCTACTTCTTATTCCTCCATGGACTCAGATTAAACAGTTGAGTCCATATGAGTCTCTACCTAATCTACTAATCTTTTAGGATTAAACAGTCTAACATATTTTTATTCTCTAATTGCTTAAAGAAGAAATTTAAAAGCATACAAGTCAGGATTGAAAAGTCTAACTTGATGCTCATCTATGGCATAAAAACAAGCTGCACATAGATTATTATTTGCAGAAAATTAAATCAAAACGATGAAGGCTTAAAATCTGAAAATTCAAAGCACTTCCTTCTCTTTTTACAGCTCTGATTTGACCCTTATTTGAACTGCTTCTTCCTTAATCTCTGGTTCAGATTTTGAGCTAATTAGAACCATATTTACATCCTTTTTGACTCAGAAAATAAAATAGATTTGAGTCATCTCTATTTGGAAACTTAGGTTTAGATTTTGAACATGTTTGAACCTTTAATTTCTATCCTAATCTATCTACTGATAAGCCAAGATTAAACATTTTGGCAAATCGAATTCACTATCCTATCAGCAGTAAATTGAAAACTAATTAGTCAAGATTAGGCTGTTTGACTAACTAGAAGTGTGTTTTACAGGAGTGGCATTTAAGCTTGCAAAAATTTCAAAATGTATTTCTCTTTTATGGTATGGGGTTGTACCTTTCTTGTTTTAAAATCTGCCCTCTTTTCTCTTTTTTTTAGATTTTTCTTTTTCTTACAAGACAAAAATCAACAACTAACTAAATGCTCAAAGCTAAGATTTATTGCTTTCCTATCTAACCTAATCTAAGTTGGAACATTTACATGTTTTAGCTGATGAACTCTCTTTTCCAGTACAACCAATCCAGCAAATGATTCCATGATTGGTCCTTCTTCATCTCCTTGGGCAGGCTGGACAAACCGGGCCACTCCCATTCTTTTTGTTTTTTAGTAGCAGTGCTAAATAATCCTCTTGATTTTGGTAATATACTGCTCCTAATGACATTTATCCCTTCTTCAAATATTTGCAAGAAATGAGCATAGGGATCTTGAAATAATACCTGGTTGTGGGTTTTTGAAAAATATGTTTCAACCAGGATCATCTCTTCTTTCTCCACTGGATTAAGGCAAAGATTCTTATGAGGAAGAAAAACTTCCTCATCTTCATTATTATCTGAACTAGAGGATTCATCATATATTGCAGTGTTGTCCTCTAGTAGTCCTGGTATGCTCTGATTTAGTGGACTATGCTATGTGAAGAGATCATCATGTTCTTGAACAGGGGTATCTTTTATTACCTCAACCCTTTCAGGAGGAGGCTCCTTATCTTCATCCTGCTCAAGAAATTTCTCTTTCTTCCCAACCTCAACATTGCAATTAATAGATAGCTGATTCCTAATTATGTGAAAGCTATTTCTAATGAATTGGACTGGCTGATTGCTGCTCTCAAGCTGATGATAATGAAATTCATGACACCAATCTATTGCTGGTTGCCCTACATGATTAGTTTCTGTTTGAAGCTCATCATCCTCATTAGATTGATCAGAAGTTGAAAAATCATTAGTGTACACAATTTCACCAATCAAACATATTAGGTTATCAGTTTGTTCTTTTAGCTGATCTACAAGTTTATTTTATGTTTCAAGACAACAAGATTTAGTAGGTAAATGAGCAGAAGTGTTTTGTTCTAATAAAGAATTGAAGGCTGGTTGTTTATCTAATATCTGATCAATTTCTTCCTCTGTAAAAAGAGAAGGAGTTTCCTCTTTGCTTTGGACAGAAGAACAACAATCCTCTCCCTCTTGTGTTAACTGGTTTTGAGGCTGGATGTCTTCTTGAGCCTCTTCTAGGGAATGACTACTCATGTTTGTAGGGGAAATTTGAGGATTCTTTTCCTTTTCCTGATATATCTCAATTTCGAACAATTCCTCATGATTTTCGAGGCAGTCACTTTGACTATAAGGTTCATGAGTTGTTTCAAGCATATTATCAAGATGTCATTGTTTTTTAATAATATGAAAAGAGTCATAACATAAAGGCAGAGACTTTGGTTGTGTTGTCTCTTCTCCTATTTTAGATTTTGTTGGTTCAAAATGGCTTATGTTTTCCTCAAGGCAGTGCTTACTATAAGTTTTTGCAATTTGGTTATGAAGCTCTCTTAATAGCATTGTACAAGATATAGGTAGGCAATCAGGAATTTCCAGACAGCCTTCTTCATTGATTTCTTTGTAATCTTGTTCAACGCACATATCTTGTAATGTTTGGGTTTGTTCTTGATTTGAAAGGAGCATGGGCTGCTCTAGATCATCAATATTCAAATTAGCCTCATACCTTTCAAATCTTTTCCCAAGCATGTACACCATTTTCTCCATCATGACCGGAAATTTTTCTTTATTGTTTTCTCTATAGTCTTGCTCACCTTCTTCTATAAAGTCTTGATCATCATCTATATATTGCTCATTGTCTAGGTATTGTAATGGTTGATTTTGTGGTTGAGGTCACTGTATCTTTCTAACCAGTTCAGAGTCCTTTACCAGTGGAGTTATTAGGTCTTGTGGGATTGTGGAGTCGCCAGGTGGAAGATTTTGAAATTTGTTGTCCACTAATAGCATGATTGGGTTTGCTCAATGCATTCCCAAGAGAGTCCATAAGGACTAATGAAGTAATAGGCCTACTGGAGGCTAGTGGAGTCACCAAGTGGGAAATTTTTAGCTTTTGTGAAGGTAAAATATGTTATGGTTCCACCACCATGTTTATTATGAAGCCAAACTGAAATATTTTTGGGTTTTTCTGAGTTTCTAGATCTTATAGGTTATGAGAGTGTCCGAAATCTGACTTAACACTTAGCTAGGGTGTCAAAACATACAGAGTTCACTCTTATGGCTTGGTAACTACTTCCATCAAGGTTTGATAAGTTTTAAAGAGAATCCTAAAGGTTACTTAGTTTGTCACTGATTCAATTAAGTCCTATCATGATTACCATTGCTTGGTAGTGCTTGAGGGAGGTTACTTATGTTATACTTAGACAGTGAGTGTTTTGTTTTGAAGATTTTACTTAGTGTCCCACCGTGATCGCCATTATGTTGGGGTGATGAGGTGGCTAATAATCACTAGATATTCTTAAAAAATAAGCGATTTCTGGAGTCCTAAGGGGTACTTAGATTGTCACTGACTCAGAATGTCCCACCGTGATCGCCATTATGTTGGTGTCCCGTGTTTTGATAGTTTGGAAAATCAAAAGACAAGGCAACATCAAAACCAATCTTTAGAGTTCCAGGATCTAGTCCTCCTGTTCTCAGAGAGGGATCTCTCAAATTTTTGTTTGCAAAGGTTTATCTTGTGTGCTTTGAGTATTGGTTTTAGACTAGTTATTAAATGCAGGTGTTTATTTGTTTGTTTGTTTGGTTGGATTGGAATGGTACATAAGAACATGAAAGGCCTAGGAAAGATATATAGGACAGAGAAATATCTGGTTCATTGGGCAATGGAGTCAAGAAAAGGTCATAACAAACTCATTAATGGATATGGGATATCAAAGGGAAAATCTAACTTGGCCACAGGATCCTTTTGTTTTTGGAATGAGATGAACATTAATGATTTGGAAAGAGAGGTTTAATTCTCAATAAAGGGAATTCGAAAGCATAATTTGAACAATAAAGAGCTCTTTGATAGATAGGGCTAACCATAAACTCTACAAATCACACCTTTAAGCAAATAATGATTTCAAAACAACTTTTAAAATGAAATCTAAGATTCGGGGAACACCCTATTTCCTCAAATATTTATTTTAAAGGACTTAGAAACATACAATATTTACTGCTAATTACAGTCATAGAAGAGGGAACACCTAAAAAAATCTATGATCATAATTATAACGACCTTTAAGCCAACTGTTTAAGTGAGGACAAAGGGCAAGATAAAAACAGACCTCTTTGATTCACTGTAAGCAAATAACTTCAAAGGGAGACTTCAATAACAATTTTTAAGTGGCAGCTGACAAGCAGGGAGAACCATAAATCATGCTGAAACCAACTGTTTGAACTATTAAGGAAATAAACAAGCATGAAGATTAAAGAGAGAGATTAAAGACTCTAAAATACTTCAGCAGAAGAAAACATGAAACAGTGAAGGATGAATAGGTCTAAGGTGCTTCCAGGAGTCATTTCTTAGCCTAATACTTTCTATCCTACTGTAGTAAGAAATTATGGAACATAATGAAAACAGAGGAAAACATAAAACAGTTTAGAATACTTCACCAATAACCAAGCTCATGGATCCAATGATAGAGCCTTCTCAGGAATAAGCATGCAACAACATTATCAAGGTTTCCAAGACTTCAGTTTCTTCTTCAACTTCAACGGACTATGTATTTATTTCAGAGATTTTCAGTATTACAACTGGTGATAAAAAAAAAACCAACAACCAACAACCAACACCTCACTCATCTTCTGCAGAAGTATAAAATAGAAGAATGAGGAGGTGAGATCTGATAAAAATATCTCCAATTACAATTAATATATATTTAATGACCTCTTGGCCTTTGAGGGGCTCAATGAAGAAACTTACATGAGTGTACTCTGTATTAAATGTTTCTACATAAAGTTTAAGCTCGGTGGGAGCTTTTTTTGACCTTTGAGGCTCTGTGTGGCATCGAAGTAACTCTGTAGATGTTTGTCACTAATTTGCCTGCAAAATTTACCTTTTGGCTGTGTTGTGAGGCAGATATTTGGTCCTGATCAATAAATTCAGCCTCTGATTTAACACTTTGAGGTATAGGTGGCATTTTAGTAGCTGGGAGGAATCAATTTTCCTCAGAGGTGGCGGTGGACGTGCTCCTGTTGATAAAAACCCTTCATATTTTCTTTAAACTATGTTTTACTTGGGGATTAGGCTTTTGATAATTGTTCTTAGCCATGATCCTCGCAAAATATGTCTTTTAATCCGTTGTTCTGATAAATTTTGGTCTTCGTCACTGATACTCTCTGACTGCGCCCGATTCATGGTTTTTTCTGATATACAGGGTTGCACAGGGTTATGTGGCATTAATGCTTCATGAATGATTGATGAAAACGTGTTTTTAACACCCTGTGATGATTTTCCTTGGTGAATCGAAGGCAGGAAGATCGTCATCCTCTGCCTTCGAATTTTCTTCAGACATACTGAAAAAACCTTTGAACCCTACAAAATACGAACAAAAATTATAAAATCCATGCATTTATAGGTTACTGCTTTAGAAGGCACGTGGAGAGAGCATGGTCGTTGGATGGCATCATCCAACAGTCGGGATTTGATGGCAAGGTGGAAGAATTATTTAAAACAAAGTCGTCGATCGCGCAAAGATCGACGGTCAGGAGCGGAGGAAGGAAAGTCAAACGGAACATGTTGACTGGGCGACGAATCAGGGCGATGAAATGTGGGTCGTCGATCTGCAGATCAGATCAACGGCGGAGATGCTCTAATGACCGCGCCGTAGCCCGGTTAACCGTTGGGCATCTTCAGTGAGCGATAGTCGTCGGATCGCCTACCCTAGATCAGATGGTGGATACCAATATCGCGCGGGGTCCACGTTCGAACGTTAACGTGCGATGGGCAGCGGTTTCATAAACAGTGCCCAGGACACGTGTCATGCGATGAGTGGAATCACTGGAAATCGGGAAAAAACCGTCGTCGCCCAAAGGCGGTGCGATTAATACCACACGGTTTTTGGAAAGGTGAGTGGAATGTGGGGGCCATCGGGGAGACGGACTCTGCACTGTTGATCTGCAGATTAGATCGATGGTGGAGATCGGCTAAAACCTCGAACCGGCGGAAAATTATAATATAATAAAAAATCGGAAAATTAATATAAACAGAGGTTTTTATTAATTTATAACGCGGCTTGGCGCTCGATTGCGGGGCCATGGGCGCATGGGAAATAATGTGACCGAGGGTTAACGGGAAAAAGGGCTAGGACCCATATATGCCCAAAATGTGGGTTTTTTATGGTTTTTCAATGATTTTCAAAGGGTTAGAGAGGTTCGGATAAGGCAAAGAAGGAGTCTTTAAACCTTATAAAAGGGATTTTGATGAAGGGGAAATGGGAAAAACATGAAAATGAGGGATTTTTAAGGGAAATAGAGGGATAGAAAATGAGGTTAGCTTTGGAAAAGGGAAAAAGGGGAAATGGTGCTTGCAGCAGTACTCTAGCTTGGAAATCAGCAGGATTTCTGAGTTCTGAAGGGAAACAACAGTGACGATTATCCAAAGGATATGATATTATCAAAAGACTTCAAGCATCAACAATTTTAGCAATGAAATTGTTTCTTGAAGGCTATCCAACATCATTTAGCCACCACCTGATATGACATAATTTATGGGTGGCTAACAGACCATATCAAATATATAAGCAGACTATGCACATTTTGAAATGCGGATTTAAGTTTGGAACAAATTTTTTTTTATGCGCAGATCATGAGATATTTCAAATCTTAATATTTAAATAAAAAATATATAATATATAATATTTAATATATTATATATTACGTTATAAACATAAAATATATTATATTATATATATATATATATATATATATATATTTTAAATAAAAAAAGATGAAATTCCCACCTTCAAAAAGAAAATTACCCCCACATGGACCAAATTGGTGAATCTGGAAGTGCCACTTGTCACAACCTCATTGGTAGAAACCTAAATAATATTCCTAGAAGATTCCTTTTCACTGATTGGGCTGCCATGTCAACAACCTGTCCAATTTTGAAATTTTTTTAACTATTTTAGAAAATGGACAACAACCCATAACTTACTCATACGAACTCGGATTTTGATGAAACGAGTTGCATTGGAATCCCGATGACGACCTCTACGTTGTCATTGTGGTTTTGAACGATTTTTTATTTTTTATTTTTGAAGTAAATACTGAGAACATGATCATTCCTTCCCACTAGAAGACTTTTGGACCCCAAAATATCTCTTGATTACTGATTATGTGGATGAGGGGACTGTTCCCTCACCCTTCCAGTCTCTATCCATTGAAATTTTCCCAATTTCATCATTTGGAGCTTTTCATAAAAAGTCAAATTTTTCCTCGATTCTTGCAACCTTCTCTTGCTGTCATTGACACCATCATGCTGCAATATTTCTGAATTTGTAGAACAACAATCTATTTTTTCAGAAAACATCTTTTTCCTACCTTGTTCAACAATCAAAGAAAACTTAGAAACTTTTTAACCTTTCACACTGTCACCATGGCGATTTTTAGCTACTTTTTCCTTGTACTTGCGTCGACTCTTGACTAAGTATCTTTTCCATTTCCATGTACCTTTTGGAAACCATAAACCAACATTTGTGGAACCCATGCCTTCTTTTCCAAGCTTCTTTGTCACTTTCTCTTTGACCTTTGCACCCTCTTTCACCAACATCTTTTTACCAACATTGTTCAACACTATTGTTGACCACTGCAAATGTTTTTCACCTTCTTTCAAAGGCAACTTGTTAACATCCTAAAAAAACTCATTACAAGCATAAGCATACTTATGAAAAGTGTGATTCAATACATCTCTTTGTTTGATCATCAACAATGTCAAGTTATGACTTGCATTCACTATCCTCTTCATTTCACTTGCATGCATAAGATACAAACTTGTCTTCTTCTTATGTGCTCTAATTATGTACTCAATACCATCCTTGAACAAGTGATACTTGTTCTCACGGAAATGAAATACAACTTTCCTATCATACAGATAAGGAATTCCCAATAAAATACCTGATATTTCAAGCGGCACCACATCAAGCTCAACTTCATCAAGAAAGGTTGAGTTAATGACGAATCTTAGTAAGCACTTCCTTGTAACCTGCAAGTTTTCATTCTTGAAAATCCAACCCAAATGATATGGTCTTGGATGTCTAATTGTTTCAAGGCCTAGCTTCTTTACCAAATCTTCGTAAATAAATTTAGCTTGTGACCCACTATCAGAAAGTGAATCAATCTTGGTATGTTTAGAGACAACTCTAATATGGAAAAGTTATATTCTTGTATCTTCATCATAAGTATCATTTGAACAATTTGAATAAATAGTGCTTGAACATGTTTACCTGTTAAACCCATGGCTATAACGTTTCTCTCATCTCATGAATCTGACCCTAATTCTTGTTTAGCTATAGCAACAATTTTACCCTTCTCTTTGGCTTTCATTCTATTTGATTTCAATTCTGGATGAAGTTGCCAACTGTGGTCTTCATCATGGCCAGTCTTTGAATAGTTCTTTCATGTGAATTTTTTCTTCTCTTTTGTTTTTTACAGAGCTATGTATTTTTCCTCTTCCATAAAACTTTTATTTCCCTTTACCCTCACTTTCACCTTTATTCTCTATGCCTTGTTTTCCCCTTGCCTCTAAGTGTGTGGCTTGTACACAAAATTCATCTAAATTTCTTGGGTTAAACATAAGAATAGTATTATTTAATATGAATGTAAACCTCCAATATATTTTAAGAGTGTGTCTTGGGATTGCAAGTTTACACCGAAAAACAAAGTCCTCTTTTTAAACTCCTGGGTATAGTCTTGAACTGTTTGACCCTTGAGATGCCTAGAATTTTGCCAACTCATAATAGGTTTTTGCATGTAAGCTAAAGGATAAAACTATCTTTTAATGGAAGAAATAAACTCAACCCAAGAAATGGATATCTTACCATGAATTTGCATTTCCTCTTGAGTCTTTGCTTCCCACCAGACTAGTGCTACTCCTAGCCTCAATGAGGCCAACTGGATCTTTATGTTGTCTTCATGAAGGTTCTGAATTCTACAATACACCTCCAATTGACGAATCCAGTTTTCCAACTTCTCTGCATTTACCTCGCCATTGTACATGGGTAGTTCAAACTTAATGTCCATTTTGAGTAATGGAGTCTTTCCTCTTGTGTATTTTGAGTGAGTGTGAGTGGTATTTGTGGTGGAAGTGGAAGGTGATGCAGATGGGGATGATGAGGATGATGAATATGGTGGAGATGGAGGTGGCTTTCCTCCGCTACCCTTTGAATTCTTCTCTTCGTCCTTCTTATCATTTGAAGTTCCTTCTCCATGTGGGAACTTAGAACCTCCTCATACCATTCTAGTATTGAATGCATCAAACATATTCTTGAACATCCTCTTCATGTCATTGAAGTATTTCCTGACATCCTCCTTTTCTGAGTGTCCTTCATTATCTCCAAAACCTGACATGATGGCTTCATATTCAACTTTAGTTTCTAGTGCAATTCGAACCTCCTCAATCTCAAACAGAGATAACACTTGAGGTGTTTCAAGTGAAACTAGGGGTGAAATATTAGGTGGATATGGTGGCCTTGTGCCTCTCCCTCTTTTGGTCCTAACCTCAGGACTAGCAACCAATATTTTTCCTTCTCCTCTTTGCAATATTAACCTTGTAAGCATGACAAAATTGCAACCATTAAAACTCTTTTGCACAAACTCTAGATAATCAAGAAAATAACCTTAAGCAACTTGATGCTTTGATACCACTTGATATGAAATTGATATTTTATTTTTTCTGTGTTAATTACGATTTCATAATTATATTTTATTTTCTTATTGTTTTCTTGTGGTGCATTAGTTTCCTTAGTGTAGGTAAGTGTCAAAACAGGAAATTGTCTTGTGTTTTATGTTGAAATTAATGACAAATAGAAAACATAACTAAGAAATAAAAAACAACACAAACATTTACATAAAACCATAAACATAGGCATCAACACAATTTTTTGATGAAGGAGTTCACCCCTCCTGGGCTACATCTCCTTGGTCCGGATCCATAGCTTGGGCCTCTTGTATTAGCTCAAATTTGTAAAAAGTGTTGTGTACATTATTCAATTTCTCCTGAAACCTATTATGTTGTCTTTAGAACATAAAAATCATCTAAAAATGACTATCCAATTACTTAAAACTGACTTTGGCTGATCTAGACTTGACCTCCATCCCTAGTGGCCCTCAGCTCCCTTGAACTTCGTCGTAGAAAAATCACATGTAGAAGTAGTTTTCAGCCTCTAAAACCTGTATCATTGTCTCTGGAATGCCAAATTAATATAAAATTGACTATTCATTTTTCAAATTTGGTCAAATATTTCCTCCATTATGGAAAAACAAATTTCCCTTGGAAATTGCCTCCAAATCTGGAAATCTGCCAGACAACTCCAACAAAACTAGAGTTTCCACCAAACTAGGCGGGTCCAAAAAAATCGCCGCCATATTAAATTGTATGTTAATTAATGGTTAAATTATGCATTAATTTTATGCTTAGTGCTAAGCGCAATTAGTGCTATCCCTCGCACTGGTCGTATGAGATGTGGTCACATGATGGAGTGGTTGGCCGCGTGTTGGCCCCTCCACGCTCCGCCGGTTCCACTGCACAAGTTTTAAATAGTTGTTGGAGTGGTAAGTTAAACAATGACCACCCCATGGCCTATTGGTTAGAGGGCAGATTTTTGGGGCAGAGTTCTGGGGTTTAAACCTGACCCTACCCCATTATATAAAGCTTTTTTGAATATGCTATATCAATGAACCATAGCGAATATATACATGGACTATGCACATTTTGAAATGCGGATTTAAGTTTGGAACAAACTTTGGTTTGTGCGTAGATATGTGATATTTAAAATATTAATGTTTAAATAATATATATATATATATATATATATATATATATATATATATATATATATATATATATATATATATATATATATATATATATATATAATACTTAAAAATAAAAAAGATGAAATTCCCACCTTAAAAAACATTAGAAAATTACCCCCACATAGACCAAAATGGCAAATATGGAAGTGCCACTTTTCACAACCTCATTAGCAGAAACCTAAAGAATATTCCCAGAAAATTCCTTTTTGCTTACTGGGCTGCCATGCCAGCAACATGTCCAATTTTGCATTTTTTTTAGTTATTTGATAAAATGAACAATAGTCCATAAATTACTCATATGAACTCGAATTTTGATGAAACGAGTTGCGTTGGAATCCTAGTGACGAGCTCTATGTTGTTGTCCCGGTTTCGAGAAATTCTGAAAATTTTGATTTTTGAGCTAAATACTGAGCACCTGATCATTTTCCCCTACCCATATCAATAGTTGGGAGTGCTTTCATAACCCCCCCCTCCCCCCGAGCTCCATCACTCTTTTCTCGCGCGAGGGGGGGGGGGGGTGTGTCCAAAACGTTTGGGCCCACACCCTTACGTGTCGCCCTCATAGTTTTTTGCACCCCCCCTTCCTTTTCCCTCATCATGCCCCCGCCCCCCCTGAAAAAGTATTCCAACATTGACCATTTACCCCTCCACCAATACCTATTTGCCACAACACCCTACCCGAACCCACTATCACTCCACCCACCTCATCCTACCTTCCTCAACTCACCTTTCACCAACTCACCTTCGTGGACCCCACCTCCATGACCTTCCCATCTGTTTACTTCATCCCAATAATCCATTTCATTCCCAATCGAAGGCCGTCATTTGGAACTCTCCTGCCCACATTAGCAAGCCATTATAAACAATTAATGTTTCCCTCTTCTTCTGCAACAGACACACTCCCATCTAACGGTAAACAGGTAATGGTAATTTTTTTAAAAATTACTCTATTAAATGAATCTAAACCTGTAAAATTCCTTTTTCCTCTCTGATTTGCATGACCATCTCAACTCTTACAGTCTTCCAAGGTGTAACAGCGAACGATAATTCCAACGACAATAATTTGATCTCCATTAGTGACCCCTCCTCTGCACCCTTCAGATAGTTTCCCTATCTAGGTAATTTCCATCCTTCATCCCTTTTTTCTATTTGTTGTTTGATAATGGCCCTAAAGGGTAAATATCCCATAAAAAAGGAAAGAAGCCTGAAGAGAATCCTATGTTGCTCCCTCTTATAGACCTGGATGACCTGCCTTTAGTCGAAATGAGATATAAAATCACTGAGACCTGTAGAAATTTGCTGAATAATGATTAATTATCCACCAAGACTATCCTGATCACATATCAATTCGAATTCATATGCAACACATAATCTCTTCCACTCAGATCATCACACATGCGGAAATAAAACAAGCGATAGCACATCAAATCATCATACACATTAACACGGTATGTATGGGGAAAGCTTATAGCTGAAAACCCCGCAGCTATTGTGTATATTATAATGGAGAAATCATGTAACAAACTCAGTACAATACTCCTCACAAGTACTCGGTACTTTCTCATGAAGTTACACACAATCTAGCTCAGTTTTGAACAGGTTACTGGTTCAAAACTCACCGCCAATTGCCTTGCCTCTATTGCGCAATCCAGGCCTGTCTATATAGAGATCCAAGGTTCGAATCTCCTTGGCTTGACAGCGCAATCATCATGAGCAATTCCTCCAAGTGTGGTGCAAATCTCATGCACAACTGATGTCGCCACTGATAGCTAACTCCACCCTTTCATCTACCTCTTTCATTGGTCTCCACTGAACTGTCCATGCACTGTAGTGAACTGATGTGTTCTTGAGTTGAATAATGAGTTACTAATTAATGAATTAAATAATATTTAATTCACTCCACTCATTACTAGTTGATTAGCTAGTTAAAGTAATCTCAACTAGTTCAACTAAGTTAAACCGAACACAACTCCACCATCTGTCTCATCAACTCCACCAAACTTCTGCCACTGAAGTCCTAACTGAAGTCAACCATGCATGAGCTCACCAAACCCTTAGGAATAGCGTAATTCCTTTTTCAGATGCATGAGCCACTTCCAAGGCTCGAACTGAAGTGCTCCAAGAGAGTAAACTGAAGTTTATAGTCCAAATATTATTAAGGGTAAATAATATTTGACTTCCCTATTTTAAGGAGAGGCAGTCTAAAAATAGACTTCGACCTATAGGTCCAAAAAATAGAGTCCCATCTATTTTTACCAACATGATCAATACTCCAAGAATAACATACTGCAACCCCTGGACCATGCTCCATATGTCTAAAAATAGACATAGTCTAAAAATAGATTTTGCGCCAGAATTTGCCTGCGGGCCCACTTAGTGAAGGCGACTTCATTTCACTAAGCTCCATCATCTTGCTGCATTTTCAACACTCCTTCTCAGCAAGATATGGATTATCTGCAACCCCTATCCTGCCTCTGTGGAATTCGAACTTGCTCCTGGTGAGCGCCTTCGTCAGGATGTCGGCATCCTGATCCTCCGTGGGAACATATGAAAGCATCATGATTCTCCGCCGAACACAATCTCTGATATGATGGTACCTGATGTCGATGTGTTTGGATCTATCATGAAATACTGGATTAGCCGAGAGTTTAATGCAACTCTGGTTATCACAGTAAATCACTATAGGCTCCAAATGCAACCCGAACAATCCAACGAGGATCTTCCTCATCCAAATAGCCTCGCATGCAGCCAAGCTAGCTGCCATGTACTCGGCCTCTACTGAACTGAGTGCCACGGATCTCTGCTTCCTGCTGTACCAGGAAACTGCTATCGACCCAATGCTGAAAACTCCTCCAGAAGTGCTCTTCCAGTCCGTTGGGCTCCCTGCCCAATCTGCATCAGTGAAACCAGAAAGCTTCACTCCATCCTCCTGTCTGTACCATAGACCATATCCCGATGTGCCTCTGATATAGCGCAATACCTGCTTGCCCGCCTTCCAAAAGAGCTTGGTAGGCTTAACCATAGCTTGCGAAAGCTGGTTAACTGCATAGCATATATCGGGTCGAGTATTGACCAGATACATCAACGACCCCACCAACTGTCGATAGACAGTGGCATCCACTACCTCCTCCGCAGTAGCATCTCCCTTCCTCCATCCTCCAGGAAGAGGGGTATCAACAGGCTTGCAGCCTTGCATGTTGAACCTCTCCAGAATCTCCCGGGCATACTTGCCCCGAGAAACAAACAGTCCTCCGCTGCGCTGCCAAATCTCCAATCCCAGGAAATAATGAAGGATGCCCAAGTCCTTCATCTCAAACTCTCGTGCAAGATCCTCCTTGCATGAAAGTATCAACTGCTCATCGCCAGTCAAAATCAGATCATCTACATACAGTACGATGATCAACAGCTTCCCCTCCACCACAATCCGGTACAGGTTTGGATCCGCCTCACTCTTGGAGAATCCAAGCCCGGTGAAGTAGCTGTCTATCCGAGTGTACCAAGCACGAGGTGCTTGCTTCAGCCCATACAGTGCTCTCTTGAGTCGGCACACATGCGACTCACCGCTGAAGATCTCAAAACCTTCAGGCTGCTCTATGTACACCTCTTCCTCAATAACTCCATTGAGGAACGCAGTCTTCACATCCATCTGATGAATGTGCCACCCCATCTGCGCTGAGAGAGAAAGGATCGTCCGTATGGAAGAGTACCTTGCGACAGGTGCAAAGGTCTCCTCATAGTCAATCCCCTCGATCTGTGAAAAGCCACGGGCGAAAAATATCACCTTGTACTTCTCCACACTCCCGTCAGCCGCCTGCTTCACTTTGTAGATCCATCGCGAACCCACCACTGATTTCCCCTCCGGTCTTGGGACAATCTCCCATGCACTGTTTCTGACGATCGAATCATATTCTTCTATCATGGCATCTACCCATGCGGATTCCTCCACAGCTTCCTCAAAAGAGGATGACTCCGTCACGACACATTGACTCACAAGAGCCATGTATCCAATGTACCGATCTGGTGACTGCCTCTGTCTGCGCTGTGCTATAGGTGGTCCTACAACCTTCTCTGCATCTCGAGCTAGTCGCTCAGCTTCTGTAGTGCGCTTGCGCCCTCTGATGGTTGGCGCTGCATGGGTGGTTTCTTCCACCTCATGAACTTCCTCTTGTGGCTGATCCACATCCGGAAGCTCCTCCTTAGGAACTAACAGCTCCTCATCTGCATGCAAGTGTAGCTCCCTCTCAAGCGAACATTGCATGGCTTTCTCCTCCTGAAATTTTATATCCCGTCGCACAACAGTCTTGCGACTGTCTGACAAATACACCCGATAGTTGTGAGGTGTATCAATGTACCCCACAAATATTCCAACCTCTGCGGTCGGATCTAGCTTCCTTCTCGCATCCTTCGTCACATGCATGTAGATAGGAGAACCAAAAATCCGCAAATGGGAAATATCAGGCCTCTTGCCAGAATAAGCCTCCTCCGGTGTACTCATGCCAAGAACCTTGTGAGGACAACGGTTCTGCACATACACCGCTGTATTGCATGCCTCAGCCCACAAGTGAAGGGGTAGGCCCTGATCATGCAACATCGCCCATGCAGCACCCACGATCGTTCTGTTCTTCCGCTCAGCCACCCCGTTCTGCTGTGGGTTTTGGGGTGCGATGAGCTCTCTCCGAATCCCTTCTACGCTGCAGAACTCCTTGAATTCAGCCGAGATGAATTCACCACCGTTATCACTCCTTAGAGCAATCACCTTCTTCCCTGACTCCTTCTCGACCAGTGCTTTAAACTCACAGAACTTCACGAATGTATCGCTCTTCTTCTACATGAAGAAGATCCAGCACTTTCGAGAGAAATCATCAACAAAGATCACATAATACTTGTGCTTTGCTATCGAAGCAACTGAGAAAGGACCACACACATCTGTGTGAACTCTCTCAAGGATCGTCGTGGCGCGACTATCCTTCTCGTGAAAGGTGGCTTTCACATGCTTCCCTAATGACACCCCTTACACTGATCTGACTGCACAAGGGTGCCCTTAGGAAGCCCAGTAGAAATCTGTTGTAGGATCTTCAAAGCTCCATGGTGAAGGTGGCCCAATCTCCTGTGCCACAGTTCGCCCTCATCATCCCGGCTCACCACTTCTCCCGCCTTGCATGCCATAGCTGCGCAGCCATCTACCTGCAACCGATAAAGGTTCTTGGTTCGAACCCCTATCTTCCGGGTCTCTCCAGTAGTCTTACTGCGCAGGAAGGCTTTTCCTTCGCTGAAGACCACATCATACCCCTTATCCTCCAACATCGCCACAGATATCAAGTTCTTCTTCAATCCAGGTACATGCATGACATCCTTCAATACAAAGGGCTTACCAGACTCCCTCTGAAAGGATATGGTACCGATACCAGTTGCACTGTATCTACCATCATCGCCCATCTCGATGTGCACACCCAAATCTTTGTCCTCCAGATCTGAGAACAACTCCCGATCTCCCGTCATATGAAATGACGCACCGCTGTCCAAGAACCACATCGATCCCATCACACTTGAAACCAAGCATGCGATCAGTGAAAAGTCAAGCTCGAACTGTGAAGCCAAAGCTTCTCCATCTGCAGATCTTCCCGCTTGCTTGTTTTTCTTCTTCTTTGGACAATTGGTAGCATAATGTCTGTGATCATGGCAGTGAAAACACTTCACTTTTTCCATATCCTGCTTCTTGCCCTTTGCATCGGAATGAGAAGTTTTCTTACCCTTCCCCTTCTTTGCTTTGGCAACCAAAGTGCAATTTTCTTCATCAGCTCCCTTTGATGAAGATCCATCTCGAGTAGTCCTCCTTATCTCCTCCTGCATGAGATCCGCCCAAAGGCGCTCCCATCCCGGCAGCTTCTCCCGACCATTGACACTATCTTGATATGAGTGCCAAGCCTTCGGAAGACCAAGGAGAGCTAGGTCAACCATGTCCTCGTCTTCGACAGTCACCCCCACACTTCCCAGCTCATCTCTGCACTGAGTGAACTTCATGAGGTATTTGGCGATACTGTCGCCTTTCTCCATCTTGATGTTCCTGAGCTTATATTTGAGCGCCAGCTTCCTTTGGTCACTCTTACTCTGGAATAGATCCGTCAAAGCTTTCCACATTAAAAATGGAGAAGCCTTTCCATGCAGGCTGGATACAATATGATCCTTGACGCCCTCCAACAGGATCCTTCGACATTTCGCCATCTTCTTTTGCCATGCTTCGACTTCAGCAGGATCAATGGGCTTTTGGACATCCGTATCTATGAACTCCTTCAGACCATTATCTTCTAATACTGCCTCCATGCGATCCTTCCATGCAACATAATTCGAACTACCTTCAAGAGCATATTCGAGTCGCAAACCGTTGAAAGACATTTTCAACACTCGCACCAAGAAAACAAAACTGCTGCAAAATTCGAATTCCACCTCAAAGCTCAACTGCTCTAGATCTGTGAGAACAAATTATTTCTAGCACAAAGATTGACTGCAAGGGGCATTTACTGGATATATCACCTTTCAAAGAAAGGATGGATCTAGAGGCTACCTGGCCCGCATGCAGACTCTGTCTACCGAAATAAGTTTGTAATCACTGTGATGATCAATCTCTGCTTCAATAGCTTCGATACCATGTAGAAATTTGCTGAATAATGATTAATTATCCACCGAGACTATCCTGATCACATATCAATTCGATTTCATATGCAACACATAATCTCTTCCACTCAGATCATCACACATGCGGAAATAAAACAAGCGATAGCACATCAATTCATCATACACATTAACACAGTATGTATGGGGAAAGCTTATAGCTGAAAACCCCGCAGCTATTGTGTATATTATAATGGAGAAATCATGTAACAAACTCAGTATAATACTCCTCACAAGTACTCAGTACTTTCTCATGAAGTTACACACAAACTAGCTCAGTTTTGAACAGGTTACTGGTTCAAAACTCACCGCCAATTGCCTTGCCTCTATTGCGCAATCCAGGCCTTTCTATATAGAGATCCAAGGTTCTAATCCCCTTGGCTTGACAATGCAATCATCATGGGAAATTCCTCCAAGTGTGGTGAAAATCTCATGCACAACTGATGTCGCCACTGATAGCTAACTCCACCCTTTCATCTACCTCTTTCAATGGTCTCCACTGAACTGATCATGCACTGTAGTGAACTGATGTGTTCTTGAGTTGAATAATGAGTTACTAATTAATGAATTAAATAATATTTAATTCACTCCACTCATAACTAATTGATTAGCTAGTTAAACTAATCTCAACTAGTTCAACTAAAATAAACAGAACACAACTCCACTAGCCGTCTCATTAACTCCACCAAACTTCTGCCACTGAAGTCCTAACTGAAGTCAACCATGCATGATGCCATCAAACCCTTGGGAATAGCGTAATTCCTCTGTCATATGCATGAGCCACTTCCAAGGCTCGAACTGAAGTGCTCCAAGAGAGTAAACTAAAGTTTATAGTCCAAATATTATTAAGGGTAAATAATATTTGACTTCCCTATTTTAAGGAGAGGCAGTCTAAAAATAGACTTCGACCTATAGGTCCAAAAAATAGAGTCCCATATATTTTTACCAACATGACCAATACTCCAAGAATAACATACTGCAATCCCTAGACCATGCTCCATATGTCTAAAAATAGACATAGTCTAAAAATAGACTTTGCGCCAGAATTTGCCTGCGGGCCCACTTAGTGAAGGCGACTTCATTTCACTAAGCTCCATCATCTTGCTGCCTTTTCAACAAGACCTACTATAAATTCGATTTATTTGAACTTCATAGTTGGTTGAAATAAAAATATGTTGATCATTAGGATGAATTATGCCTATGGGAGTCTTCCTTGCCCGATTTCATGTTCCCACAGACACACTAGTTCCCTGAGCTAATATCTTGGTGTCAGAGAAGTTATGTGCCATCCCAAAGGGAAATTGTGAGCCGTAATGGTGAAATTATCCTCACCATCACAACTGAGACTATTTCACAAATGCTGCTAGTAAACCAACCAAAATATTCCAAACCATTGTCAGTAGAATCTCTCATAGACCTCTACCAAAAATTGAATTCCCATAGAGAGCTAATATCTTTGAAATCCTCCTCCCAGAATATTCCTAATTACCTAAAACAAACCCTCCATAATCATCTTCTATGTTCCCTGAGGTAACCAAGAAGATCATCACCATTATCTCCTACATTCTTGGTTATCACTCTAATCAATGGGTTGATGAGGCCATTTTTGGCTTCCTGTCAATTTTTACCACTAATGAGAAGCCTGTCATTTGTAATTACAATGAATTTATTGTAGATGTTATGCATGATCAGTTTATTAATTTTCCTACAGAGGGAGCTTTCAAATGCTCTGCATTTTTAGTCTATTTTTTCATTTATCATCAAGCACACAGGTTTCCATTTACTTTGAAGAAGATGGATGACCAGGGTAATGCTCAATTAATAATACATTGGACCTCCTTGGTGAGGAAGAACACTGTAGAATTTACTTTCACATACTTTTTTGATCAATTCTTGTACACAATGGTTTTCCTGCTTAATAGTGATTTGGATCTCAGGATACGAGAAGATATTCAAAAGGTTTTGCATCTTAGTGACCAGGTGATGACAAGTGACTAGTATCTATACAAGAACTACATAGAGATCAAGATTTATGGGTGTGAATTTCCACCCTACAATCTGCAAAAGTGTGTACCTATGAGACTGTTCTCATTGGATTACATTAGATAGATAATACACATGGATGGCTTGCATTTTGTGGCAGCTAAAAAGAAGGCATAGTTTAAAATAAAATCACAGGTTGTATCATTTGTGTGCAATGCCATAATAGCTGGTAAAGAGGCATATTTGATTTTAAAGAAAATGAATCTCAAGTTTAGCTTTACTTGGTCTTATGACCCTTTCGACCTGTTTTCAAGGCTGAGGGTGGGGGAAAAAACCACACGCTACACACACACTCCTTGGCCAGAAATACAGAAATACATGAACAAAGATCAGTGGGAGGGGAACACACTGTAAGAGGTCAAAGAACATATTGTATCAATAACCACTTCTCAAACTCCTACACCTAAATAAAAGTAGGATAAAAGGATCAGGGAAGAAGAATTTTCCCCTATGACAGAAATTTGACCTAAAGAGTTCCTAATATACAAGAAGAATCAAAAAACCAATTTTGCACCAGTATTTTAGCAGGAGAACATTTTATCACTCTCTAATTTGTGAGATTGGCAAGAACAAATGACAGAGGACAACATCAAACAACTTTGGAGTCCAGGACCTAGCCTTCCTAGACTAATATAGGGCTCTCTCTATTTTTATGATTTAACTTGATGATTATAAGTGCTAATAATAGGCTAGTTACAGTGATGGGGGTTTTTTGTTTGATTGATGGTGTGGCTGGAAAAATAGGGCTATAGGGACTAATCCATTGGGCTATGGAGTCAAAAGGTTGGAATGGCACATCAACATTCAAGAGAATCACAGTTCAAGCTAACTATGCTAAATGGATCTTAAGAGATGTATGAATTATGAGGTGAGAGAAAGAGTAAGGTTCAATAGTGACTAAAGAGCAGTTAAGAATTATTTAATTAGACTTCAGCAGAAAATATTTAGAACGTAAATGCAGACAAAATTAAGGTTCTCTGACAGCAAATCTTCATCCAAAATTTTTGATTTACAATTAGATGAATAAATGCACAATAGAGAAAACAAAGGAAACATTTAAACAGATAAGTATCACATCACCATTTCAACACAACTCAAGAATCTCGTAAACAGTATTTTATTACTGATGTCTAGCTCCAAATTACAGTGCTCCAATATAGTAGTTCTTACAATGTAGGGGCTAACAATATCCACCCCTTAATTATGAAAATTCAAGCAATATTTCACTAAAACTTGAGTCGATTTCCCTAATATACTTTGGAAAACTTCATTTATTACAAACAATTGAAAATTAAACAGGTATGGCCATGAAAGGCCCGAACAAAGAAAATCTCTGACAAAACACCGCCTGTGGAATTAATTTGGTAACCCTTCAAGAATGCAAAACTCAAGTGGCTATTTGTAAATCAAAAGAAGGCTTGAAGGTGGCATGTGATGATCCCGAAGAGGCAACGAATAATGGCTCTGACATCTGACCCTGCTTTTCAAAATATCGGCATTGGGTAGTTAAGTCTGGTGCAGGGCTAGCCATTTTTCATCGACTATTGACTGTGTTAATGTGCTTTGCTTCCTTTTCCCTTTCTACCGTCATAACATAACATTTCTGCATGAATGCCCTTTGCTACCCGACTTGACCTGTGGTGTTTTTTTGCTACCCGAATCCTTCTTGTTGTGTTTCAACACTTTTTTCTTCATAAAATGATGTTCAAACCTCGTATGCCCGACTTGACCCCTTTTAAACAAAATATCATAAAAATCCCATATATCCAGACCTAAAAATGTTTAGATTTTAGTTATGAACCATATCGCATCCATAGAAAATCACACATCGCATGATTTAGAGTTTAAGTTATAAGAAATTGAATCGGCGATGTGATTCGAAGTATGGAGACAACATGGTAGGTAAGGTGGGACTGGACCGTAGTGCAAATCACAAATCTTAAGGTTTTTCTTATGAGTGCAGGGATTAAATTCTAAAACTTGCAAAGTGCGGGGAGAGGGACCCACCCACATCGCAATCGCAAGTCGGAATGTTTTTGCAGTAAGGTAAGGTTTATGATTAAAGCGGCCTGAAGTGGGGGCCGGAGTTGTTGTGGTGGGGCCAACCGCATCGCAATTTAAAAAAATACATTATGGGCGCTTAAAAGGTACGTTATAATATTTTCGATGTGAAACAGTGTGGTTAAATAGGTAAAGTTTCGATCTTGCGATGGATCGTGGGGGAAGGGATGACGTGTCAGGGAGAAATGGCCCCACAGATTTGATTTTAAAGAAAATGAGCTTCAATTTTAGCTTTACTTGGTCTTATGACCCTTTCGACCTATTTTCAAGGCTGAGGGTGGGGAAAAAAACCACACCCTACACACACACTCCTCGGCTAGAAATAGAGCAATACATGAACAAAGATCAGTGGGAGGGGAACACACTGCAAGAGGTCGAAGAACATATTGTATCAACAACCACTTCTCAAACTCCTACACCTAAATAAAAGCAAGATAAAAGGATCAGGGAAGAATAATCTTCCCTAGTGACAGAAATTGGACCTAAAGAGTTCCTAATATACAAGAAGAATCAGAAAACCAATTTTGCACTAGCATTTCAATAGGAGAACATTTTATCACTCCGTAATTTGTGATATTAGTAAGAAAAAACGACAGAGGAAAACATCAAACCACTTTGGATTCGAGGACCTAGCCTTCCTAGACTAAGAGAGGGCTCTCTCTATTTTTATGACTTAACTTGATGATTATAAGTGTTGATACTAGGCTAGTTACAATGATGGGGGTTGTTGTTTTATTGATGGTGTGGTTGGACAGATAGGGCTACAGGGACTAATCCATTGGGTTAAGGAGACAAAAGGATGGAATGGCACATCAACATTCAAAAGCATCACAGGGAAAGCTAATTGTGCTAAATGGATCTTAAGAGATGTGTGAATTATGAGGTGAATGAAAGAGTGAGGTTAAATAATGACTAAAGATCAGTTAAGAATTATTTAATCATACTTCAGCAGAAAACATTCAGATTGTAAATGCAGACAAAATTAAGGTGCTCTGACAACAAATCTTAACCTAAAATTTCTGATTTCCAATTAGATGAACATATGCACAACAGAGAAAAGAACGGAAACATTTCAACAGAGAAGTAGCGCATCACCATTTTGACATAGCTCAAGAATCCTATAAATAGTCTTTGATTATTGATGTCCAGCTCCAAAATTACAGTGCTCCAATATAGTAGTTCTTACAATGTAGGGGCTAACAATATCCACCCCTTGATTATGAAAATTCAAGCAGTATTTCACTAAAACTTGAGTCGGTTGCCCTAATATACTTTGGAAAACTTCATTTATTACAAACAATTGAAAATTAAATAGGTATGGCCATGCAAATCCTGAACAAAGAAAACCTCTGACAAAACACCGCATGTGAAATTAATTTTGGTAACCCTTCAAGAATGCAAAACTCAGGTGGCTCTTTGTAAATCAAAAGAAGGCTTGAAGGTGGAATGTGATGATCCCGAAGAGGCAATGAATAATGGCTCTGACATCTGGCCTTGCTTTTCAAAATATTGGCGTTGGGTAGTTAATTATAGTGCAGGGCGAGCCATTTTTCATCGACTAGTGACTATGCTGATGTGCTTTGCTGCCTTTTCCATTTCTATCATCACAACATAAAATTTCTACATGAACTTCGTTTGCTGCCTGACTCGACCTGTGGTGTTTATTTGCTACCCGAATCATTCTTTTCGTGTTTCAACCCTTTTTTCTTCAGAAAATGATGTTCAAACCTCATATGCCCAAATTGACCCTTTTTAAACAAAACATCGTACAAATCCCATATATACGGACCTGAAAATGTTTATATTTTAGTTCTAAACCTTATCGCATCCATAGAAAATCACACATCACATGTTTTAGAGTTTAAGTTATAGGAAATGGAAACAATGATGCGATGTGAAGTACGGAGGTGACATGGTAGGTAAGGTGGGACCGGACCGCAGCGCAAATCAAAAATCTTAAGGTTTTTCTTATGAGCAGGGGGATTAAATTCTAAAACTTGCAAAGTGTGAGGATAGGGACCCACGCAGATCGCAATCCCAAGTTGGAAGGTTTCTGCGGTAAGGTAAGGTTTATGATTCAAGCAGCCTGAAGTGGGGGCTAGAGCTATTGTGGTGGGGCCAACCGCATTGCAATTTAAACAAAATACATTGTGGGTGCTTAAAAGGTACGTTATAATATTTTCCATGTGAAACAGTCTGGTTAAACAGGTAAAGTTGTGATTTTTCTATGCATGGTGGGGGAAGGGATGACGTGTCAAGGAAAAATGGCCCCAATTTTAATCAAAATATGGCAATCGAGAAAGGCGGAGGTAGGTGGAATGATATAGCATTGAAAAGGTAAAATAGAAAGAATAAAGTGGAAAAGCGGATAAATGGTAAGGTTTAATGATTTTTAAGGAAAATAAAATGAAAAGGAAGTGTGGCAGGTGAATGGACCCCACCATCGTCGCACATCACACTTCGGAAACTTTAACATTTACCCTTTGCGCCTAACTTTCAAACTTGTGATCTGCGATTGTGATTTAATCTCCGTCGTTGATCGATGTTCAAATCAACGTTCCTCACTGCTCCCTTCCTGTGGTTTTCCGACATTGTTTCTTTGGTCATGCTCGTTCGTTTCTTTCTATTTTTTTGTAGAATACTTGAATGTTGTCTACTTTTCCCACGTTCATGACCTACCCACGTTCACGACTCGACCCAAGCGTGCACGACTTGACCCGATCTCGTTCAAGACTCTGCTCTTGCTATTTTTCTTCCTTATCTACTTTCTCAGCTACCTTTGTCTTTGCTAATGGTCTAATGTTGCTCCTTTACTCTCTGCTTATTTCTTTGATTCTTGATTTGGAAAGGATTTTGAATATTGACATCCATGTAAAGTATGAAAAATTTTCAAGGAGAAAATAATTATTCACCTTGTGATATTGTAAATTACAGGACTCTAACAGAACAAAGAGAAAGAAACCATTGTTATGATGGTCCTCATGTGTCTATTAGGGATGATGACATCTTCACATGATCTCCTTCTTCATCAACATCTAAATAGCTTCAAATAACACCATAAACAACTGATTTAGCTCAAGATACTGTTGAGACTAATTGATGCAAGAGCATTAGCTCGGAAAATTACTTTGTATTTTATTAAAACTTAGGGTTTTTTTTTAAGTTTTAGAGGAGCTAGATTTTTATGAATTATTTGAGTGGGTTTTATGTATTTTTAATTAAATGTTGTAAATAATTCTCAAATATGAGAGAATTTGGTCAGTTGAGGATGTAAAGGGATGAGAGATTTTAATTTAGAAATTAGTTTCACTAATTTTGGGTGAGAGAGGATCCTTAGGGATTCAAGAGTGATTTTAGGATTTTTTTGAGATATTTGAGGGTTTTTTGAGTGATTAAGGGGATTTGAAACCTTAATTGGTTCAATTAAAATTGTATAAATTAATATGCCTCAAAGGCAAAACAGACCAGGAGAAAATAGATAGTGAGGGTTGGACAACAAATTTGCAAGCCTATGGGCTTTTGTAAAAGGCCCATTAATTGGAAAATTTGTCCATGCAGAGGATTTTTGTAATTGATTTCATTTGGTTTTATTAATGAAGAATTTGTTTGGAAATTTCTGTGTGAAATCTATATCTATTCTTGGTCGAATTTGGTAGGAAGAAGATCGAATTCTTAACTTATTCATTTGATAAATTTTGTAATAGGAGAAGTTCTGCATATGAGAGGAGGGATCGATGTTGGTTAATTTCGACTTTTTGTTTTGAAGATTTGCAAATGTAAATAAGGCGCACAATTTGAAATGAAATGCATATAGCGGTTGCCGAGAATTTGATTGGCAATTCAAAGCACTCAATCGTGAATTTGAAGGCTTAACGCTCAATTGAAGAGAGACATCGATTATACTAGAAAGAGGTTTGAAAACTGATTTCCAATCCTAGAACGAGTAGTTAATTCAGGAAGTAAGAGTGTAATTCATATTAAAGGTTTATTATAAATACATTTTAGTCATAAATCAATGCAGAAATCTACGAAGAAATCATATGTTCAAGTGCAGCATTAACTTGCAGAGCAGATTAAGTCAATCTTAGGGATAGAGGCGGAGAAATGGAGCTGTGTGGATTTACGAAGGCGCAGATGAATTATGGTTAAATTGTTTGACAGTGTGATGATGCTATACAACATTGATGAATAACAAAATTTGAAGCAGATCCAATGTTGAATCAATCGAGATTCGATGGAAGTCGACTGATGAAATGTACGCAGAGGTTGAAGAAGAAATCAACTCCAAGAATGGAGGGAGCGGTATTGTAAATGCGTGGTTGAACTCGAACCGAGGAGTTAAACACAGAGCAGAACGGAGGATACAAGACATTGATGAAATTGACGGCTTGACAAGTTGGAATATTGTGGTTCCATCGTTTTATATGTTGACCACGGTGACTGTGGAATTTCTGAAGGAGGAGCTAGTTTACAAAGGTTAAGTTTTAATGGTAGCACTGGAAAACGATGCAGAAATACTGAGAGTTAAATCGGGTCACTAAAGTTCGATTGCCAAAGAACGTATATCGTTGGATGGAAGGTAAGTCAGTTGTGTGGGAAAAAATGTCATTTTAATTAGAACCTGACTTTTATATGGATTTCCATGGCCAGAAGTTGATGTGTTGATGCGTTGATCAAGCTGGGTAAGCTGGATGGTTAAAGGCGCACATATATATTTGCAATCCTGAGTTCAAACAGCGGTATTAATTTTCCAGTTTGAACTTTAAAAACATGGGTAGATATTGTGGCATTGGTTTAATTTTCTCAATTTAAGAATTCATGTATGGGTGGTGTTCAAATATGCGATGGCATTGAATTAAGGTGGAAGGCTGTGGTAATTGGATGCATAATATCCACATGCTTGTGATGCATAATATCCACATGGTTGGGATTTGGGGAATTGGGTTTATAAAGCTGGAGATTTAAACCCAATGGATTTTAATTAAAGTCTTTTATAAGACTTTATGCAAAGGCTTATACTTGTGAAACAAACCTTGGTGTGAGAGTTGTTGGTTTTTAAAATGTAAAGAGAACCTTGAAGTTTGTTATATCACCATTAGAATGGTTTCATAACCATAAAGTGATATTCTTCTTTGAATATTAATTTTTAAGCTTCCGCATGTATGATTGTAAATTGTCCAGACTTGGAGTTTTTATTTGGGCAATTTCTTTGGATGCATTTTATATGCATAGTATTGCAAAGATTCTGGGTTTTGTAGGGTTACCTGCATCACTAATATTTTTTCCAAGTACAGGGAAATCAAACAAAAAAATGAGATGCTTAAAACCACTACATATACACAATTTTGGAAGCAAAGAACCACATCACAGCACAGGCTCCTATACGCCTATTGTGCTATTAAAAAATGCCCCATTATTTATGAATAGATGTCTTAGAAAATAATGCGAGCCATTTTAAACTTTTTAGATTAAGACAATAAAACACTCTGTGACTTATAAGATAGGAATATGTATTTGAAAAATTAAATTCCTATCTTATTGGCCAAAGGCTTAAGTAGAAAATTCATATAAAACCCTCATCGCAAATCACAAATAAAAAATGAAATAGGAAAATGTGAAGCGCCCCATCTAAAAATTGCGATGCGATATTTCAGAAGGCATAAAGTACACAAAGGATTTCAAAAGAGGAAAAATTAATAACAAATGAAAAGGCTCTTAATGAGTTATATTTCATAAAAGAGCGATTGGTAGGACTTTCTAATTTCCACGTCATCCATCACATAATCGTAAATCACAATTATTTTCAAAACATCTCACTGCGCCCTCTTTCAAACTCCCAATGTGATATATCGCATCACACTTCCACCGAGCATCATCTTACTTCCACAATTCATTCTTGATGAGATTGTGATCATGAAATGAATATCTCATTACAAAACCTCCATCACTCTTCCCCCCGCCAACGTTCCAATAGCATTTAAAACTTAGATAAATGATTTAAAAGAATTATTTAAAAGGTAAATCCTGGTCACATATTGGAAAAAAAAATTCATTGCAAGTTTTATAACCTTGGCTCCCATACAAAAATGTGATGAAATATTTTTATTTAAAAAAACTTGGGTGTCCATGTCGAGCACGTGAACCCACATTTTTCACAATTGCACAACCATAATTGTATGACAACTTCGAGCCTCAAAAATGATTTGATGGTTGGTTAATTAATGTTTTATATTTGTTGGCATTCAAAACCTTTATTTGCCATCACTTTAGTTTTATTGTTAATCTCTCCCGCATCTTCGATATTGTTATTCATTCCCTGCTTTCCCTTATTTGCAGGCTAATCCAAATATATATATATATATATATATATATATATATATATATAGAAATAATAATAACAATAAATAAATAAAATAAAATAAATAAAACAATAAATAAAATAAAATAAAATTCCTTCGAAATTTCAAAGGCTACATAGAAAGAAAAGAAACCCATGGCTCCTCCAAATCCTACACCCCTCGCTTCAGAAGTGAAAATATTCTGCCATTTCTTTCAGATACTACATGCGCTATGGAAAGTGGTTCCTCTTCATAGGAATCGATGTACAGGATTTTCGAAGACAAGAAACCCAGGGTGATCTAGGGAGTAACCATAGCTGATGCCCCTAATACTTCATAAGCTACTATCACTGGAGTTTCCAACTCTTTCCTTCAAAAAATTTCCACGTGCCCAAGATTCTACCATATACTGATATGGTAAAATGGACAATTGATAGCCTCAATATCAGTAACATGAAATTTATGAACTCAAGAGATATAGTGATAGGGTCGTTCAGGGTAGAGGATTTAAATAAAATGTATCATATACCTGACTCACAAAAGGTATATGACAAGGATTTTATCGAGAAATTTGCAAAGGAAAAAAAACTCCAATCAAACCTAATAAAGCAATGGAGGCATAACCCTGACAAACACAAGCATGATGAAAATGGCATGTATTCTACTACCTCTAACGTTGGTCCCTACTACTATGTTGTTGCTATGATGTGTAGGCTCTTTGGTTCCCCCAATACAAATAAATTTTTAATTGAATGGGTCCCTCTCATGGAAGTTGTTTCAGACTCATATATTATGGATTGGGGCACCATTTTCTCAAACAAAATTGCTTCACAATTCCTTGATTATATAAATAACCTCTCTTTCACCTCTAGGATAGTCACCCCATTTTTTATGAGTTCTTATATTATGGACGGAATTTGTTTTTCTACATTTTTCCTAAACATGGGATGGAAATGGACCATTCAAGACCCTATAACTATCCTTGTTTACCATAGTATCCTCTGGGAATCCAAGTATGAGTCTCATTTCTACAAAATGTGTCATGGAGTCATTTTGCCACTCTATCAAGCTATTTTTGGTGATAAAGCCCCAAGACTGTCAAAATAATCCCGTGATGATTTCAAATCCATAGGAAAGTGGTTTGGGGAAGAATTATTTACATATGTCAGAGTTTATGGAAGTCATGTTAAACCCCATTTCCTCCCATTGTATGTACTATACAATCTTGCAAGGAAAATTTCTTATCAAAAAGTTGGGATTGGGTTAACCAAAGCTTTGAAAAAAGGTAAAAAAGCTTCTTGGCCTTCTTTCCCTATCCACTGTGGTGTTTATTCTCTAGACAACTTCAAACATGTTGGAATGTAAATCAATCTGATTCAATGCTTAAAACTATTTATTGTTCTCGAAAGATAGTTTGATCCTAATAAAATAGTCCAAAGCTATACATCTTAAGTAAATATTAGGAAATTAATTCATGAAAATTATTATTATGATGATTTATTTGAAACTATTGAGAACTATTTACAGGTTGAAAGATTAGCATAAACTCGTCTTAGCCCGGAACAACTTGCCCAATTTAAATAATACATGAAAAAAAGGATGGATATAATTCCTCTCGAAATCTTAAAGGTGTCTCAACCTATTTCTCAAAAAGAGCAGAAGTTGGAACAACCTCCCAAGGATACTGAAGTCCTATTGGGAACAAAGGAAGTTAAGTCAACTTAGGAATAGACTTGTAAGCCAATATTCAGCAGTGAATTGGATAAAATCTAGGATCAATTTAACCAACAACTTAAAGGACATCAAGAGGTAATAATCATCAATCCTCAGGAGACAGTCAACATGCCTAAAGACAAAAATTAGAGCCTGCTCATTGTTGGGTCTATTGACAATGTTTTCAACACAGAAGGAGTTGAATTCATCCTGGCTTACTCAACATCTGAAATTGTGTTAAAGATATAAGAAATTCTTCCTTTATAAATCTTTTACATACCCAAACATAAGGTTGTAATGAGCAAACAAAGAAAAAGGAGGATAATTAAGCAATCACAGGCTTTAGTCCCTGGCGATATGCCCATGGAATTAGTATGGAAGGATCCACAAGTAGATCCATCTCAGGATATGACAAGGTAGACAAAATTCGCGGGTGCTTATGCATTTGCTACAATTGACAAAGCTACAAATATCCAACAACTAGTTAAATAAAAGGATGAAAGTATCCTTCAGTTAGAACAAGAGTTGTTGATAGAGAAATAGAACATTGACCATCAATTACAAACACAAGTGTCGCAACTCCGGAAAATCTTGGATCAATTAAAGCTACAACATCAATCTGACATTAGTGTCAAAGATGCTCAAATTCATTAGCTACAATTTACAATGGAACAAATAAAATTTAATCCAAAGGTAGATGGTTTCAAGGAATAAGCTCTGGAACTCAACACCTTGTTGGCTCAACACCTTGTTGGCTTAACAACAAGTAGCATTTTGTCAAAAGGTTACAATCATCACTGATCTGTGCAATAAAAGTGATTCACTGATGAATCAATTGGCCGATCTGAGGATGAACTTCGATGACATTGATGAAAAATTTATTGAATGCATCACTTGGTAGGATAGTGCAGAAGGATGAAAGGAAAAACTTCCCAAAATTGAGGATTCCAAAAAAGAAATCATATTCACTGATTCGGACATACAACTGAAACAGGAAGAGAGGGAAATATACAGAGCAAGATATGTGTCTAACAATATTGTTGAAACTGTTAGCAATAATCTCTTTGCTACCAACTTGATTGATAAATTCCCACCTGATTCTCTCCCTAATGTGAAATATTTAATGAAACAATGGCAGAAGATGTCAAAAGAAAAGGAGGAAAACATCATAAAATTGGCAAAGCTCAATTGGGAGAAGTATTGGTAGAACTTAGTCAAGCCACACAGTCAGTGGATAATGTTTCACTACCTAACTGACACCTCATCTGACATGACAACTCCACTATGAGATGCGGTCTACACAGGACAACTACGCATCAGGTCAGGTCAACCTCCTGAATTCCAGCCCATGTTAAATATCCTTCAGCTCAAGCAATGAATGACAACAGAGACAATACCACACTCTTCAAAGTGAGTCACCCAACAAACTCTATTTTTGTCTTATTTCACTTATTTTAAGGAGAGTTGTTTAAAACTCCTCAGTACTTCTTGTATTTGTTATTTTTATACTTTTATTTTACTATATAAACCCTTTTCATGTCTATTAAGAAAGGGTCCTGAAATTTTGTAAAGAAACCTTTTGAGAAGTTGCACTTTTGTATTGTTGAAGTTATCTTAATAGAATAGACTGGACCAAGGACTATTTTTCCATGAGAAGAGTTAAGATATACATGGTACTTCTATATTTATATTGTTGTTCTATTTATGTGATTGATAGTTAAATTTATTTTTAATTTTTTGTTATATGTATCATTTTAATGCAATCTAACATTAATTCATTACTAAACATGCATATATTTCCATCTTTCACTATATATACTATTAGGGTCCTATAATAATAGGGTTCATAAATTTTGAACTGACTTTTATAGCCTTGTAAATATTTACATACCTTGCTTTTTGCAAGTTGTTTTCCCATATTTTGAAAAATGGAAAATAATAAAAAGCCAAAAAGAGAGTAAAAAGTCCTAAAAGAAAGATCAAAGGACTGAGAAAATTATATACCCCAAAATAAAAAGAGAAATAATACCTGAAAGTGAGAAAATCCAAATGCCACTACTTTTACTTTACTACAAGAATAATTATTATGTGCAGAGTGTCAATGAATGCCATAATCCATGATCAGTTAAACAATTTAATCTTAACTTTTCATGCTTTCAATTTCATGTTCTAGATAGAGAATAAAGATTTGTCAAACAGTTTAAGCTTGAAAAATCAGTAGATAGGTAGAGAATAATGAGGAGCTCAACAGTTTAATCTGAGCCCTCAGATGAAATAAGGTAGACTTAGATAGTTTTATTCTTTGAAAGAAACTGTTTTAGGGTTGCAAGACTAAATGCACCCATGAAAATGAAGTAAAAAATGTTAGAAATAAAGATGGGTAGGTAGAAAGAAGTTGAGAAATCATGTAAAAAAGCATCATTGGGAAAAATTACTAATTTCCCCTCACCTATAAATGTTCAGTATTCTAAACTATCAATCAAAAAGGCTCAGAGAATTTCTCTGACTTTTTTTGGGACCGGACCCAAGGCTCGATGATTGGTTAGTTAAAAATATTGAATACCCACACTACACCCACTTTCATCAAAATTTACCCTTTATTCATAAAATCATAATCCCGTTTCCTAAGTAAAAATCCATTTTTACTTAGTAAAAGCTAAACCTTAAATAGATAATTTCATTCCCTTTCAAAAAATCATTCATAAACCCTCAAAATGCATTTATCCTAAGTTAAAGTGTATCCTAAGTTAATGTGAAATTAATATAACAAAAATAAGCAATGCTTTATGTTTGGCACTTTACTTAGAGTTAATGTGTATTTTGTTTCCATTTTACTATCCCCTTATTCATATTAACTACTAATTTATTTTATTAAATCCATAAACTACACCTACTCGTATGTTATTAACTCCCTTATATTTAAAATAAACCCCCAAACCCACTATTTTAAAGTTCAAACCAATGTGTAATATCCCATGTGCACAAATACAAAACCCCTCCATATCCCATTAGTTTTAACATACCTATATTCAAATATCCCACCCCTATAGTTTTTAAAACTGTCAAAAGGTTGAAAACTATATAATAAAATAAAGCATGAACCCATATGTATGATTTGAACATTGTTAAAGGTTTAAATTAATACATAAGCTTAACCCCTCCACCATTGCATAAGCCCAAAGTTTATACTTTGATTAACGCTTATTTATTAAAGTCTAAATTTTAAACCCATCCCCAAATATAAAATACCCTGGCCCCACTCCTTCCAAGTGCAAATCGACCAGTCAATCTGGGCCGTTTGCAAACGAACCCTAGATCGAATGGCTAAAATCCAATATAGCGTAGAAAACTTGTGTGATCACCCCCGTTCCATTTCTGCATGAAATGGGCGATATACAATTTTATCTCTCCTTCACATACCCATTTCCCATTGGATAGCGTGGGTTAGCCCCAAAACAGCTTACTGCCAAATTACCGCACGATAACCACTCCTGTTTCAACCCCTTGAGCCCAAAAACTGCCCATCTTCGTGACTTGACCTGTATTAAATGAGGGCGTTGATTAAGCCCTAAAATATGCATAATATACCTTAGAAATGTAATTCATTCCCTTATCTTCTTGCGCAATAACCTTTTCTCACGCCTCCCAAACTGTAAAAACATCATTTTTCGCCATTTTCATAAAAAAGTTGACAAAATCTGCCCTGTGACCATTGAACACCACCAAGGAATGTTTACATTGCTCCACAGAAGTTGTTATTTCATTCAAAACCTCAGAAACTATTCTGAAGCCTAATACCTGCATACACATGTATTTTTCTGAAATTCGAACTAGCAATCGATTTGAGAGACCTTTTTAAAAGAACAGAAACACACTTAGAGTTTAAATATCAAAAGAAGTCTGTCAAAATAGTCCAAAAACAGGCCAAACCCTGTCAATTTTTTTCCAAAAACCCTATTTTAAACTGCTACGCACAATTTTTGAGGAAATTTGTGCGTTATCACAGTTTGATGAACTATTTTAAAGCTCTAAATCAAGCTAGAAAAACTTTGAAGGTATCCCAAAACTCTTTGCCTAATTTCAATAGACTTTTAACCAAATTTCACAGCAAAATACTCGGGAAACCCTTATTTCTTGTTTTAAACCAATTCAAAAGCCTGTAAACCTCTTTAACAGACCTAATTGAAAAGAAAACTCAAAGAAGAGACCATACTTTGCCTCTTTTATCCAAGAAGCCTCTGCTAAAAGTAAAATTACTTCTGCAAATTGTCTAAACTTGCAGAAGTAGCCCAAAATGCCTAAAAAGTAGAGCTCTAGCAAACCTGAAGCTTCCGAAATGCCTAAACCAACTCCTACCATAACTTCTAAGACTGCTATTGTTGTTAATCCTTTACAACCCCCAGTCATAGACATTGAACATATTCCATTGACTGATGTTGATTACAAGATAGAAGATCCCATTGTTGAATTTAACCTACTAGATATTCATAATTGGTGTTATGAGAAGTATTTATGTAATGAAGAGGAAGTCCATATCTGGGAATCACATTTGCATAAGTATGTTGTCCCTTTAACCCACTCATGCCAGGAAGTCATTAGGTTATGTCAGCAGCATTATGTACCTAAGAAAAGAGCCATTGTAAACGCTAATAAAGAAATGATTTTCATTATTACTTTTGAATCAATTAACTAGATGCTACAGCTTCAGCCCGACCCCCAAGCAGTCCCTTTATCCATAGAGGCCCTCACCAAGCTGTATATTGGCTCAGATTTTCCCAACAGACTCATGATTTTCCAAACATTCATGCCTTCACATGTAGAAATTCCTAAACTTAATCCCCCATATTATACTGCCAAATTCCCATAAGGTTCAAGACATGTGATTTCCATGCTTTCCTTAATCCTTGGATATTTTACTGATGAACGCACAAATAATTCCATCTTGGGATTCTTATCCACTTTCTCCCCAGGGCAACCCCCATCAGTAATCTTTGATTATGTTGGTTTCATTGCAGATAATATTCATTATCAATTGACCAATTTTCCAATTGAAGGAGTATTCAGATATACTTCCTTCATGTTCCATACGTCTCTATACTTTCAATCAGAAAATGTTCCAGTTACTCTCCAAAAGTTGACATAGAGGGAAATCCTCTATCTGTCATTTTTTGGACATCTTTTCTTAGAAAAGAATGTACAGATTTCACTTATTCAGAATTTTCAGAGTTATTCCTACATCCAGTGATCACACAGTTAACAAAAATAGAGAAACCAAGGATAAATGAAGAGATGAAAAAGATATTGCAGTTGTCAGAGCATAATAAGGTTGGTGACTGGTATTTATATGAAAATCATACTGAGATCGGAGTCTTTGGGTCAAACTTGTTACCTTACAAGTTACCCAAACATCCTTCAATGAGGATATTTTCCTTGGAGTATATCAGGTAGATCCTAAACTCCGATTCTAAAAATTTCATGGCAGCAAAGAAGAAAACTCAATTCAAAATCAAGAATCAGATAGGACATTCATCTACAATCATAGGGATGCAGAGAAACAAGAATCAAATCAACTGTTGGAATTCCAATTTGAAGAAAATTTTCCTTGGAATTATGATCCACAAGGGACCCTTAGTAAACTAAGGGTTAAATGCAAGTTAACACCCTTCATCCATGAAGAAAAAATAGAAATAGAAAAGTATGTAAATCAGATTGAGTGGACTCAAAATACCTTAACAGATGCAGTAAACAAAAGTAATACTAGTCATACTTTGGAGACTACAAATCAGCGAGAAAATTCCACTAAGAGAGTAAGGGAAGAAGGAGCCTATGTGGTAGAAACTACAATTGAATCCAAGTTCAAGATCATATATAACAAAAGGCCTAAGCTGTATTTAACAGGTAAAGGAAAGATAACAGTTGATGTGGAAGAAACAGAAATTATAGACACCAACTTTAAAATGCCAGAAACAGATGTTGCTATTGTCATTATCAATGAACCAACCAATAAGAATCAGAATGAAGAACAAGTCAACAATGAAGATACATAGTTAATGGAAAGACAACAATGCATGGAAGCCTCTTCCTCACAAGCAGCTGAGGAAAAAAATTTGGATATCAAAGAAAAATATAAACAAATCAAACTGAAGAATGAGGAGATAAAAAATAATATTTATTCTCAATATCTCAAACAGACTCCTAAGTGTGCAAAACATGCTTCTTTTTGCATTTGATTATTCAAATCAAAAGCTAATAATGTCAGTGTTGTAGCCCACAGTAAAATCTCAAAAGACAGTGGCATATTATAGGAAAGTTGATTTGGAAGTCCAGACAGATAAGATCCATGCTCTTGATCAAATTGAGTTCCATAGACAGACCTCAGAAATGCTATACACTACAGTCACAAATAAAGCCACGAGTTCTCAAAATCTTCAAAACAACATCTCCAACATGCAAGATCAGATGAAGATGGACAAAGCCTCATTGTATGCAAAGGATCTAAGGATAAAAGCCTTAGAAGAACTAGTTTTGCATGTGAGATATGATCCTACTAATATCAAAGCAGCAGAGTTATTGGTGAAGAAAAAGAATGAAGATATAGCAGCTTTGAGGAAACAGCTCAAACTTCCTCAAAGTGAACATCCTCAAACAAAAGAAATAATAGAAGGACATAAAGAAAAAGATGACATGATGAATTTGATTTTTCAGTTGACAGCTCAAATTAAGGAGATGGAGATTAAGATGGAAAAACTCGTCCAGGAAAAGGAAATAGTGAAATAACCAAAGACTCCTATAGTTATTCCTGTAATCACTACAACAGTGCCTTCAACTCTAGCTAAAGAATTGGCACCCAAAGAAACACTGGCCATCGTAGTGCTAGTAACTTCTTCCACAACCTCAGCTACTGAATCATGTACAACAGTAGTTCACCATATAGATGAAGCTAGAAAATTGGTGAAATATATGGAGGAAATGTCTCTAAAGACAAATGAAATCAGTAGATTGAAACAGGTAATAGAAAATCTTGAGAATTCAAATAAATTGGCTCAGATAAATGCAAAGACACAAGAACAAAATGCCATCAGACTGTATGAAGAATTGAAGAAATTGCAAAAGGAATTGACATTGAAGGAACAAATATCATTTATCAAACGTCATATTTGGAACAATGTCATTGAAGCCATCCATGATGTATGGCCTTTAATTCAGGTAATTTTTAAACAGAGAGAGTTATTATTAAAAGCCCAAGAAGAAATTCAAAAGACTCAAAGTGAACTGGCTGATAAACTAGATAAAGCCTTAAAGCTGATCACATTCCTCAATAGTAAAAACAAATAGGAGTTAAAAGAACTCAAGATTACTAATAGAACTGAAACTATCCTAGAAATTAGGAAAGTTACTACAAATAAGAATATGATGAGGCAACTGGAAGAAAAATGTGAGAGTATGAATATTGCAATAACCAATTTTATGGTCAAGTTTACAAATTTGAGGCAAAAAGGACTGCCTGACATTATGGTCATTAATGATAAACTGATGCCTCAGAATGACTATGATAAGACGATTAGAGATTTTGTAAAAGAACAGGTAAATAAACCACCAAACAAGGCACTCCTACGGGAAAAGTGTTACTCAAGAGTTTTGAAGATTTATTTTATTTACAGCATGAGATAAGACACTTGTTTTTCATCAAGCCAACTTTTTCCAGATATATTGAAGCTGATGAAAACTTTAGGAATTTAAAAAAAATACAAATTCCTAAAGATGAGGATTGGCAGTCACTTACAGATTTATTATGAATGATAAAATACAAACATATGAAATAAGTAGAAAATTGTTTTCTGATTTACAGTGAAAACATATTTTTTTACAACAGTAAACAGTTTTTTATTATGGTTAAAGAGTATTAGAGTTTAGAGAGTATCAGTGAATAAAGAGAATCAAAGAAAGAGTACCAGACAAGGCAAATCATATTCCAAAATGAAATTAAAATATCTAAATCAAGAAAGGAGGACACCAAGGCAGCCATCTGCTTCTTATCCTCAATCAGTTTCTATTTCTTTTGGATAAATAGGACAACTTGTTGATTTGTTAAGCAGCTATCTCTATTTTTGTTTTAAATATAATTTATTTTTCCTTGGATAATTCCTAGAATCATTCTAGGATATTTTGCAAAAAAATATGTATAAATACTTCATCTTTAAAAGTATTTTGTGTGGAATAAAATTGTTGGAGATTGTTATAGTCATTTTTGTTGGACTTGAAAGCTTTTGTGTGTCAAATTTCGAGTAGCGGGCTGAATCAAACCAATTGGCATCATACCTCAGGATTCATGTGATGAGCTCCTTGGAGTGAAGTATTTCCTTACTTGTCATTGTTATATTTCTTTGTTACATGCATCCATCTATGTTTATTCTAAATCTGAATGAATAACTAGGAGTATTACTACAAGATTTGTTAAGAGCACCCTATTTCTAACTAGTTATAATTTATATGTTTTCCTCTGATTTATAGTGTAGGGAACCCTTAATTTCTCCCTCTCTCGTTTGACCTCTTCCTACTACTTCCTTTTCTGGATCAAAGTATTCTTCAGTGCCCTTTATCTCGATCATACCACCTCACAACAACAACTTTCCAAGATCTTCAAGGGTTATCTATCTTGCCCTGAAAACATTTGACCTTTCGGCCTTGATCCCAGTCCTGTTTTCTTGATTTTGACTCCTTAGCCCAATGGACAAATAGATTTCCTACTATCTATCCTTTCAAGTGATTTTTCCCACCAAATATACCAAAACCAAACCAAAGCTGCACATTCATAACTAGCCTAATATTTACAAATCAAAACAAAGTTAAATTTTAAAGAGAGAGCCCTCTCTGAACCCTAGGAAGGCTAGATCCTAGAGTTTGAAGTTGGTTTGTGGTTACCTCTAGTATTCTTTGACTAAAAACCAAAAATATCACAACTTTAGAATTACTAGAGTGATAACATTACTGGTGACCATACTAGGGAACTAACCAATCCTGAGTCATAAAACTAGTCTTAAATAAAATCATTGTATTCATCCTTGTATGTTAAGATTGCTTTTATAACTTGTGAGTATTAAAAATAGTAATTCTGGCTTCTAGGAAAATTTACTATACCAGGTCTAACCCAGATCCTAAACCTGCTGTTATAGTATACAACCCAGACCAAATTGGTAAAAAGAAAAAACAGAAAGAAAATTTGGAAGCTAAAGTGTCATTAAAAATAGGTAATTCATTACCAAAAGAATTACTAAGTTTGCAAGATATAGATTTTGATTTGAAATTTGAAAATTTTCTATTTAGAAGTCAATCTGAAAGTGATATTTATATTGTTGTTTTAGACCCTATTTTTATTTCATTCTTGGAAACAAAATAGAAAAATAATACAGTAGAATCTAAATCAAAGAAAGTTGAATATCAGACTAAAATTGAAGAACTTAATACTACTATTCTCAAATATATTGATGAAGCTATTGAATTAGCTCAATTATTAGCATATACTACTAAGCCTTCAGTTTCACAGTTATATACCACCATAATGCCATCTGTAGATTCATCTCTATATGCTGCAACATCATATATAGCTTCGAATACCACCACATCTACAGATATATTTATCCCTAGACTACCTTTACAACCTAGAGTGCTATTTCCACCACCCATTTCATCCACTATATCCATTAGCTCACCTTTTGATTTTTCAAGCACATCATTCTCATTCCCTAGTATTTCCACATATATTCCAGTTTATTTTCCCAGCATCTCAAATAAAGCTTTTAGTTCATCAGCTACCACTTCCAGTTCAGCCCCAAGCACTTCTACTTTACCTCCTAGCCAAGCTAAACTTTAAGCTATGGCTGCTAGGTATGCTCCCCTAGTCTTACCACAAAAGCTTCATGATATGCCTCAATACTATCAGAGTAAGATACCACATCTTGATGCTGCTACCCATTATATAGCTCAGCAACACAACTAAAATGACAGATTTCTTTGAACTCCATGAGATTGATGATTCAGAAGTCCAAATGAGGTTATTTGCACAAACATTAATAGGAGATGTTAAAAAGTGGTTTAAAGGTCTTGCTGTTGGTAGTGTCACTAATTTAGCTATGTTTCATAGATTGTTTTTAAATAATTGGGAAAAGAAAAAGAATCCACTCTAGATATTGTCTGAATTTGATGCCATGAGAAGAGCTCCAAATGAGTCAGTCCAAGACTACGACACTAGATATAACAGCATTTACAATTCCATCCCTGCAAATATTAAACCCACTCCTGATTCTGTCCTACTCAAATTCCCTGATGGATTTGACACATACATGGCTTATCAGTTGAGGAAAAGAAATGCAGAAACCTTATAAAGAATGCAAACATATGTTGTTAGTGTAGAAGTAAAAAATTTAGCCAAAAAAGCTAGACTAATAAATGAGAGGAGAGTGACCATTAAAGAAGAAACTTCCAATTCATACACAAAAATAAACATGTTAGATAAAAATTTAGATAGGATGATGGATAGACTAGACAACATAGAGAGAAGACCTCAATGGGATAATCAACAGCAAATCAAAAATCCCAATTTTAGGAAAAACATAAATTTAGGAAAAGCAAAAGAAACAACCACTGACCAGACAATAAGGCCCCCCTTCTAAGAGAACTATGCTAAAAGTTCTCAGAATAATGATGATGAGGAGGATCCAATAAATCCAATGGAAATAGATGATAATAATACTATTTTTCTCACTAAGGAAGATCAGGAATTATTTGAACTCCAACAACTCAAATTAGATTCAAGTGAATCCTTTGATTATAAACAAGGTTATGATTATTCTATAAATGAAATACACAGTCAATATAACCTTAGAAATAAGAAAAAAAATGATTCTTCTACCAAGAAAAACACCCAAACAGAGAATTAGAAAAGAGTAGAAGCTCCCAAAACAAAAGTTTTGCAAATTCTCCCAAGGGAAAATAAGCAAAACTCTAGTTCTTCCCAAAACATTTTTAGTCCTAAAAATTCATCAAGCCCCAAGATTGTTGATATTACTGATGAATTTTCTCAAGCTACAAAAGATTCATAGAAATCTGTTGCTGAAAAAGCTTCTAATTCTATCAAAACAACAAATTTAGATCCTAAAGTACCCTCTGCTGATCCTAAATCAGTAGATCCAAAAACTGCTACTTCAAAAACACCTGTTGATAATTCTAAGTTTGAAAGAAAATCTACTGCTTCAAAAAAAATCCCTGAAAATACAGTTAGGAGCAGCGAAACAAAAGAAACGCAAACATAGAATGTCAGCCCAATTGAACATGAAACAGAACTGTAGAAAAACAAGACAAACCAACACAAACTATAGTTACCAAAGAAGAACTGATTCAAATAAGCAAATCAAAACCTACATTCAACATACAATCTCAAATTGTAAAGCTAAAAATACCAATTCCTCTGACATAATTGGTTAAAAATGACTTGTATAAATCAATCATAACTGAAACATTATACATAAATGATGAATAAGATTCCATAAATCTGAATGATGATCAGGCAGAGTTGATTTTTGGCCCAGATGTGAATGGAAAACATGCAGATGGAGCAGTTCCTCCATTTTATATCAGTTTTGCCATTCATGATCAAATTTTACACAATGCCATGCTATATTTAGGAGCTTCCCATAATCTAATGCCCAAAGCCATAATGGAAACTCTGAATTTATAAATCACAAGGCCCTACAAAGATTTGTTTTCATTTGATTCAAGTAAAGTTAAATGCCTAAGTTTAATCAAATATTTGTGTGTAACACTAGTTCAATATCATGGTAAGAGTACATTAATGGACATTGTAGTAGTTGATATCCCACCTAAATATGGGATGTTACTATCTTTCTCATGGGGAGAAAAGTTATAGGGATCTCTACAATTGGACATGTATTATGCTACTATATCAATTTTTGGCCAACCTAAGAAGTTATATAGGGAAACATTGATGAAATACATGGGCAGTAGTGCAGAAAGATCTATAAATTACCCAATTTACTCTACACCAACTGACCTTGATTATTTTATATTATGTAACTCTAAACTAATGAAATCCAAACAGAACTAATAAAGAAAAAGAAAACACGAAACAATGATAATATCTTTCATGAATCTCTATGGCATTTAGACTTTGATGGTTCAGTAAATAAGTTAGGAGCTGGAGCAGGAGTTTGGATGACCAACATGGAGACTAATCACTCAGAAGGCCATGATTTTAGGCTAAATTTCAAATGCACCAATAATATGGCTGAGTATGAAGCGCTCATTCTAGGACTCCAAATTATTAGGAACTGAGGAGGTAAAAGAATATTAATCATGGGAGATTTGAAGTTGATCATAAAACAAGTAAATGGAGTATATTCTGTTTACAATCCTAGACTAAGCAGATACAGAGACACAATGATAGATTTAAATGGTGATTTATTGGAATGTAAATTTTCTTCTATACCTAGAAAACAAAATATACAGGCTCACTATCTAGCAACCTTTGCTAGTACATGAAATTTATCGTTCCAACCTAATCACAGATATACTTCTGAAGTCAAGCATAGACCAATAATTCCAGACAACCTCAAATATTGGCAAATTTTTTCTCATGATGAACAGATTTACAAGTTTATAAACAATGAAGGTGAATTTCAGAACTGTAAGATAGACACACATTGTATTATAGATCAAGATTTGTTGGGTGTGGAGCCCGATTATCTTGTTTACTTTGTATCAAAAAATTGGACCCCTATACCTTAAATGGGGTGGCAATGCCGCCCATAATTAATCGCTACTGTGGGGGGTCCAGGGGGGGCAGCAACGACTTTATAGAGCCCCCCGCCCCCCCCCCCCCCCCCCCTGGCGGGGGGTTTCGGGGGCAGCGCCCCCGAAGATAAAAACAAATGTAAAATTGCCTTGTAAAATTATAGTAATTTCTAGTCAATCTGGGCCGTTCATTAGGTGGATGATCTGACGATAGAAGTTATGTTTATTTTAGGGTTTTTTTTCCCTAGAAGGCAACCCCTCTCTTTGTATGAGGGTATTATATTGCAGTTGTGTATTACATGTGTATTCTCTGAGCGGGAAAGAGATAGGAAGACTGTGAGAATGAACAGAGGATATTACAGTGGATCTGTTGTAGGTTTTGTTTCTTCATTTTGTTGGATAATAGAAAGGAAGGACTGGTTGTTCGGGGTGGACGTAGCCCAAACTAGGTGAACCACGTATGTCTGTGTCTCTCTGGTTTTATGTGTTTTGTGTGCTTGTATTTCCTTCATATTTTATGTGTTGCATTGCTGTAATATATAATTTTCTAACAACTGGTATCATAGCCGAAGGTATATTTGGCTGATAAACTCGCAGGAAAGAAGGGTTCCTGGTTCGAGTGGGAGCAATGGCGGAAGATGGTAAGTTTAGGGTCGAGAAATTTAATGGCCAAAACTTCCCACTGTGGAAGATGCAGATGGAAGATTATCTGTATCAGAAAGATCTATACCTACCATTGAGCGGAAAAACAAAGAAGTCGACGGCCATGACAGACACGGAATGGAACATTCTCAATAGAAAGGCACTCGAAACAGTACGGTTGTGCCTTGTGGTGTCATTCACCTTCAATATTTCGAAGGAAACAACAACAAAGGGTTTGATGCAGACGTTGGAGACACTATATGAGAAACCCTCGGCCTCAAACAAGGTATTTCTTATGAAACGATTATTTAATATGAAGATGTCGGAAGGTGGATCTGTTGCAGACCATTTGATGATGAATTTAGAGCTATGTTATTCTTGTGCTCATTGCTAGAGAGTTGGAATGGTTTAGTAATGGCCATTAGTAACTCTGTCTTTGGATCTAGTACTTTAAAGTTTGATGATGTTGTCGGTGCTATCCTTAGCGAGGAAATGCGATGGAAAAGCTTCGGTGAGACATCAGGTAATGCTTTGAGTGCAGAGTCTAGGGGAAGGAGAATGGAAAGAGGAAAGAGCTCAGGATATCGCAGTAAATCAAGAAAAGGCAGATCCAAGTCCAGATTGGGGACAGTGTGCTGGAAATGCAGAAAGAAAGGACACCTAAAGAAATATTGTAGATCTCAGAAGGGAAAAGAAGGATACACACAACAAGAAAACAATCATGAAGAAAATGTGACAGGTGATGTGTTACAAGATTCTTTGATTCTCTCTTTCGAAAATGTTACTAATTCCTGGGTAGTAGAATCAAGGGCCTCATTCCATGCCACACCTGATAAGAAATATTTTCATGACTATGTTCAAGGAGATTTTGGACAAGTTCATTTGGGTGATGATAAAAGCTGTAAAATTGTTGGAATGGGTAAGGTTCTTGTAAAACAGCAGAATGGAAACCAATGGATGTTAAAGGAGATAAGGCATGTTCCAGATCTAAAGAAAAATCTGATTTAAATAGGGCAGTTAGGCGGTGAAGGTTGTGTGACAACTTTCACACATAAAGCTTGGAAGTTCACCAAAGGAGCCCTGGTAATAGCAAAAGGTGAAAAGGTTGGTACATTGTATTTATGCAATGGTATTTCCAACTTTGTTAATGTTTTAACTTCCAAAGGAGCAGATGCAACATTATGGCATCATAGGCTTGAACACATGAGTGAGAAGGGGATGAAGATTATTCACTCAAGAAATTTGTTTCCAAGTTTGAAGAATGTTGATTTGGATTTCTGTGAAAATTGCATTTATGGAAAACAAAAGAGAGTCAGATTTCTCAGAGTTGGGAAAGAAAATAAGAGTGAAAAATTAGAGCTTGTGCATACAAATGTATGGGGACCTGCTTAGGTATCATCTCTTGGTGGCTCTCGCTATTATGTTACGTTTATTGATGATGCAACTAGAAAAACTTGGATTTATTGTATTCAAAATAAATCTGATGTATTTGATACTTTCAATAAATGGAAAGCTTTGGTTGAGATTGAGACAGGCAAGAAGTTGAAGTGTCTCAGATCAGACAATGGAGGTGAATATTGCAGTAAGGAGTTTGATAGGTACTGTTCAGAGCATGGAATTTGTAGAGAAAAGACAGTTCCAAGAACACCACAAGAAAATGGTGTGTCAGAAAGGATGAACAGAACAATCATGGAGCGTGCAAGATGCATGAGATTGCATGCAGGATTGCCTTTACAATTTTGGACAGATGTTGTAGATACTTCTGTTTATCTAATAAACATAGGGCCTTCAAATTCCTTGGATGGTGGTATTCCAGAGGAAGCATGGATAGGTAAAAAGGTAAACTACTCTTTTTTAAAGCCTTTTGGTTGTGAGGCCTTTGTCCATATTAATAAAGAAAATAGAACAAAGCTTGAGGAAAAATCAAAGAAATGTACCTTTATTGGATATGGTGTTAATGATTTTGGTTATTTCTTATATGATTATGAAAATCACAAAATCATTAGGAGTAGAGATGTAATATTCAATGAAAAGGTCTTGTATAAGAATCAGTTGCAGGAAAAGAAACAGGAAAAAGAAAGCAAGGAATACGTGGTTCTTGATGAGATAATTGAAAAAGTAAAGGTGCCTGAAAATAATAATAATCAACAACCATAGCAGTAGCAACCACCACAACAGCAACAGGCACCTCAAACACCTGAAAGTGGTGTTAGAAGATCTACCAGGATAAGTAGACCCCCTGAACGATACTCTCCTTCATTATATTATTTATTGTTGACTGATTCTGGTGAACCTGAATGTTATGAAAAAGCAATGCAGGTTGAAAGCAGGAAGAAGTGGGAGCTAGCCATGGAAGAAGAGATGGACTCCTTAATGCATAACCAGACTTGGGACTTAGTCAAGTTGCCCGCAGGTAAAACTACATTGCAGAATAAATGGGTTTACAGGCTAAAGGAAGAAGATGGAGGAAAACAGAGGTACAAAGCTAGACTTGTGGTGAAGGGGTTTGCACAGAAGAAAGGTATTGATTTTGATGAAATATTTTCTCCTGTTGTTAAGATGACTTCAATCAAAACTATCTTAAGTCTTGTAGCAGCGAAAGATTTACATCTTGAACAGTTATATGTAAAGAAAACATTTCTCCATGGAGATTTGGAGGAAGAGATATACATGCAGCAACAAGAAGGATATGAGGTCAAAGGGAAAGAAAAATTGGTGTGCAAGTTAAAGAAGAGCTTGTATGGCTTAAAACAGGCTCCAAGGCAGTGGTATCTAAAATTTGACAAGTTTATGTCTGAACAAGGTTATACTAGATGTCACTCTGATCATTGTGTTTATCTTAAAAAGCAAAATGATGGCAGCTATATTATATTGTTATTGTATGTAGATGACATGCTTGTTGCAAGGTCTAACATGCAGGAAATAAATGTGCTCAAACAAAAATTGGCAAATTCATTTGCAATGAAGGATTTGGGAGCTGCAAAACAGATCCTTGGTATGAGAATAACTAGAGATAGGAAAAATCGAAAATTAACACTGTCTCAGAATGAGTACATACAAAAGGTGTTGAAAAGATTTAATATGCACAATGCAAAACTAGTTATTACACCTTTTGCTAGCCATTTCAAAGCTAGTAAGGAGATGTGCCGAAAGACCCAAGAAGACATGGATTATATGTCTAAAGTTCCATATGCATCAGCAGTTGGAAGCTTAATGTATGCAATGGTCTGCACAAGGCCTGATATTGCACATGCAGTGGGAGTTATAAGCAGGTACATGAATAATCTGGGAAAAGAACATTGGATGGCAGTAAAATGGATTCTTAGATATTTGAGAGGTACCACAAATCAAGCATTATGCTTTGGTGGTTCAAACATTGTTTTACAGGGATATGTTGATGCAGATATGGTAAGTGACAGAGATAACAGGAGGAGCACTATAGGATATTTATTTACTGTAGGTGGAACAACTGTCAGTTTGGTTTCAAAAATCCAAAGTGTTGTTGCACTTTCAACAACAGAAGCAGAGTATGTAAAGAAATGATTTAGTTACAAAGGTTTATGGATGAATTGGGTAAGAAGCATGATATGGGCACATTATATAGTTATAGCCAAAGTGCCATTCATCTTGCAAAGAACTCAACATTTCATTCTAGGACTAAACACATACATCTCAAGTACCATTTCATATGGTCAGTATTGGAAGATGGAGAGTTGAAGGTGGAAAAGATACACACTAGCCAAAATCCTGCAGATATGCTAAAAAAGGTTGTAACCAGGGAGAAACTAAGAATGTGCTTAGTTTCAATTGGTCTTCAAGGATGACGATGAAGATGAGAAATAGCTAGGTCAAAAGAGGAGTCATTGTCCAGCAAATGATGTAGCGGTGGAGTTGCTACAATCAGTCTCCAAGTGGGAGATTGTTGGGTGTGGAGCCTGATTATGTTGTTTACTTTGTATCATAGCATTGGACCCCTGTACCTTAAATGGGGCGGAAACGCCACCCGTAATTAATCACTACCAAGGGGGGTCCAGGGGGGGCGGCAGTGACTTTATGGATCCCCCCCCTGGCGGGGCGTTTCGGGGGCAGCACCCCCGAAGCTAAAAACAAATGTAAAATTTCCTTGTAAAAGTATAGTAATTTCTAGTCAATCTGGGCCGTTCATTAGGCGGATGATCTGACGATAGAAGTTATGTTTAGTTTAGGGTTTTTTTTCCCTAGAAGGTAACCCCTCTCTTTATATGAGGGTATTGTATTGTGGCTATGTATTACATGTGTATTCTCTGAGCGGGAAAAAGATAGGAAGATTGTGAGAATGAACAGAGGATACTACAGTGGATTTGTTGTAGGTTTTGTCTCTTCATTTTGCTGGATAATAGAAAGGAAGGACTGGTTGTTCAGGGTGGACGTAGCCCAAACTGGTTGAACCACGTATATTTGTGTCTCTTTGGTTTTATGTGTTTTGTGTGCTTGTATTTTCAACATATTTTATGTGTTGCATTGCTCCGTAATATATAATTTTTTAACAACTGGTATCAGAGCCGAAGGTATATTTGGCTGATAAACTTGCAGAAAAGAAGGGTTCCTGGTTCGAGTGGGAGCAATGGCAGAAGATGGTCAGTTTAGGGTCGAGAAATTTAACGGCCAAAACTTCCCACTGTGGAAGATGCAGATGGAATATTATCTATATCAGTAAGATCTGTACCTACCATTGAGTAGAAAAATAAAGAAGCTAGCGGCCATGACAGATGCAGAATGGAACATTCTCGATAAAAAGGCACTCGGAATAGTACAGTTTTTCCTTGCGGCGTCAGTCACCTTCAATATTTCGAAGGAAACAACAACAGAGGGTTTGACGCAGACGTTGGTGAAACTATATGAAAAACCCTAGGCCTCAAACAAGGTATTTCTTATGAAACGATTATTTAATATGAAGATGTCGGAAGGTGGATCTGTTAGAGACCATTTAAATGATTTTAATACAGTTACCAGTCAGTTAAGTTCTATAGGGGTAAACTTTGATGATGAAGTTAGAGCTCTGTTATTCTTGTACTCATTGCCAAAGAGTTGGAATGGTTTAGTAATAGCCATTAGTAACTCTGTCTCTGGATCTAGTACTTTAAAGTTTGATGATGTTGTCAGTGCTATCCTTAGCGAGGAAATGCGATGGAAAAGCTCCGGTGAGACATCGAGTAATGATTTGAGTGCAGAGTCTAGGGGAAGGATAATGGAAAGAGGAAAGAGATCAGGATATCGCAGTAAATCAAGAAAAGGCAGATCCAAGTCTAGATCGGGGATAGTGTGCTGGAAATGCGGAAAGAAAGGACACCTAAAGAAAGACTGTAGATCTCGGAAGGGAAAATAAGGAGACGCACAACAAGAAAAAAATCATGAAGCAAATGTGACAAGTGATGTGTTACAATATGCTTTGATTCTTTCTTTCAAAAAGGTCACTGATTCTCGGGTAGTAGATTCAGGGGCCTCATTCCATGCCACACCTGATAAGAAATATTTTCATGACTATGTTCAAGGAGATTTTGGACAAGTCCGTTTGGGTGATGATAAACCCTGTAAAATTGTTGGAATGGGTAAGGTTCTTGTAAAACAGCAGAATGGAAACCAATGGCTACTAAAGGAGGTAAGGCATGTTTCAGATCTAACGAAAAATTTTATTTCAATAGGGCAGTTAGGCGATGAAGGTTGTGTGAAAACTTTCATAGATAAAGCTTGGAAGGTCAGGAAAGGAGCCCTGGTAATAGCAAAAGGCGAAAAGGTTGGTACATTGTATTTATGCAATGGTATTTATAACTATGTTAATGCTTTAACTTCCAAAGATGCAGATGCAACGTTATGGCATCATAGGCTCGGACACATGAGTGAGAAGGGGATGAAGATTCTTCACTCAAGAAATTTGTTGCCAGGTTTGAAGAATGTTGATTTGGATATCTGTGAAAATTGCGTTTATGGAAAACAAAAGAGAGTAAGATTTCTCAGAGCTGGGAAAGAAAAGAAGAGCGAAAAATTGGAGCTTGTGCATACATATGTATGGGGACCTACTCAGGCATCATATCTCGGTGGCTCTCACTATTATGTTACGTTTATTGATGATGCAACTAGAAAAACTTTGATTTATTGCATTCAAAATAAATCTGATGTATTTGATACTTTCAAGAAATGGAAAGCTTTGGTTGAGATTGAGACAGGAAAGAAGTTGAAGTGTCTCAGATCAGACAATGGAGGTAAATATTGCAGTAAGGAGTTTGATAGGTACTGTTTAGAGCATGGAATTCATAGAGAGACGACAGTTCCAAGAACACCACAGGAAAATGGTGTGTCATAAAGGATGAACAGAAAAATCATGGAGTGTGCAAGATGCATGAGATTGCATGCAGGATTGCCTTTACAATTTTGGGAAAATGTTGTAGATACTATTGTTTATCTAATAAACAGAGGGCCTTCAATTTCCTTGGATGGTGGTATTCCAGAGGAAGCATGGACAGGTAAAAGGTAAACTACTCTTTTTTAAAGCCTTTTGGTTGTGAGGCCTTTGTCCATATTAATAAAGAAAATAGAACAAAGCTTGAGGAAAAATCAAAGAAATGTACCTTTATTGGATATGGTGTTAATGATTTTGGTTATCGCTTATATGATTATGAAAATCACAAAATCATTAGGAGCAGAGATGTAATACTCAATGAAAAGGTCTTGTATAAGAACCAGTTGCAGGAAAAGAAACAGGAAAAAGAAAGCAAGGAATACACGATTCTTGATGAGATAATTGAAAAAGTAAAGGTGCTTGAAAATAATAATAATCAACAACCACAGTAGCAGTAACCACCACAACAACAACAGGCACCTCAAACACCTGAAAGTGGTGTTAGAAGATCTACCAGGATAAGTAGACCCCCTGAACGATACTCTCCTTCATTATATTACTTATTGTTGACTGATTCTGGTGAACACGAATGTTATGAAGAAGCAATGCAGGTTGAACGTAGGAAGAAGTGGGAGCTAGCCATGGAAGAAGATATGGACTCATTAATGCATAACCAGACTTGGGACTTAGTCAGGTTGCCTGCAGGTAAAACTACATTGTAGAATAAATTGGTTTACAGGCTGAAGGAAGAATATGGAGGAAAACAGAGGTACAAAGCTATACTTGTGGTGAAGGGGTTTTCACAGAGGAAAGGTATTGATTTTGATGAAATATTTTCTCCTGTTGTTAAGATGACTTCAATCAGAACTATTTTAAGTCTTGTAGCAGTGGAATATTTGCATCCTGAATAGTTAGATGTAAAGACAACATTTCTCCATGGAGATTTGGAGGAAGAGATATACATGCAGCAACCAGAAGGATATGAGGTCAAAGGGAAAGAAAAATTGGTGTGCAAGTTAAAGAAGAGCTTGTATGGCTTAAAACAGGCTCCGAGGCAGTGGTATCTAAAATTTGACAAGTTTATGTCTGAACAAGGTTATACTAGATGTCACTCTGATCATTGTGATTATCGTAAAAAGAAAACTGATGGCAGTATATTATATTGTTATTGTATGTAGATGACACGCTTGTTGCAGGGTCTAACATGCAGGAAATAAATATTCTCAAACAAAAATTGGCAAATTCATTTGCAATGAAGGATTTGGGAGCTGCAAAACAGATCCTTGGCATGAGAATAACTAGAGATAGGAAAAATCAAAAATTAACACTGTCTCAGAATGAGTACATACAAAAGGTGTTGAAAATATTTAATATGCACAATGCAAAACCAGTTAGTACACCTTTTGCTAGCCATTTCAAAGTTAGTAAGGAGATGTGCCCAAAGACCCAAGAAGACATGGATTATATGTCTAAAGTTCCATATGCATCAACAGTTGGAAGCTTAATGTATGTAACGGTCTGCACAAGGCATGATATTGCACATGCAGTGGGAGTTATAAGCAGGTACATGAATAATCCAAGAAAAGAACATTGGATGGCAGTAAAATGGATTCTCAGATATTTGAGAGGTATCACAAATCAAACATTATGCGTTGGTGATTCAAACATTTCTCTACAGGGAAATGTTAATGCAGATATGGTAGGTGACAGAGATAACAGGAGGAGCACTATAGGATATGTATTTACTGTAGGTGGAGCAACTGTCATTTGGGTTTCAAAAATCCAAAGTGTTGTTGCACTTTCAACAACAGAAGCAGAGTATGTTGTTGCTATAGAGGCTAGTAAAGAAATGATTTGGTTACAAAGGTTTATGGATGAATTGGGTAAGAAGCATGATATGGGCACGTTATACAGTGATAGCCAAAGTTCCATTCATCTTGCAAAGAACTCAACATTTCATTCTAGGACTAAACACATACATCTCAAGTACCATTTCATACGGTCAGTATTGGAAGATGGAGAGTTGAAGCTGGAAAAGATACACACTATCTAGAATCCTGCAGATATGCTAACAAAATTTTTAACCAGGGAGAAACTGAGAATGTGCTCAGTTTCAATTGGTCTTCAAGGATGAAGATGAAGATGAGAAACAACTAGGTCCAAAGAGGAACCATTGTCCAGCAAATGAAGTAGCGGTGGAGTTGCTACAACCAGTCTCCAAGTAGGAGATTGTTGGGTGTGGAACCTGATTATCTTGTTTACTTTGTATCACAGCATTGGACCCCTATACCTTAAATTGGGCGGCAACGCTGCCCGTAATTAATCGATGCCGTGGGGGGTCCAGGGGGGCCGACAGTGATTTTATGGAGCCACTGCAAGAAAAAAGCACATTGGTGAGGATCATGCTTGTGACGGACCTTTAAGGTTCGTCACCAATGTCACATATGGTGACGGTCCTTAAAAAACCGTCACTGTAAGTGTATATAGTGATGGTCCTTTATGGTCCGTCACCAAAGACATTTTCAATGACACTTTTGGTGAGGGTCGTTAAAGGCCCATCACTAATTCTCTCTTTGGTGACACTTCTAGTGACAAACTTTTAATGACCCTCACCAATTGAGGCTTCTTATGTCATCGACAAGTTTCTCCCTTCCAGACCTTTGATCGAAAGATTTTGTTTGGCGTTCAACATAAAATCATCTATTCACACCTTACAAATTGTACAGCAGCACCTTGAGAAACATTAACATCAATGGTGGTTTTCTCGCATCTGTTAACAACTCATATCATTGGCTGGTAATCAGACGATGTCTTCCCATGTTTGACTTAAGATCATATATTCGCATGGTTATAATTGTACCTGAACGATCGAGTGAACGAGATAAGAATACCCTAGATCTAGTTTCATACATCTGGGCTGCGATTTCAGGATTGTTGTACACATCATCTTTACAAAGGCTTTACATACAGATCACCATATGAACATGGGCCTATATCTGTAGGCATGTCTATATTGGGCAACATTTAAATGTAGAAGACTTTTTGAATTATGTACATGTTATGAAAGTTTTTGGCTAAGCATGGGTATTCCTCCCTCAGCAATTTGTGATCAAGATGAAAATATCATGATGTAATGTATTGCAATATTGATGTAGGTCACCGTCCGCTTCAGTTCCTACTCATCACATCGTAAAGCATCTCATCCAAATACTATTGTTATTTTGACTTCATGCTTTAGGGGGCAGCTGTTATAGGTCAATTTGGGCATCATCCCCCAAGACCTAGTCAAACTAGACATCATCCCCAAGACCAATGAATAAGGTCTATCATACCCTTGTATATGAGTCGTTATATGCCCTAAGTGAAGACATTTCATTCATGGCTTCTATTATGAGATTTCCAAGGTTTCAAGTATATATTATATGATCCACTGACTCACCAACGCTCCTCTGCAAGGGACTAACTGTGTTGCAGTGCCAATATATTCATGAAAGGGTGCACTGCAGTGCACTTCTCGACACTAAAGAGTGCGTTGGTCACCTGGGAGCGGAATTCTCATTGTTTAGAGAATATCCACATGGTCAGTGCCTTCTAGAAGAGTCCACAGGTGTCATACTTCGAATCCAAGAGTCCATCTAACACCTCTGAAATTGGAAACATGTCTTGCCTATTATTAGAAATTCATGCATGGAGAAACTACAGTCAGTTTCCCTATAAATTGAGCACTCATATAAGTGCTAGGGAGGAAGAATTTTGTGCAAAGTTATGCTATTGGATTCTCATTTGATAAGAGAGTGAAAGTACTGATATGCTGCTGAGATGATGCTACATGTGATGAGACTGGAATGAAGTTGGAGCAGGTTGATGAAAAATCGATCCATTGGTTGTAATCTTCTCCTCCTACTCTTTAATAAATATTTCAGTTGATTTTCCCATACATATGTTTATATCTCGTGTAATTTATTCTTGATGATGTATGCATTTCAGATCTAATCAGTTTGATTTGATTAAGATAAGTAGAGACTTGTATATTGTATGTTGTTTTCTGTTCTCTATTTGTGTTTGCAGGAATCAATCTAGGGGCTTGAGGTTGATTGAGAGTGAAAGAATCACAAGTAGGCTCTTTCTCATTTCTATATATTTGCTTGTTTTAGAGGAAATAGTAGGTGTCTTTCTTCTGTTGTTCTGAGTGAAGGAACAACACACTTAGGGAATTTATTTTATCCTTAGAATTAAATTCCATATAACAGTAGGAAAATGTTATTCCTAGGTGTAGGAATTTATTTTGGTGATATTTTCTCTCCTATTTCCAAGGTTACTTCTATTAGATTACTTTTATCTGTTTTTGCTGCATTTGATTTTGAGGTAGAACAGATGGATGTGAAGACATCATTTCTTCATGCGGATTTGGAAGAGGAGATCTACATGAAGAAACCTGAAGGATTTACGATGAAGGGTAAGAAAGAACTGGTATGCAGGTTAAAAAAGTCTCTGTATGGGTTAAAACAATCTCCAAGGATGTGGGATCATAAATTTGATACCTATATACGGGGACTTGGCTTCACCAGAAGCAAAGAGGATCATTGTGTGTATTTTAAATTAATTGGTGACTGTGTTATTTATTTAGTCTTGTATGTGGATGATATGTTGCTAGTTGGAAATGACAAAGAAATTATTCAGGATTTGAAGACCCAGTTGTTCTCCAAATTCGACATGAAGGATATTGGTGTCGAAAGTATATTTTGGGCATGAAAATTAAGAGAGCTCAGGCAAAGAGGAAGCTCTGGTTAAACCAGATGAATTATATCAAGACAATATTACATAGGTTCAATATGCAGGATAGTAAACCGGTGAAGGTTCCTATTCCTATAGGTGTAAGGCTATCTGTTGAGCAGTGTCCCAAGACACAAGAAGAAGAGGAGGATATGTCTTGTATACCATATGAAAGTGCAATGGGTAGCCTGATGTATGCAATGGTATGTACTAGACTAGACTTGCACATGCAGTGGGAGTATTGAGAAAGTTTATGTCAAAACTATTGTAATATCCCAAAATTGGGAGAGCAGCAATATATCACACAATAACGGAAAATAGTAGCAAATAAAAATACATAAAATGTGAGCCAAAGATAGATCCATTGTATCAAGTGTATCAACAAAAAATTTATAAAATATCTTGGAGAACAAACTCCTCAAGCTAGGCAAGAGAAGCCTCCAACAACAAAAAGCACCAAAACATGAGATGCAACTGCTACACAAGATGTCTAAAGCCCATACAACTTAGTTTAGTGACTAACATTGTAACTGGATGATATATATAAATGGATCTAATAATATAATGCTCAAAGAAGGCTGAAAATGGAGATCTATGCTCCCACACACTTTTCCTAGACAACCCAGAAAGGGTTTCTAGAATTACACAAAAATACAAATGGTGACCTAAAGCCCTAGGGATGAAGAATCACTGCAATAAAGCACATAGAAGGATGTGGCTGAAACAGATGTAAAACTAAATGGAATTCCCCCAATATACTCTCCCAATGAAAGGTTGATCCCTCCACTGGAGACCTAACTCCCCAAATCATGCACTGAAACCTCCTTTGAATATGCTCAATAAAATAACATAGTCTAAGAGTGAAACTGCACTATAGGAGGTGATGGTGCCTTGGCCTTGTGCCAAAATATGATATGATACCCAAGGACCTTCCTTTTTGGCCTCCCAATGGAAGGAATTCTTCCTCCACTGAAAACAAGCTCAGAAATGGCCTAATGAAATCCTCCACGGTTGCACCCTGCAACACAACACAACTCTAAACAGAAACTGCAATGTAGAAGAAAGTTGTAGCCTGGCCTGATGCCAGAATGTGGAAATAATTCTCAATTAATTCTCTTGAGTGGACACTCGAAGTCCCCCGAGGATGAAGGTGGGATTTCTGCTCGGGAACACCCTTGTGCTAAACAACACTGTAGTCTCCGCTAAATAGCTGAAGAGAGAAACAAGTCATAACAGACCATAATCAAAATAAAAATCAAAACATACCCTATATGGTTTCCATCCCCTTCCTTATATGCTTTGTGAGCCTTCTCACCTTGGGCCCCACTCATTAAATCCACTACTTCAATGCAAGGAATCTCCCTGCAAAACTGTGCTGTTGATTTGGTCAAAGTTGACCCATTCCACATGCTTCATCCCCTATTCACACATAAGGGTGCTTTATCCAGCTAATTTTATGACCTCCATTCACATTTGGAGTGATTTTATTCCTACTAAGGAGATTTATAGGTCTCCCTACCCTCTTATTTTCCTATCTAAGAAGCAAAACAAAAATTAATATTCCAATTAGTTGCATATTAATTTTGGAATATTACAGTTCTCCCCTCCCAAATGTTGCTTGTCCTCAAGAAACTGCAAGGATAGAACTGAAGATCCTCCTTTCCTCCTCTTGTAGCATCCTCATATGATAATATTCTCCAATGAACAAGATTCTCTCTCATCAATATGTCCCCAAGTTTCTCCTCCCAAGTGTATAATTTAGCCTTTGGTGACAAATCCAAATGGCTCTCATCATGAAAAAGTGGGATATGCATGGAGGCAACTATATGTTGTCTAGAAGCCTTCTTGAGGCATGGAATCTAAAAATTATTGGGAACCTTCATTCCCATGTGAAGCTCCAATCCCCAAGCTATCATCCATACAAAATGAGTCACCCTCCAAAGTAGTAACTCATGGAAAAACATCTCCCAAATTCTCATGAAATGCATCTCCCAAGTACTCAAGTTAACCAAATGGCTCATCCCATAAGGAAACAAGAGGTATAATGTAGTAGTCATGTGTTGCCTAATGTTCTTCCTGCAGCATGAAGCATAAGAAATGTGGAGAATCTCACTCCCAATGGGCACAACCAACCTATGTGTCATCCCTCCAATCATACCCACAACAATTATAAGGACATCATCAACATATGGGATCACAATAAAAGTCATATTAGTTGCCATGTGTAATACCGGAGAAGGACAATGGTCCCTCAAGTGCAACCAATGCAGTTTGATTCCTAACTGCCTCAGAGTATGATATGATGAGTGGTTTCCCAACCACTTGCTTGCTGCCCCAATCCTCTCACATTCTTGGAGAGGGTGAATGATGTTTGGTGCCAATGGAGTACACCCTGAATAATATATCATCTCCCCAATATCCCCTAGGGAGTGGTCATCATCATCATTGCTTATGGCCCCAAATTGACCACAAAGTCTATAAGAAAGAATGCCCCATCTTGGAGAAATGACCTGTACATGGATGGTGTTATCACAAAATTGTACCTGATTGGCTTCTGATAAGACAACTCTATGTAACAGTTTCAAACCAGTCTGAGAGGGCTCTCTCAAATGGGTTTATGATATTAGATAATGATAAAGATATATGGCTAACTCTATAGAATTTGTATCTTGTTTTTTATGATTCCAGGTTGAAAGAAAACAAGCTTTCTACCATTGGGCTTATGGAGTCAATTATCAGTAGTTTTAGTGGCAAGGTTTCCTGACATGGAATCTGAGGCAAGTAAGAGTCTTTAACAAAGGAAAATCACACATAGAACATAGGGAGACACAGTCATTTCATCAATAAAGGAAGTTAGAGCATAAACATATGAATTCTGATTAATAAAGATGAAATCTACTGCAAGTGGTAAACATAAAGATATATATCAGAAAGACATTAAAAACTCCATGAGAATCTCAGGTCTGTTAAGAAAGAAGTCACTTTGTATTACTGATATGAGTCAAAATACATAAAGCAACAACTTGGTGCAAAAAATCTCCAACCCTTTACTACTTCGATGATTTTCCTTTAAACAAACATTCTTAAAGCAAGGATGATCTTCCTCATGGCTAGATTCATCAAATTATTCCTATGACACATCAAATAACTAAAAAAAATATCTTATAACAATAAAATGACAGCTACACCTTAAAGAAGACCTTTCCTAATAGGACTCAAACTCCTATTTATTACATCAGTATACCTTATCTTTGAAACAGTTACATATCATTTACAACTAAGCATCACATTCTCGAATAGGCTATGACATAGTTCATCACTACTTTACATATTAAAAACCCTCCTAGACATGTGGAACAAAACCCTATTTTTCAGGAATGCAAGACCTTTATCTTCAACGAAAGCTTTAGCTGATGAGATGTCTCCACAACACTTTTTTCAAGTCATAAATGTTTGATGGTAAGGTCCCTTGACCTGTTGGAGGAGTCCAGATATCCAAAAACTATAATTAGGATGCTTCAAAACCTTCAAAATAGCTCGCTACGAAAAGAGGATAGTTTCGTAGCGAGCTTTCGTAGCATTGAAAATGAAGCTTGTACACCCAAAAGTTTTTCTCCTTTGCTATTCCATGGTGTCAACCAAGACATGACACCTCACCACCATTAAAATTCTTCCTTGAAAATTTCAAAAATTCATTTTGGAAGAAAATAGGCTGCTACAAAAATTTTCATAGCGTTTTCCTGGCTTTAATCTTAGGAAACGCTACAAAACTGTGAAAAACTACAGAATTTCCAGATTTCAACACTGTCTCAAAAAGGTGACCTCCAGCTATAAAAACTTGGTCTTCAGCATGCCGTGAACCTTATAAAACATAATCAACCTCAACTTAAGACCCATGTGGTGTTTCCTCTTCATTAATGATCAGTTGAGCTATGGGCTCCTCAACCACAGTCATCTTTAAGCCCTTCTTCTCCAGCTCCTCATGGATCAACTCCACCTGTTGTTCTAAATCTTTCACTTCATCATTTAGTGTTTTGTTGTTAGAATGTAAGTGTAGGTTCATTTTTCTGATATGTTTCACCTCTCCTCTCAATGGCTTAGTCCATTTGATCAATTTCTCTATGTTTTCCAAAGTCTTTGACACACTTAGGACCTGTTCTTCCAAAATTTCTTTAAGTTTCTCAAACTGTACCTTCTGAACCTTGTGCTTCCTTTCCTCTTTCTTCAAGACTGATTTTTTATCATTTTCCAGCTTCAACCACTCCTTAAGGACCTCAATCTTTGTTTTTTCAATTATTTTCTCTTTTCCTTTCCTTTGCTTAATGGATGATTATTCTTTTGCATGTGAGGAAAGGTCAATGATGCTTGGTGGTGGCTGGATAGTTTTAGTGACCTCCTGAGCTTATTTATTTCTTTCCAAAACCTTTCTGGCCTATCTTGTCATTGGTTTCCTAGCTTGAAACATGAATCCTACATCTTCGCCTACAAACTCTAACTTCTTAGCTGTTTTGGCTTTCTTGAGCTTCTTTCCTCCCTAATCTATATCTTCAACTTGAACTATAGGAGTTTCTTCAATATCAGTAGCATGTAGAATGTATTCTAAGTTAACCTTAGCCACTGTTTGGCTTCTTGTAACCCTATTGCTACCATGTTTTCTCACTGTTGGCTTTTGATTTGTAGGTGTAACTTTGGGTGTGTCAGATTTCTACAATGGCTTTGTCTCGATGATCACTGGCTCAATTTTCTCTGTCAGCCCAAATTTCTCTACCACTGAAGGAGATGGGATATCTATAGGTTTAGGAGTGATGGAGTCCACTTCAAAACCACTGACAAACAAAAAAGATGACCAGTCTCTGCCTAATCCTTTTAACTCTTCTAATACCAGCAACTTGATTAAACCATGATGGAAGAGTGAGGTTTCATTTCCTTCAATTTTATCTTGAACTTTGTCTGACATTTTAGCTAAGCTTCTGTATAAGTAAAAAGGTAAATCAAGAGACCTCTTACCAACAAAATGTAGTAGAAGCCTAAAATGGTATGAGTAAACCATGTTCCCTATGCGGAAGTATCTTCTGATTCTCCAAAGCCATGAAGTGGTATCCTTGCACCATGATGGTGACATCATCCATCATTGAAACACCTTCTCTTAGCGCAAGATTTTTAAAGAGAGTGGGTAACGCTGATATTGGGAGAATGTCTCCCTCCTCCTTGAGCCTACCCAAGACTCTGTGTGTTGTGCCAAGTCCACCCAAGGTTCTCACCCCTCCTGGATCTAGGAGTGGTGCAACTTGTTGTGAGACATCCCTCACCAAGTCCTGATCTAGTGTCCTCCTAGGTGGAATGCCTCCATGTAATGAGACATCAATGTCTAGAGTAGAATTTATATGTGAGTGGAATGATTTTTCCCTGCCCTCACTACGCAAATAAACCTCCATATTTTGTGCATAAACCCCCTGAAATAGATAGGGATGTGTGCTCCTAATCATCTGATGCTAGCCATCCTTTCTATCTTCTCATTCCATCTGCAGAGTCTCGTAATCTATCAATGCTGGCACATGTTGCGCCTAGATTGTGTCCTAGTCCCCACATGTTATATCATTTGGAACTCCTTGCAAAGATACAAGGGCTCCTTTTATTAGAGCAATTGTTCCATTTCCATCTCCAGGTGGTAATAGATCTCCTCCTGGTGTGACAACGTTGTTAGCTCTTGCCTTCTCTTCCCCTTCATCATTATTGGAGGGTACTTCCTCATCATTAATAGGCCCTTTACCTTGATCCTCTTTTGGGAAAGGAATCTCCATGTATTCCTTGTGAGAAGGGAGCTCTTCCTGAAGTGGGGATCTTGCCTTTGACAAGGTATTCTGCAAGTTTCTAACCTCCTCAATAGCATTCTAGAATGGAGTTGGGTTTATGGAAGCTTCCATCTCATTCAAAGTGTTTGAATATTTGGGCTTGGCTATCTCAACCAAGGATGTTTCAGAATGTTTTAGATCAAACCTTTTCACTAACCTCCTAGTGAACCCTACACAAGTAGCTACATTTGCATGACTCAATGAAGAAGAACTATAAAACCACCAATCATGAGCTTTACCTTCAAGATGCAGCGCTGCCACTTTAATGGCTTCCTCTTCTGAAACTTGGTGTTGCTGAAACTAGGTGTTTAGCTCCTTTACCCAAGCCTTAGCTGTGCACTTAGGTGACCCATCAAAAGTAGGCAAAAAGAATCTACCCAAAGCATGTTGCTTTCACCTCTTTCTTCTATTGTGATTTCTAGGCCTTCTATTCTCCTTGATTTGGAAAAACCCTTGGAATTTTACATGCTCCTTGAACCGTTAGTCATCAGTATTTTTTTTTTTACCTGTTGTTGATGTCTAGTTTCCTTAGCTGATTTTTCTAGAAGATAATCTCAAACTGTCAATTTGTCATCTAGAAAACACCCCAAACAAGTTTTTGTCCTCCTACCCCTTCCTATCAGTCTATGATGAGAACAATCTCCAGTTTTCAAGACCTATCTCACTTCAGCAAAGTATCCCTGTATATAGCTATCATAGCTGTGATTATTTGCTATCATTTACCCTCGTTTCTCATGCCATTCACTATCCAAAGTTTGACAAAGTGTCTGCAACTCTATCCCTGGTCATCTTGTCATTTGAAAATCTTATCATGCCTAAGAAAACACTCAGAATAAGTGAAAGTTGTCCCTAAGTTAGATAGTGGTGTTTAGGGAGTTTTTCCTTGGCTAAGATATCCTAGGCCAAAAAGCCTCTGTCTAGTACTAGTCAACCATGAATTAGTTCCTATTCTGCAAAACAAGCATTCTTCTATCCATAGGTCGCACACCACTAAGAGGTCACTTTGTCTCATTTCAGAAGAAGTTCAACAAAGATCCAAATCAGGAAAAGAGAAGGTTTGTCATTGTCTGAAGAAATATGCTTAGATCAGGAAAAATCTCCATGAAACTCCAAAAGAGCTCTCCAAGGTTCCAAAGCAACTGTTTTTACATCTCTGCTGGGGTGTAATTGAGTGATGATCAGTATGCAAATAAGAGCAAATGGACAAGTTCAAACAGGTCTCTCATGATGAAAAGGTTCGCCATCAATGATCAGATGGAGAACTGTAAAGTAAATAGCAGTAAATGTACATGTTATAAATCCAAACACTGCCTGAAGAACAGAGATCACTCATCAAGTCAAAATGAATAATAAGGACTGAGTAATGCTGATTAGCAGTGCTCATAATCTCCTCCAAAAGCAGTGCTACATAATCTTTCCAAAGGTCATCATCATGTAGGACATAAGAAGACAACTGCTTCTTATGTTACCTTGAACCTGGGTTTTGAAATTTAGTCAAAAAAAATTTCAATATACCTCTGAAAACATAGTCAAGGGAAAAGACAGTTCAATGATATCTAGAAGCAAACACTCTCCATGAACAAATCACATTTCTTCTGATCTTGTGTTCACAGTGATATTCTACAAAAGGATATATAAATCTCAAGAAAAGCCTCATAAAGCAAGAGGACATGATTTTCAAGTGATTTTATCAATAATGAATGTCAAATTCCGCTTTGTCTCCTATTGGCATTCTTCAAACAGACATACAAAGCAAGGTACAATGATTTGAAACAGATGAAGATCATGTGTTAAAGATAACCTCCTTCAAAGAGCAGAGGGCTAGAAACACAGTGATAACCTCCTTCAATTATAAGTAGAGGGTAAAAGACACATTTTTGTGACCTCCTTCACTAATAAGCAGAGGGCCAGAATGTTTTTAAAAGTGGCTACAGGAGTTATTTTGCACCATCTCCTCCGAAGAGGACAAAGGATGCATCACCAGGATTGACTGATGTTGTGTTTGATAAAGTCTCTGTTGGTAAGACCATGTTGAGAAACAGTGGTAAAAAAAATGAAATTTTATACGTTAAGGGCCTATTTCACATCAAAAGCAAAATAGTGACATGATGGTGCTAAAACGCCTCTACTCTTATGTTTATAAAAGCGTTCTTCAAGGGATGAATCAGAGTTTATATTTTTGAATTAAAGCAGCCTCATCTGAATGATAAAATTGGTAGACTAGGCTCTGTTTCTAGTCATTTCTGCCTACTGGTATAAAGAAGCATTCACACAGAAGGTGTATGTGAAAAGGGCATATTTATTTTACAAAATCCATTATGGTTTATCATAACTAACCCCTCCAAATGATGAATGAAGGGCAAGCGCCAAAGATGACTTTTTCAGATCATTTAAAAAATAGTGGCCTCCTTCACAAAAGTAGAGGGTCAGCTCTCCAATTGATTAAATAGTCCATTTAGATTAGATTATGCAAAGGGAAAAAAAAAGATGTAGGAGACCAAGTCCTAGTGGATACAAGCAATCTGCATTTTTAGGTGCTGTGGATCAGATGATAAGTTCTAGTTTCAAATTTGAAAGACCACCTTCAGAAAGGCAATATGGTACAGTGTCTGATAAAGGTAAATTTTTATGTTTTAGAAGACTCCTTCATCATACAAGTAGAAAACCAAATCATGGTTTGATGACCTCCTTCATGAGCAAGTAGAAGATCAAATTTCTAAAGTATTAGCACTATGTCTAGGAAAGATAGTCAGTTATGGATAGTCTTAAAACATGCAGTGCTAAAAAGGTTCATTCAAGGTTTCGAAAAGTAATATGGATATGGAAGAGTTAAGGAGAGAAATTAAAAGAAATAAGTCGGTTTGTTGAAAAAAGGCAACGCCTCGCCATTGTGCACAAAGTCACTTTTAAAAGAAGGGTTACAAAGGCTTAAAAAGCTGAGTTCATAGTTTGAAATTTATAAAAGAAGTTTTAAAACCCTCATAAAATATAAAGGAGCTCGAGCACATATCATTCATCATTATGCAAAGCCAATTCAAGGAAGAGAGAAACCATTTTGAGCATTTTTTAAGGCATTCGTGGCCTTTGGAACGCGTGGTGTCCCTGTACCTTTGAGTGGCGTGCCTGTAGGTGCTTACTGAAGAAAATTGTTAAAGGTGCGGCGCGCCTGTGTGGTTGTGCGACACGCCTGTGCCCAGCGTTCAATAGGCGCCCAGGGCTGACCCGACTATTTAAACACAACGCGTTTGTTTGTTCAAAGCCTACCCGGCCCATCAACCATCTCTAAACGCGGCGCGTTCTTCCGTTCAGGCCTGCCCGGCCCATCAACCATTTCTGAACGCGGTTTATCCCAGCCTGGACAAATACTCAAAGGAGCCTTCAAGGGTGCCAAAATCGGTTTTTAAACAAGCAAGCTCATCTCCAAATACATCTTGTTTTCAAACACTATCATGTTTATTTAGAGACAAAGGAATTTTTTTTTAAGAAGAGGCTTATTGACAGTTGAAATAGTTTTGAGTAATTAAAAGAAAAAGAGCACAGTTTTCTCTCAAAACTTGTTTTGTTTGCTAGTCTAGAACAAATATTTCAAAGGAAGGATAATAATTTTCAAAGGAGGAAAACATAGCTATTTCCAAGAATATTCTGTTTATCTAAAAATCACAGAGAAGCAGTAAGTTAAGGGAGGAAGGGTTTGTTATCAGTGTCAAAGGGCCCTTATAATCACTGTTTAAAAACTAGTGCCTTGTGAAATTTTAAAATTGTTTTTTCAAGTACATAACAGATCATACAGTCTATAAAGAAGAGACAAAATTTGTTTTGAAAGCTTCTCACTCAGTGACAGCGAGACTAAATTTTTTTAAAGAAACAATGATCATCAAAGAGGGACAGTTTGTTCAAAGGAGAAGCACAGTGTTTTTTCAAGAGTGTATTCTCTGCTTAGAAAGAAAGGATGATAGTGCTTGGGTGAAATAGTTTTGATCAGTTTATAAGGGGTTTTCTCACCTCTTAAACAGTGATTTCAAAAAAGCAGTGATTGAGGGAAAGAGTTTTTGTGTTAAAACAAAAAGGGGACTTGTCTTCAAAAACCACAAATAGATCTTACTAAAGGCCTCTTTTCTCAAAACAAAGTTCTGGAGAAGTAAATTTGTTTTCATTTAAAAAATACTTGTTTGCCAACTAAAGAAAAAAGCAGTAGTCTATTTTTCAGTACATTTCAAGGTCTTGTTTGGTAAGTTAGTGAAGGGTATCAAAAGAAAAAATGCCTCCAACGAAGGACAGCAGAAGTGGGTATCACAATAGGTATGAGCCTATTACAACTCAAGAGGTGAATGAATCTCCTTCAGTACTCTTCAATTTTCATGAAGTAGGATGCTTGGATTTTTGCCAAAAAGTCTAAGAAGTAAAAAATCACCCTCCTTTGACACATTTGTTTTCTTTGAGGCTGCAAGGAAAGCATGTCCATCTAGTAGGTCTAGATTTCAAAATCACTCCTAGGGCTATCTCCAAAGCAACTAAGATCCCCTGTATAGGAGAAAAGTGGTTCAAACAAACATACCTAGATCTGAATCACTATAAACCCTTTCTAAAACTAGACCATCAGGATGCTTGCCAAGCTATTTTCCCTTTTTCTCACTTGTTGAGCAGCTATGCCCCCCTCATGAAAGTCATCATGAATTATTTCACATGTGAAGGGAGGTTTTCCTGGATTTATGCCTATCACATCAGGCTTCTTATGCATTTCACAAGAACTCAGTTGTTGAACCTACCTTTCTTCCTCTATAGAAGCATTGACAAGATGGCCTCTACTATCCAAAAGAAGCCCTCCGCTCAACAACAAGCTTGTTTATTTCATCATTCCCTTATCAAGATCATCATCCTCCATCAACTTGAGAAAAAGGGAGTTTCTTGGGACTCTTTCATCTCCCATCACGATTTTACCATTGCCTCTTCATCTCATGCTCCTTCCTCACCATCCACTCATCATGTTTCTCCTTCTTCTATTAAATCCACTCCTAAAAGACCAAAATCCCCTATGATTGAGAGTGAAGAGGAGAAGAAGAAAACTAGTGATGAAGAAGGGCAAAGTGACAAGAAGCAAACTAGTAATGATGAGGGACAAAGTAAAGACTTTAAGCATGATAGTGGGGAAGAAGGAAATGATGGTGAGCATGAAAAAATTGATGGTGAGCATAGCAGTCATGAAGAGGAACATGATGGTAGCCAACATAGCAGTAAGCATGAGGGTGATGAGGGACAAAATAATGAAGGAAAACAACACAACGGTCACGAAGAAAGCAGAGACAGAGATGAACAAGACAGTCCTCAAGAAAACAAACAAAGTGGTAGCCAAAACAGTGATGATGAGGGTCATGACAGTCCTCAAAGAGACACTTATGATGAAAAACAAGACAACCCTCAAGCAAGCAATGATGATGGCAAGAAAACATAAAACAGTGAGCATTTCGAGGGGGGAAACATGGAGCAAAAAGATCAAAGCAGTCCTAAGGGTAGCCAAGACCAAATCAGTGACCATGAGCATAACAGTGTTGAAGACAAACAAGGCAATCTTCAAGAAGAAGAAAACAGTGACAAAGGTGAAGCTGGAGCAGATGATGATGGAGGCAGCAAGGTAAAAGACCAAGTTGACCAAGTACAAGTAGATAAACCTCCTCTCTCTTCTCCTCCACACAGCCAAGAGCATGTGCTAGCTGCCTCTCCTAGGCAAGGGGCCATGACTCTTCCTCCAAAAGTGGTGAAGCCTAGAAACAATAGATTAGCAAAGAAGAAGATCACTCCAGCAGTGACTAGAAATGTCACAAGAGCACTAAGAAGTAGACGTAAAATTCCTAAGAAGAGTATTGTTGAATTTCCAAAGAGGAAGAGGACCAAGAAGTCTATCCAAGGCAAGGGGAAAGAAAAAGAGGAGAGTAGTCATGAAGAGGAAAGGGATTTTGACATCATACAGATAGACAGTGATGATGGGGATAATGAAGCTAAAATTCTTGAGGCTCTTTTGCAAAATAGAGAAGCCCAAATTCATGACCTACAAGCTAATCTAGAAAGGTCAAAGGACCTCATACATGTTCTACAGATGCAAAACAAACAAATGAGTGGTCAAATGACAGTTTATGAGGCTCAGGATTTCAAATACCAAAGGAAAGCCTACAAAGCACAAATCAAGCTTGAAGAGCTTATGGGCAAATTTGATGATACTAAAGAAGAAGAGCAGCCAATGAGAAAGAGGCCCAGGACTATGGGTCTCAAGAAAGCTTTGGAGAAAAAGAAGGAAGAAGAGGCAGCCCTTGTTCGATCTTATCCTCTCACTCAATTTCTCGCCCAAGAAATAGAGAACGATAAAGAATCATGGCTTGAAAGGGCCAACAATCATTTGGAGGATAAATTAGAGAAAGCTAACAGAGACTTGAGTCTACAAAAGAAGATGACCGGGCACTACAAGAAGTTGAACCAATTTGCCCGAAGGAAGCTCAAACTTGCTCAAGAAAAGCTCAAGGCTGCCCAAAAGAGGCGCCCATTAAAAAAAGTGGATAAAGGCACATTAGGGCTTGAAATCTTGAGCCTTAGCTTCCTTACATGCTTCTAAGAACACATAAGGGGCTTGCTCGCCAAAATTGAGCAAATTTTGACATGATTTTGTTTTGTGTTTTTTGGCTATAATTGCACATTTTTCAAGGCGCTTCCATGGGTGCTAGGAGCATCCTCAACTCATGAAAATCATTTTTTTGAATGGATTAAATTCAGGGGCAGCCACTCACAAATTTTAAGATCCAAAGGAGGTGTTTTGGTCCCCCAAAGAGGCGAAAAAACAATCATTTTTTAACTTTCTGCCTCACATATCAGCAAGGGCTACTTTTTTGGTTTTTTCCACTCAGTCCACCTTTTTACATACTTCCAGGGATCTGTTTGGGAAAAATCAAGTAGTTACAGAAACTAGACATCTAGGGATTTCCAACGAGCCATCATGGGCCTCGTTTCGACATCAGGAGGTACCTCAAAAGTTGTCTACAAAACAAGGAATTTTCTGCTGCTACATCCCTGTAGCATTTTGGCAAAAAAGGCAGATTTCTAAAGATGCTCATCCAAATGTGCGTTAAGCCTATTTTGGAGATTTTCAGTCATGAAAAATCAATTTTATTTCCTTTTTTAGCATTTTAAGATTTTTTTAAAGATATTTTGTGCCTTGGGCTTTGCAAAGCCTCAAGGACAAAATCAGATATTTGTAATAGGCCAATGGCCTTCTAGATGCTCTTGGATAGTTTATTTCTCTTTAGCCTATATATTCCAAGAGATTTCATTGTATCAAGAGGCTAAAATTGATGATATAGAGCAATACATGATATTACAAGCTTTGAAGAAACACTTTGTCTCATGATGTGGATGATTTCTTGTTTGTCTTGGATGGTGGAAGAGGACTGTTTGTTGGATTCCATGGCTTGGTAAATGGTATAGTGTTCCTTATCTGTATGTTTTCCTTAGTTTATCATACATGTTTCCATGTTTCTTGCTTTTTGTAGGTCAGTAAAGAATAGATTTGAAACATGCCCATGGAGGCACCTCAAGTTTCCTGATTTCATTATAGCTTCTATGTTTTTCTTCTTTCTTAGTTATGTCAAAGAATTCTAAACTGCTCTTTGATACCCTAAGAACTTGTTATCAATTTCATTAATAGTTATTATGTATGCTATCTAGTATGATTCACGATATGCCCTGTTTACTCATAGCTAACCAAAACCCCATTACTAAAACCTTTCTCTGAATGTTTGATTGTCCTAGTTGAACCAAAGAGGTCTTGTGTCGATCTTGCCCTTTGCCTATGCTCTGAAATCTTAGTTAAAAGTTCCCGATAGCTCAAAATATGATGTCTAGGAGTCCCTCTTCATAGATTGAGTTGTTTGTTTGACTTATTTATTTTCCCCAAAGTCTGAAGGTGATTTTCCCAAATTTAGAGGGTCTTATACTTCTATATATCACCTGAATGTTTATTTTATGCATCTATCAGTTTGAGTGTCATCTATAGTGATTAATGGTTAGCCCTACCACATGGATGTCTGCTATAAAACTATTTTTTCTTAAATCTTCTTCGTCTTTCACAAATTTAGTGTCCATCCCATTTCATTCCACCTAAAAGAATCCATTTTACCTCGACCAAATCGGCCCTGCAATATACCTCTTCCACCCTTTGAGGCAGTCTTGACCTTATCGACCCCATAGCCTATTTGATCTAACAATATTTTTATCCATCTATCCTTTGACTAGTTCTTCCCTCAAAAAACCTAAAAAAAACTAAAAACACACTTAAACAACTAGCCTAAAATCAAATACATAAGAAGCAAAAAAATCTACATCCCTTGCATAATAGAGAGAGCCCTCTATGAGTCCAAGAAGGCTAGGTCCTTGGGCTCCAAAATTGTTTTGATGTTACCCTGTCATTTGACTTTCCAATCTGCCAAATCACGGGACACTAACATAATGGAAATCACGGTGGGACTCTGAGTAATAAACAAACTTAGACCTCCCTAAACATTTTAGCATCCCTTAAGAAGATTATCTTGTTGACTTACCCCACCGCTCACGCTTAATGGTGATCACGGTGGGACGTTTCTGAGTTAGTGACAATCTAAGTACACCTTAGGACTCCAGAAATCCCTTGTTTTCAAGAATATCTAGTGAATCCCCCACCTCATCGCCACACTAACATAATGGTGATCACGGTGGGACATTTCTGAGTTCATGAAAATCTAAATATCTTTCAAGACTCACAGAAAACCCCTGTCAAACTGAGCATGCTATCCTATTGATCCATCCCACCACTCTCTAACATAATGGTGATCATGGTGGCACCTTGAGTCAAAACATCCTAGGTATCCCTTAGGAACTCTCAAAGTCTCAGTCAAACTTAGAAAATTGAAGTGTTGTCCGAAGAGTAGAAACTAACGCTTTCATCATCTTAGCAAAATGATGATTCAATTATAGAAAACTCTTACAACCCTCAGGGCTACACATAGAAAACTCAGAAAACCCCAAAAAACATCCCTAGATTGGCTTTTTCGCAGTTATTGGTGGACCATAAGTACATATCTCTAAAAACAACAAAACATCAACTTGGCGACTCCACTAGCCTCCAGTAGGCCTAATACTCCGTAAAAACCAAAAATTTCATAAATCATACTATTCTATTGACTCATCTTTCCCAAAAACTCAAAGTTCATGATGCAGCCTCTGAAATCAGTGACAAACTAAGTACAACTTAGAGATTCAGAAATCTTCATCTAAAACATAGGAAATCAACAGAATAAACTTGCAAATAGAACCATAGCTTTCTCAAAAATCTAGAAAACTATTGAAACTAAGTTTTAGGTCATTCTTGTAAGTTTCCACATAAAATTTTTCTAGAAAAACATTTTCCTAAATAATATCTTGTCAGTATTGGTGGTGGACCATAAATCTCAAGAAAATCCACTTGGCGACTCCACTAGCCTTCATCTTTTTTTGACCATTCTTCACATTAGCGAAACCCCTAGAGAGGTCATCCATCCAAAAACAATCACAACTATCACCCTCTCTAAACTTTTACTTTGAAATCTGGTTTCACGAAGAATTAATACTAGATCACATTCGGACCTGGATCCCCCTATCATAGTTGATGACCTAGAAAAGATTTTGTGGCAAAATTCTGAAATTGGTAACTTAGCTACCGATAGGACTATCCACAAAGCAAGCTATGTACCTAAACATATTACATCCTTGCAAGATTCCAAGTTTGACTTGAGTTCAGCAAAAGCCCTTTTTCGAAGCAAGCCGCAAAGTAAAATCAACCTTGATGATCTTGAGCCCTTAGATTTGCAACAGAGTCCTAGCAGAGAAGCCTCACCCACTACACCTCCTGATTTTCAGCTTCTCCACCATTTTGGCTCTTATCACCCCAAATCTGCTTAGAATCAATCCACAAACCCAAGTACTTCCGCCACACCTTTTCAGACCACCACTGTGAAAATCATCTCATCCCATACCACAAACCCTCATACTGTATATCTACCATTCGCTCCCATCATGGCGGCGTGGTATGCGCCTTTAGTGTTACCATTGCCTTTGTAACCTTTGCAAAATGACTACCAATCCCGAATCCCACACTTCACCAGAACTGAGGCTACTACCACTCAACAGCATGTAGATAGGATCACTGATGCTTTTGACTACATGGAACTAGAAGATGAAACCATAAGGATGAGAATGTTCGCCCAAATACTAGGCAGAGAACCCAAAAAATGGTTTAAAAGCTTAGCTCCTAACAGTATACATGATCTCCCAGCACTTTACCAAAATTTCGTAAACAAGTGGGAAATCAAGAAAAACCCCATCCAAATCCTTTTCGAATATAACAATCTTAAATGGAATATGGGGGAAAGTGTTCAGGACTATTGCACTATATTCAACAGTGTATATAATTCCCTCCTACCTCACATGAAACCTCCACTTGGCTCGACACTAATAAAATTTACCGAAGGTTTTGATCCAGATATGACATACCAACTAAGAGAAAGAGACCTCGCAACTTTAGAAGAAATGAAAAAAGTAGCTGTTATTGCAGATGCCAACCTAGCTAAGAAAAGAGCCAGGCTAAGATCAGAAAAGAAAGTCACATACCGAGATGAGGCCATGCCTTCTACCTCCTCCTCAGATCCCAGAATAGACAACCTGGTTAGATCCATGGAAAGAATGTGGGAAAGAATAAATCTGAATGAAAAAGCACCTCTTAAGGACAACCAGCCAAACCCTCAAAACAGAAACTAGAACCAAAATTTTAGAAGATACCCGCCTTAGAACAAACCAAGGGAAAATGACCAACAGTACAAGCCACCTTTCAATGAAAACTATGTTGATGAGGTAGAAAGAGATATGGAACCACTTGATGAAAATCACTTAAAATTGATAGGTTCTGATAGCGAGGGTGAGGTTTTCCTCACAAAATAAGAACAAGTTTTATTCTCCTCAAATCAAAATGAAGCAAATTATGAAGACCCAAAAGATCCTGAGGTAGGATTACAAAATGCTATAATGGAAGTTCACAGGCAATATGATCTTAGGAGTAAGAAAAACCAAGAGAACTCTAAGAAAGGTAGCTCAGAAATTGCTGTTACTAAAACTCTCGATACCATTCTTAAAAGAACAATAGATAATAACAAAATCATGGCTAAGAAAACTGACCAAAACAAAGACAAAGCTAGTCAGCCAAGCATTGATCCAAACTTCCCTAGTACCTCTACTAAGATTCCTGAAATAGCTGTATTAAACAAAACCCCAAATCAAAGTAAGCAAATTAAAAACATAGAGAAAGTCATGGCTGAAAAAACTGAAGAAAATCTATCTAAACTACAAGCACCCTTCAGTTTTGAAGGGGAAATTGCCAAAATTAAGATCACCATGCCTCTCACTGAACTTATTGCCCAAATCTCATACAAATCTCAAGTGCTAAAGGTCCTAAACATAGGAAATGATGCAGATACTCTACACCTAGCTGATGATACTCCTGAGGTGTTGTTTGGACCAAAAATAGAAGGAAAATATCAAGAGGGAACCACTCTTCCTTTCTACATTAGTCTGGATATACATGACCAAATCCTACATAATGCCATGCTAGATTCCGGGGCCTCTCACAATCTCATGCCGAAAGTAGTAATGGAAATATTAGGCCTAGAAATAACAAAACCTTATAAAGACTTATATTCATTTGATTCAAGTAGAGTCAAGTGTCTAGGCCTAATAAAATATCTTTGTGTCAGTTTGGCCCAAGTACCTACAAAACACCTAGTCATCGACATAGTGGTAGAAGACATCCCTCCCAAGTACGAAATGCTTTTATCCAGATCTTGGGGGGGAAAGCTTCAAGGAAATATTCAACTATATATGTCTTACGCCACCATTCCCATGTTTAATCAAACAAGAATACTGTATCGGGAATCACACATGAAATATATGGTCAGTAGCCAAGAAAGGCCAAATAACATCCCTATGTATTCCATACATTCAGATCTAAATTCCTTCATTTTACACACTGATGAAGACATTGATAAACATGTAGGAGAAATTGAAACAAATCTAGGCACACCACATCAGCCACCCTAGATTCTCTATGATGAGATGGATACTCAAAACTATCATGACCCTGAACAATCATGTCTTGAAGAGAGGTAATTTTATTTTCTAGAAACACAGATAGATCTTTCTAGAAACACAGATAGATCAGAAAAAAAAAAAAAAAAAACATTGTACACCCTCAAGAAAATTACTCAAACCAAGGACAAACATCAACAGTAAAATCAAGAACCTTTTTCAAAACATAAGCACTAGAGGACTTACATATTACAAACCTCTTTGGAAATCAGGGGCAAGGGAGCCTAATTTTCTTGCCATACTTAAATGCTTCACCATCCCAAAACTTCACCTCTCTGAATGAAACTCTGACTATTTCCACAACTGTTAAAGATCTGGGAAGAATGCCTAATAAACTTGATATAAAGGGATGTGATAACTGCAGTCCAAAAACACCTGAGCTGATTGAACTAGCTAAAATTATGTCATTACACCAAACATTAAGGACTGCTAGAATATGCAAGATTGTTCAAGATACTAGTACATGTCGGGAAAACTATTTGAAACACTATGACACTGCCATCATTTCAGGAAACAACTTTGACAAAAGGAAATACAAAAATCTTAATCAAACATTAACAATCAAAGACAAAACAACTGGACATAGGATCTGTGTTGATTTCAGAAACAAAGATACACACCCCCGGAACAGAAATTATATTTTTCCTCAACAAAACCATACTATACAAATGCTAGGTGTTTCTAATCATTTGTCTTTACAAAGTGATGTTTCAGGGTATCATCAATTAATTCCTTTTCAAAGCAAACAACTCACATAATTTTTAAAATATACTGGAAGCTGTTCCATCTTCAACCCCATAATTTCAAAACCGCCAAACACCAAAGACATGTTCCTGAAGGCCATGTTTCCAGTTCTGAATTTCTTCATTATGATTTACCTTGACGATGTCATCATCTATTTTAAAAATGACAAAGAGTATCTATATTACCTAAAGAAGATGTACAACAAAGGCAGGAGCGGAAATCAAAGGTATAGAGAAAAGCAGCAAGCGGACATAGAATTTTTCAAAGACTCTTGCAAGAACCCTTATGTTGTGCTTCAAAGGGAAAATTTTCCAAACTTTTCTTTTCAAGAGCTGACTAGACCAAGAGCATCGGGAGATCCCTTTGAAGACAAAATGCTCAAGTTCCACCATTTTCAAGATTTCTAGTTTCAAAATTTTCACTCATTGTACATATCACTGTTTGAAGAAATAAATCAAAAACAGAAAATACAAAAACAGTAGAAAAGCTGAAAAGAGGGTAGTTTTAGAAAATAGCAGAAAAGCCTCATGTTCAAAATATAGTCATGCCAAAAGTGTGCAAGTCTAAATGCCACTACTAGTTCTCAAAAGATATTTTGTTCAGTTAGCTAGCCTAATCATAATTGGACATGTTTTAAATTTATTGCTGATAAGTTAGTGAAAGAAGTGATAGTCAAATTGTGTAAGCTTGACTTGTCAGAGAAAGTAGATTAGGAAAAGATATTGGTTCCACATGCTCAAAACAGAACCAAAGAGGAAAACAAGGATGAAAAACAAACTATGTATCCTAGCCCTGATTTTTCTAAATCTTGTTTTTGTGCAAAATAATATTTGTGTGCATCTTGTCTTTTATGCCACAAACACATGACAAATCAAACCGTCTAATCCTGATTTGGTCATTTTTCAATTTCATGTTTTAGTATAGTGAATGAAATATTGTCAAACAGATTAATCTTGACAGTTGATCTAGCATAGGTAGAGAATCAAAGGAGTTCATCAGTTCAATCTGAACTCTCGGAAGATATAAGTGTAGAATTAGATAGTTTTCTTTTTTAAAAATATCATTTCAAAGGGTTGCTAGTCCAACTGCACCTAAAAGAAGAAAAAATGTTAGGAAATATAGTTGGGTAGGTAGAGATGACTTTGATGATAATCATGCTGTCAATTTACAGAAATAGCATCAAGAAAGAAAGATATTTTCACCAATGGATAAGGCACTGGTCTTCACAAGCCAGAGATCTGCAATTCTAGACACCTCCTAAAAAGGAGCTGCCCTCCCCAAATGGAGTCACAGTTAGTCATCAGTAATTTTTTTTTTACATGTTGTTGATGACTAGTTTCCTTAGCTGAGTTTTCTAGAAGCTAATCTCAAACTGTCAATTTTTCATCTAGAAAACACCCCAAACAAATTTTTGTCCTCCTACCCCTTCCTGTCAATCTATGATGAGAACAATCTCCAGTTTTCAAGACCTATCTCGCTTCAACAAAGTATCCTTGTCTATAGCTATCATAGCTGTGATTATTTGCTATCATTTACCCTTGTTTCTCATGCCATTCACTATCCAAAGGTTGAAAAAGTGTCAGCAACTCTATCCCTGGTCATATTTTCATTTGAAAATCTGATCATGCCTAAGAAAACACTCAGAATATGTGAAAGTTTTCCCTAAGTTAGATAGTGGTGTTTAGGGAGTTTTTCCTTGGCTAAGATATCCTAGGCCAAAAATCCTCTGTCTAGTACCAGTCAACCATGAATTAGTTCCTATTCTGCAAAAGAAGCATTGTTCCATCCATAGGTCGCACACCACTAAGAGGTCACTTTGTCTCATTTCAGAAGAAGTTCAACAAAGATCCAAATCAGGAAAAGAGAAGGTTTGTCACTGTCTGAAGAAATATGCTTAGATCAGGTAAAATCTCCATGAAACACCAAAAGAGCTCTCCAAGGTTCCAAATCATTTATTTTTACATCTCTGCAAGGGTGTAATTGAATGATGATCAATATGCAAATAAGAGCAAATGGACAAGTTCAAACAGGTCTCTCATGATGAAAAGGTTTGCCATCAATGATCAGATGGAGAACTGTAAAGTAAAGAGCAACAAATGACATGTTATAAATCCAAAAGCTGCCTGAAGAACAGAGATCACTCATCAAGTCAAAATGAATAACAAGGACTGAGTAATGCTGATCAACAGTGCTCATAATCTCCTCCAAAATCAGTGCTACATAATATTTCCTAAGGTCATCATCATGTAGGACATAAGAAGATAGCTGCTTCTTATGTTACCTTGAACCTGGGTTTTGAAATTTAGTCAAAAACAATTTCAATATACCTCTGAAAACATAGTCAAGGGAAAAGACAGTTCAATGATATCTAGCAGCAAACACTCTACATGAACAAATCACATTTCTTCTGGTTTTGTGTTCACAGTGATATTCTACAAAAGGATATATACATCTCAGGCAAGGCCTCATAAAGCAAGAGGATATGATTTTCAAGTGATTTTATCAATAATGAATGTCAAATTCCACTTTGTCTCATATTGGCATTCTTCAAACAGACATACAGAGCAAGGTACAGTGATTTGAAATAGATGAAGATCCTATGTTAAAGATAACCTCCTTCAAAGAGCAGAGGGTTAGAAACACAGTGATAACCTCATTCAATGATAAGTAGAGGGTAAAAGACACATTTTTGTGACCTCCTTCACTAATAAGCAGAGGGCCATCATGTTTTTAAAAGTAGCTACAGGAGTTATTTTGCGCAACCTCCTCCGAAGAGGACAGAGGATGCATCACCAGGATTGACTGATGTTGTGTTTGATAAAGTCTCTGTTGGCAAGACCATGTTGAGAAACAATGGTAAAACAATGAAAGTTTATAAGTTAAGGGCCTATTTCACATCAAAACCAAAGTTGTGACATGATGGTGCTAAAAAGCCTCTGCTCTTATGTTTATAAAAGCCTTCTTCAAGGGATGAATCCGAGTTTATATTTTTGAATGAAAGCAGCCTCATCTGAATGATAAAATTCGTAGACTAGGCCCTCTTTCTAGTCATTTATGCATACTGGTATAGATAAGCATTCACACAGAAGGTGTATGTGAAAAGTGCATATTTATTTTACAAAATCCATTATGGTTTATCATAACTAATCCCTCCAAATGATGAATGAAGGGCAAGCGCCAAAGGTGACTTTTTCAAATCATTTAAAAAATAGTGGCCTCCTTCACAAAAGCAGAGGGTCAGCTCTCCAATTGATTAAACAGTCCATCTAGATCAGATTATTCAAAGGGTAAAACAAAGATGTAGGAGGCCAAGTCCTGGTGGATACAAGCAATCTGCATTTTTAGGTGTTGTGGATCAGATGATAAGTTCTAGTTTCAAATTTGAAAGACCACCTTCAGAAAGGCAATATGGCACAGTGTCTGAGAAAGGTAGATTTTTATGTTTTAGAAGACTCCTTCATCATACAAGTAGAAAACCAAATCATGGTTTGATGACCTCCTTCATGAGCAAGTAGAAGATCAAATTTCTAAAGTATTAGCACTATGTCTAGGAAAGATAGTCAGTTATGGATAGTCTTAAAACATACAGTGCTAAAATGGTTCATTCAAGGTTTCGAAAAGTAATATGGATATGGAAGAGTTAAGGAGATAGCTTTGTTAGTATGAATCTTTTGTCGTAAAAGATCACTTTAGCTACGCATAACAAATAGCCCTAACATCGATTATGGCTACAAAATATCTTTAAGTCTGCTGCACAAATTCAGATCTAAGCACAAAAGACATTAAGCAGATAAAATATAATATGGCTCCATGCATCCAATAGACAAGACAAGAACAAAGTGTTTAAAAGAATAATTTGTATTATATTAAAGAATGGGGCACCTGAGAGGAAAACAAGAAAGGTGTTTTCTGGTTCTCCTCAATGGGATGGGTTCTTGAAAGTCCTCAGCATTTCAGATCTAAAATTCCTCTCTCTTATTGTGGTAGAAAACCCTGACAAACATAGAACTCAATGGGAGCTCATAAAACAAAAATGAAAAATGGTGACCAAAAATAGATCTAGTGTGATCTAATGCAATGAAGGTGACTAATGAATGGGGAAAACCCTTCTATTTATAACAAAATATTGGGGTGTTCTAGAACTCGGTGCGTGAATAAAATATTATTAATCACATTCTAGAATCACCCTTTAGGAATATTTTATTATATTTGTTGGAGGGAAAAGGTCTTTTGACTTGGGTCAATTCCTTTATTTATAAACAATAAATAAATAAATGATTTATTTATTATTTTAGGGACATGATGGGAATATAATTAAATAAATAATTATTTATTTAATTATTTAAAAATGATTTAGTCAAATTTAACTAGGAATATTATTTAAATAATGATTTGATTAACTTATTCCTAGGAAATACTTAAATAAATAATGATTTATTTAATTAATTTCCTTGTTTCGGGTTAAATATGACCAGGAAATATAGATAAATGTTATTTTATATGGTGAAAGAAATTTTACTTAGGGTAAAATTGGTCTTACATGGTGTACTTGGGTTCATCTAATGATAATGAGTTAGATGACCAAAAAAATGGTGTAGCAGATTTCCCCCCAACATACGAGTGTTAGGAGAAAATTGTATGACCGAAGCACGTTGTAAGAACTCAATCACTAGGCGTCAAGAGGGAAGTGAGAGAGAGGAATGTAAGGTAGTCTAATGTGCTAAAGGACTAGACCCTAAGGAGACGAGACTTACAGGTGCAACAAGTCTCTAGGTGATGAAGTAGTACCAGTGTGAAATGCGGTGGGGGAGGCATACCTATGCCCGCTGATACAATAGTACAAAGAATAAGGCACCTGGAAAACCAAAGAACACAAAGATGAAGTATATACTGGCCTAAACATGAGCCAGATAAATAAAATGATGAATCCCACATACATGCAATGCCTGGAATAACCGTCAGGACTTATACAAGAAGATTTTAGTACATGAGATAAAAATATACCCAAATGCCCCCTACACACGAGGAAGGGCTCACAACATCTAACTGATATATGCAAATGGAAGAGGCGCTGCAATCGATTGAGGCTGATATCATCAAATGAGAGGAGCTGCATCAAGGGTGGAAATAAAAAAGTCATCTGGGCATGTGGGGGGCTACCTGCAGGGCCACCCCCTCATGAGGGTTGAGACGTCTCACACACGCTCGGGAATCACCAATAGCTGCTGCTGCATCACTGGACCATCAAGTGTATAGATCACGATCATGCTGAGAAGAGCTCGAACCAAGGTACACTACCCCCTAGACCTGGCTTCTGAGTAATGAGTTGATGTCGACAGAAGTAGGTCCGTCATAGGTGAGGCAATAGGGGAACCCCAACTAAGGCACGAGGGAAAATAGTAGAGCGACGAATAGAGAGACACTAATGATGATGATGGAATGAGGGATATGGAGGAGCGGTTGGACAACTTCCCTTGTTAGAGCGTAAAGGGCATAAATGGATTGGCAGCGACTGACACAATATAAGGAGGGATAGGGGACAAGGGTGTGTAAGGACATAATGTGCGGCATGAGAGAGGGATCAAGAAAGACAGGAGGGAGGACTATAGCGGGGTACAAAGGGACTCGGAATAGGCTCCATGAATGTGATGATGACTCGACTGGGATGCTCTAAACAGGGGCGACTTGATGGTGCTGCCGCATAGTAAGAGTCCAGTGGGGAACCATAAAAGCATGAGTACAATAGGGTAGCTCATGATGAAAATCAACACGAACGAAGATGAGTAAGAAGGCAAAGTGGTGCCCCGAGTACAAGTGTCGTAAGTAAAGAAATTTGATTTTGAGAAGAGGTGAATAGACCCTTCATGGACAAAATGTGTCCTGGTGAAGTATCAAAACATAAAAAAATGACAAATACCCATTTGAGTGCTCGATGAGAGCTTTCCAATGGTGTAGACGGTTTGTCAAACGGGGCTACGGTTTGGTCACAGTGGGTGAAAGAAAAAACAGGGGTTTTCTTCTAATAGGGCATTTTCCCTCCAAAATCATTCATTTGCTTGTGTAGCTGTGTGAATGTGGAGAGGAGAGAAGGCCCTAAATCTTGTGGTGATCGTAGCGGACAAACCGACCATTGGAATTGTGATTCATCAGTTGCAGGTAAGAGGCCTAATCCTAAGCTTTGTTTTTGATGGATTCAAATTGCAGATTAGGGCTTTAAATATTAGTAACTGCCCCTACTTCATCCTTACGGTCGGGTCGCACTTTTTGGGGAAAAAGCTGTGACCTGGGACGCAGGTTTTGGCCTGAAAAGTGTGACCTGGCCTAAGTTTTAACCAAAAAGTGCAACCTGGCCCAAGTTTTGACCAAAAAGTGTGACCTGTGAGATGTGGGGAGTTTCAGTGCTATCATGTGCTGAGATGCTGTTTTGGTGTAAGTTAATGCAGTTTTGTTGATTTGGAGGTGGAAAAAAATGATTTTTTTGTGCAGATATGGCAAAGATACGGATCAAGTGGAGAGAGAGAGACTTAGGTACATTACGGACAGAAATCCAGGTGGATCAGGGTGTTCGTCGTGCACTGGCTAGGTATGGGGTTCTAAAATTTTTGGAGAACCCGTTGATGAGGGATGGAGAGCCCTTGTTGGCCCGGATTATCAGTTATTGGGATCCAAATCATGAGGCGTTTGTAGTGCAGGGGCACAGGATCAAGCTGACGGTCTAGGATTTGTATTTCTTGACTGGTCTCCCACCATTAGGGATGGTGGGAAATACATAGCCAGTGTTACCACGGGGGCGTAACATTATGGAGTTTTTTGAGCAGCATTGTCGACCAGGCGTCCAAGTCAAAGGGACTCGGATATCCATTGGTGATCTAGAGAGGTTGGAGACCCGGGCAGTGGCCATAGCAGTGTTGCGGATCTTGGGTAGCCAAGCATTCCATCACATCACTGGAGGGCAGATGATGATTGTGGAGAGTGTGCTGAGTGGGACCTACTATGGGTGGGCCCAGATGATGTTGGTGTCGCTGAAACGACAGTTGTCGCTATGCAAGCGACAAGTGAATCATGATTGTGCCTATGGGACTATTTTGTGTTCTTTCTTCTTTAAGAAGATCCCGACCTTGCAACCTCGTATACAGTTACCTGATGGAGGTCCGAGAGAGCCTCGGATGCGTCGGTAGGGACGATTACTATGTAGGGGAGGAGGAGGGGCAGTCGGACGGGTGTTCTGACCAGAGTTCTTTGCCCATTGGGATCAGATGCCACTATACATAGACGACTATCCCTATAGTGGGATGAGTTATTGGGGAGATCCGGACTTGCCGCTTCCACCTAGTCGAGTGTGGGGGCCCGATGGTAAGTGACAAGCAACTAATATGTTATGTGCATTTTAGAGTTTGTGACTAGTATGCATGGTACTAATCGTTATATGTTTTGGAATGCAGATATAGCTCCGGTGAAACCAGCTGGATATATGGGGCGACCGGCAGCAGCAGGGGCTACAGGTGCGAGTGGATCAAGGACAACACAGAACGAGGATATGGCTGCTCGGGCGGAGGACATCCGTCGTAGATGTGAGGGGTTGCTGACTGGTGTGTCGGAGCATGGTTGGCAGGATTTAGATGACCAGTACATAGAGTTATGTATTGGGCTACCCTCGGAATGGCGAGGTATCATGCGACGCATGGCGATGGCCGGTCAGATTGTGCGTGATCTATGAGCTGTGGGAGTAGAGCCATTGGCTCAGGATCCTCTGGAGAGTGATTAGATGTAGGGCAGATGGTGCTCCCCAGTGTTTTTGTAGGGGCAAGTGGTGCCCCCCATTTTGTAGTTTTTCTTTTTGTACCATGCTATGGGCATGTGATATGTTTTAGAGCAGATGGACTCTAAAAACACATGTTATATGATATATATGATTTATGTATATTTTGTGGATGATGTGAAATGTTATTGTCTTGTGTGTGATAAATTCCAGTCTAGAACATGATTTGAAATTTGATCGACGTAGTGATTTTGACGTCGAGGGATATGGTGGAAATTAATAGATGTAAATGCACGTATCAAAAGTTTGACATGTAAATATTGTCTAAACAAGAGAGGGTTATGTATACGATAGACACCATTAAGTTGTAGGACAAGAAGCAGGGAATCTAAATGAACATACAGATGGAGGATGTGATGAGAGAGGGCATCGGCTAAGAGACCACGCACGGCATCATATTCGACCTGATTATTGGTGGCATTACCAATGCAAACCCCATTTGTAAGAACCATGGTATGAAAGGGGGTAAAGATGGCCCATGTTGCCGAAGCGAGATTCCGGGAAGAGCGACTTGCCCCACTGGCATAGCCAAGATAATGGGTGGAGGAGGGGGTTGATGTAATAGTGTCACAAAACAACAATTGGGAGGGATGAGAAAAAGGATGGCAGCATGAGTAGAGGATAGACATCCACTGATGGCTATGGGAGGGAGCAGTCTGGGTAGGAAGTCTAGGACTCATAGATCGACGAGAGGGAGATGAATGAGAACTATGGGATTAACAGAGGGAACTCAGGCTGCGAAGAACATCGAAGATACGAATGGTATGATCGTGAGTATGGGAGGGAATGGAAGGGTCAAGGGGACCATACGACGCTGCAAAGTTACCGAAGTCAATAGTATGGGAAGAGAGGCACAGATATGGGTCATCACGGGGAATGAAAGAAGAACATGTAAAAATATGGTCAAAACATGAAGAGCCTGAGAATGTGTCTGAAGGAGGATTAAGAAGAACAGATGGAGTGGATTTGGAGGGAATGTACTCAGATGGTTGCGCGGATGATGATAGGTATAGGAGGGGAGCAGCAGATTTAGACATTTCAACATCAGGGGGAGGAATGTCAATGGTAGCAGGAGGATCCTCGAGTAGACCTGACGCATATTGAGCAAGGACAGGAGAGGCGGATTGATTTTGTTCAATTTCGTACTCATGAATGACCTCTAAAGAGGCTCGGTAATGCGTGAGGTGAAGACAATGGTGAGAGTAATGGCCATGGACGCCACACAGAGCACATGGTTTTTTGGTGCGAAGAGTCTTTGAGGTCTTGGCTGCGGATGAGAAAGAAACGGAGGTTTGAGGGACCATCGATTCAGGGAACGCGACTTTAACCATGGGTTGGATATGGGGCAACTCAGGACAAGTATGGGTGGGGTGACCGATACCATCACACAAGGCACAAGGCTTGGCGGGTGGGGGAGGGGGAGGGGAAGGGTCGGGTGCGGTGGCCTTGTCTTTGGATGCCCCCTTTCGAGTTTTTCTTTTCTTGCCTGTAGGGGTTGCCACATGGGGAGGGTCCTGCGGAGGGGCTAGGGGCACTGTAGCAGTAGAAAGAGCGAAGGGAATTGGTTGCACTGGTGTCATAGCTATGTATGGTTTGGGGTGGCCTGGTGGGGTCTCGGCTGGAGGAGTAAGATACCATACTGGTATTCCAAGGGTTAAATTAGGTAGGGAAAGGGTGGCCATGACGGGGATCGAGTAGACGCCAGGAGGGGGGCCAAGGAAAGGTATTTGACTGGCGGGGTAATGACTAGGGGGGACAGCGCCCATATGGTGGAGACCTGAGGGAACTAACGCAGGAGGGTAGCGTGGTTCCTGAATGTGATGGGAAGGGTTAGGTGAAAAAGGTTTGGTTGACTGAAGCGAAGGGCTAGGAGCAGGAGGCGGTGGGCGAGATTGAGGTTGCTGACTAGCCGGGGCAGGTTGTGGAAGGCCAGCCTGAGACGATTGCATCATGCAAACATTCGCTAAGCTGGGGTCAGAGACAGGAGGAGGGGGAGGACCAAGAAAATTTCCAAACAAAGAGGAGTCTTTGCAGATGCCAGGGGAAACACTGGTCAAAGAATCAATAGTTGGTTGATTGGTGACAGCAGAGATGGTGGACTCAGGGGAGGTCTGATATTTTGGTTCATGGTAGGTCAATTGGTCAATGGTGACAATCTTTCCATTATGAGGGAAAAACATCTTACGGTGGACTACGGATGGGACGACTGACATGGCATAGGTGTAACTACGCCCCAAAAGGATGTTGTAGTCAAGAGGGGCGTCGATAACTTCGACGTTGACACAAACAGTCTTACTGGAAAGGGTGATAGGACAGTTACGGAATAGGCCAATGGGCTGGGAGGCATGGCCATCCCACGTGTGAAGGGTGATGGTGGAAGGGGCCAGTTCAAGGGATCCGAGTTGTTTCCAAACTGAAGCAGACATTACGTAGGTAGATGCCCCCTCATCAATAATACATCGAGCAACATTGGTGTTTCGGATTTTGACTGGATTTGGAAAGCAACTGAAGGAGAAAGAGGGGGATGTTCGGACTGACGAGCGTCGAAAACAATCAATTGGTCATTAGCAGGATCTACAGTGCCTGTTAGAGCCTAGATCTACCTTAGGCTGAAATAAGTCAGAAAAAGGACAACACCAAACCACGCTCAGCCTCGTAGCTAGCCGTACGAGGATAGGAGAGGGCTCTCTCCGGGTCAACTCAGTAAAAGATATCCAATAGGGCTTGAGATGAATAAAAATGGATACTGATCTTAGGCTAGTAAATAAATATGAAAGAGGTAGTTTAATGAAATACTGAGTTTTCAGGGTTGTATGAGACAAAGGACAGCATGAGCAGAGAAATTAAATCAAAGACACAGATCGTTTCATGAGGCAAGATAGGCAGGAAGTTTAACAATCAGATTTGAATAATATGGAGTGGAAAGACCATTGAGAGGTTTGAAAAGGGCATATATAATGAATCCTTATCAAATAGAAGAAGACACACAGAAATATGAACGCTTTCCCAAGGCAGAGCAATAAATTGGATTCTACCTTTCTACTTAAAAGCATTCAACTAGCAATGATTATGAATGAACAGTAAACATAACGAGAAACATATGAAACAGAGAAGAAAAATATGCCAAACATCGTACCACATGAATCTCATGAACCAGAGCTATATCCCTTCATTAATCCTCTGTCAAAACTGTACAGTGAAGCTCTCTGTTATTCCTCCACACGTTTCCCAAAACTCAGACCCTTTACAAATGATTTTCAATACAATTAATAGAATCAGATGTTGAAAACAGATCGTCCCAAATAAGGAATGGTTTAATCATTATTAACAAACAGAACAGCATTCCACTTGAATCTGTCGATGACCAATGAAAAAGTGAAATCTGTAGGTGTAAATTCCTTTGAATCGCAACCGAAGATAAAAATAGGCCTCCAATCCTATTTCTCTGCTTATGGTTGATATCTTCGTTTAATTTGGCTTTTGAATTTTCACCTTCCCTTTACCGTTTTGAATAACAACTAAATTTAAATAAAAATAGTTTTGAATTCTGCTTTTGATGATGGGAAAAATGAACGATCCCGGCTTGCAATTTTGCTAAACCATCAATAGTAAGTCAAGGCTTTCTCAATGTACGGACTACTATAGCAGTAATACCACCTAGGGCAGAAAGCAAGAAAGAACCTGCAACAAACATTACATTATCTGTTTTCATGTTCATGTACAACGATTTCCTGTTCTTCCTCCCTTGTTGCTTCTTATACTCCAAGTTTTCATGCAGAAGATTGCTAAGAATGTCTAACTGATGACCCATTTGTCGCTGCCTTCTACCAAGAATTGCTACCTCCTCTATCAATGATGATTCAGCTGAAAGCTGGCCACTTGATGTGCTAATGGGCAATAATGGGCCATTCATAATATTGTTACTGCAACCACTAAGATAAGTGGATGTTGGTGCAGGCACACCACAGGGTTCAGGTTGAAGAGTTAATTTTTTTTTTTGGCTACGAGAAGCATTTACAGGTACAAATTTATCATTCAGTTTCTCAAGACAAGACAAAAAATCATCCATATTCTCATTCAAAGTAGATATCTATTTTGACATTTGGGTCATTATACCCTGATTCCCTGATAAGGATGCTGGTGAATTAGGTAACCTACTGTCAAATCTTTTTCTATTCACGTCTAGGCTTGTTAGCTTAGGAAAGTTTCTACCACTTCACATTGAATCTGAGTGAGTTGTTTCACCTGAAGGGATCATTTATGGAAAACTTGAATCACCTTACTGATATGTCTTTAGGAGCATTGCATGTCCAGCTAAGACTCTTTGAGTATTTAGGTTTTGCTGCTGGCTTTGGTGTTGAAATTCAAAAAAAGTACTGTTTTGGGCTTGCAACAAGCTCTTCATCAATGTTGAGCTTTGTTTTCAAATCTTCTGGTAATGCCATAACTTCTTTTAGAATTTTTTCCAGCTGAATCTGTTCAATATAAGTACGAGGAAATATAAGAACCATCCAACTCAAGCTGCTTTGCTATATCGCTTACAATTGTGCGTTCATTTCCTTGTATCTGCAAATACTTTCGATTCAGTTGTTCAAGCCAATCCATTTTGATGCAAATCCTTTCATCAGAAAATACACAACTGCTTCTTTTTAATATTTTTGCGATAGTGTACCCCAAAGCCATCAGTCCTCCAAGAAGGCGCACACTAAATTCACAAGTAATCCTCAGAGATATGATGAAAGGGTTGTCTGTGACCCACTCCTCAAACATAAGGTTGTATTTTCCGTCTCTGTTCCACATCCTTAGGTAAGATTGACATGCTTCTGGATCTTCAGTCAAAGTTCGCGATGACTTTAAAATATAAGTGGGAGTCTGAAATCCAGAAAACGAATGGAACTTGTTTTTAATTTTGATATGGGCTGTTTGGAAATCTGGCTCAATCGACACTTTTGGAATTAGCTAATGGGATTAACAATGATGATCAGAGGCTTTAAAGTGCTGCTCAAAAGAAAGCATTCAATCTTCTTGTACACCCAATTCAAAATGGGTGAAATAATATCTGCGTGCTCATAATCATTGTTGTTGTGGTGATCCCTGTCAGAGTCATTGACCATTTCTTCAATCAACTTTCTGCATAAACCAGAGAGATTCCAGCGGAAGTGGCCCTCATTTTCTTTGGTTGATATCAATGATGGTCTAATGGAATTAGATGATGATAAATAGTAGTGAATTGAAAACCCCGAGCCAAACAAAGATCATTCAAACTCAGTTGACATCTAAATAAAAATCCAATATATTAGTTGACAATCAAATATCACCGAATAGTTGTCACATTTGCATCAACTCAGCAACACTAATAGTGCGTTTGTCGTCAGGGAAGAAATAAAATCTCTTAGGAATAGGTACGAATATTTCCATTTGTCCACACACATGAGCAGAACTTGTTTTTGGCAGCCACCTGTACAACTACAGTTCCATCCAATTAGAAAAACCTGTTTGGAGCAGAAGAAATGAAATTATTTTGATTTTTATTGAAGCTGTGGTGAGTTTCTGTCTTTGAGGCTCGGTGCGCCGCGCGCACATCCAGTGCGCCGCGTAGGCCCTATGCGTCGCGCCCGTTAAAAACAACACTGTGGCTGGAGGCCCAGTGCGCCGCGTACTTTCCCAATGTGCCGCGCATGTGAACATATATATATATATATATATATATATATATATATATGACGATGATCTCCTTCATATCAGATTTTTTGTTCCTCTTCATTCATTTTGAACATAGGATCACTGCACGTTCATACAGTTCGGTCTTGTGCTTGGTACTTAGGAAATTCGTCCCTTCTTCTTGTAAACAATTTGGATCTCCTCCAAACAGAGATATAGCTTTCTTTGGCACCTAGTTCAGTCTTAATATTCTCTGAAAAATGCACGGAACAACCTACGGTACAATGAGAAATCAGAATTCAATGTGATGGCTGCTTAATCTCTATGGTTCCCTCATCAATGCGGCCATAATACCTTAAAATTCTGAGCATAAATAAATCTGGAACAGGTTCCTTATTTACATGTCCTTGGATCTGAAAATGACAACCACCATATATTTAATCTCAACTACTGCAAGCCCGCAACTCTGGACATTATGACTTCGATATCAGCTGGTGGTGGTAGAAAATATTCTTGGAACTGGTCCCCTAAATGATAAATAACTTGACTCTCCTAGTGTTTCCAGCCCTCCTATAGGTTGATTAGACTTCTTCCCTTGGCAATGTCACAACAAAATTGGATTTGGAAACTATAGTGAAATATTCTTATGCAAATAGAGAAAATTATACTACAGATGTGTTTTAATTTCCATTCTGATTTTGGCTTGAAATGATGACTTTTCTTGGTTGATTTTCTACAGGGATAGGAGCTGCTGAAACCTGGCAAGATGACCAGGGCTGTGTGAAGAACTGTAGAACTTGAAAAACCTTATCAATCATGCATTAAAAAAACTTGATGATTTCTTCTTCAAAACAGAGTTTTGAAGAAGAAACATCCATGAGCATTATGAATGATGAGAATCTTGAAATGAAAACTTATTGAAGACATCCTCATGGCTTGCGGGCATTATTTAACATTTCTAAACCCTAGACCTAGAAACTGAAAGAATATTTTTGACCAAAACACCACCCATGACTATGAATGACTGAAACATTGACTTTGATGAATTTCTTGAGAAATTTTGACCAACCCAGCAAGTACAAGCATGAGGGAAAATGAGAAAAACAATCCCTTCCGTCAGTAAATGGCATGCCCCTAGCAGAATGCACTGAGTGAATCGAGCGAGACACCTAAAAATGAAATGAAAAAAGAGTTTTTGATCTCTGACGGAGGACTGACCAGACTGACTCTAACAGTGCCCGAGACAGGTAGTAGAGCCCTCTTTTGAGAAGGACATGACTGGAGGAGTTCCAGTGTTGAAATGGCAGCAGGAGATTGGGCCAGATCATCTACTATGCTGTATGAATGGGCAACCAGAGCAGAGGCAGCATTTCGGCGTAATGGTCCCTTAAGAGGTTTGGGATGAACCTCGGCTTTGGGCAGAGGGAGTTGCAAGGGGCCATTGGGTGTCGATAGAGGATCTGTAGGACCTGACGATGGAGACTCGGAGATAGATGGAACGGGAGGTGTGGAATACTGACGAGACCGAGTTTGAAGGTTGAGGTCGATGGTGAGAGGTGGGTCAGAGGCCATCATGAGAATGTGGTAATTAGAGGAACCATAAGGGGAAGGTTTAGTGGTTACCAGGGCATGAGGGGGTTAAGTGGCCACAAATCCTTGTTGAGGGAAAGGATCGGTAAACACAGTGGGTTGAGAAGTAGCTGGGGTAGGAGGGATAGTAGGGGAGGAATGTTGTCCCCGCACAGTGGCCTGAGAATCCCACATCTGCCGCATTTGTGGTAATAAGGGACAATCGTGAGTGTAATGACCATAAACACCGCAACACGAACAGGGCTTATTGGTGCGAAGTGGCCTGTTCGGCTTTGGCTGAGAATCCTGTGGCTGGGTAGCAATGTGAGGATCAATACTTGAAGGATTGGGTCCACGATTACCAGGGGCAGATTGATTGCCTTTCCTCTTTCTTTGAGAAGGAAGAAAATCCCCTGTTGTGCAAAGACTTGCCCTGGAGGGGGTAGTAAGTGCGGTTGCAGGGGTGGAAAAGGCAAGGGAGTGGGCGGTCCAAATGCTGGAGGAGCTGGGACAACAGGTTGCGGATATGGATAAGGGGTAGGGTGGGAAGCATTGAGGTAAGCAGGAGGGTGGGTAAAAGGAGGAGGCATGCCATAGCCTGAATACATGCTACCTGGAGGGGAAAAAGTGCTGGAGGGGCTGGCCCCTGGAGGGAAACCATGGCCTGGAAGAGGTTGGGCAGAGGTATGGGATAGGGATCCAACGATACCATCGGCAGAGTGAGATGCCCCCGAGGCATTAGGGCCACCGAGCTTGGGAAGGTCAGGAAGGACGGTATAAACATAACCAGATTGGGCGTAGATAAGGTCATATTTCAAGGCTATTTGGAGGGCGACTTCTTCGGTTTGGGGAAAATGAGAGGCGACATATTTGCCAATGGGAGGTAAGAGAGAGTGAATGAACCAGTCCATGTAAACCCAATCTTCAAAGGGGGGCCGCGACACAAGCTCCATATTCGTCGCCATTCCTGGACATGAGCAGAAAGGCGGGTCGAAGAGGATTGATGGAAAGAAGTTAAGAGTTTAGTGCCAGTGTCGTATCGGAGAGGGAGCTGGAAATAGGATAAAAAGGCTCGGGCAATGGTCGCAAAGGTGGTATGGGAAGAGGTGGCTTGATCAACATACATTTGGAAGCTTCGTCGGTAAGCGTGCACTGGAACAAACGAAGACGGATGGAGTCATCGATGATGGAATTGGAGGAACACCACATGTGGAAAGATTGGATATGGTTAGAGGGATCTTCACTAGTAAGGCCTTCGAACTTGGGAATGTCAGAGGGGAGTTTGGTTGGCATAGAAAGCCAACTAACATCGTGGGGAATAGGATCATTAATCAACTGATTGAAATCGGGGAGACTGAGGCCGGCCATGTAAGGGAGTAATGGGGCAGTCGAGGTAGGTCTCGTAGTGGTTCCACTGGAAATGGACCCAGCGGTAGAACTGGGGTTAGGGCTAGGTCCTGAGCTAGACATGGTGAAGGTAAAAGAGGGAGAACCAGAAGTAGTGGGAGAACTCGAACAATCAAAAGAAGAGTCGGAGTGCGGACTCAGGGGAGGACTTACTTGAGGATGACGGGAAGGAGGAAGTCAACCAATCGGAAACTGAGGGTGAAGGCCAAGAAGTCTCCGGGAGAAGCGCCTTGGGGGCGCAATGATGATGGGAAGAAGAAAAACCGACAAGGGCAGGGAGGGATAAAAACAAGTGAGGTCAAGGGCGGAGAGGTGCAGTGACAATTGATTTTAAAGTCTTTGCCAGGCGGTGTTAACTAGGCTCTTCTTCACTTAGGGTCAGTGTGTGGTGTGCGTTAATTTTAATTTTTTAAACCCAGAAGTTTTGAAAGTAAAAGAAAAAGTGTGCTGTGTAACTGAAAATAAATCTGCAGTAAATAAAACGAAAAGAACAGAAAATTAACAGCTACTAATGCATCAATTTAACCCAAGAAGGCGGGTCTCTCAAAACTAGTCTATAAGAGGGAAAAACTAAGCCAAGCATGCAAAAAGGAGGCCAATAGATCTAATGTTAGGAGGGACTGGGATCTAACGGAGAAATCTGCTGAAAAGTGGTGTAGAGAACAGCAAATAGGCAGAGGCAAGGTTGCTGCTAAAAAGGAGGAGATCAACTAAAAATAGAAGAGACAAGGTGGTGGTCGTGGAAAGGAACCCAAACAAAACAAGATGTGGTGATTTGAGAGGGAGAAGAGATGATCTAAAGGGATCTGAAAAGGAGGTATCAGATCTGAGAAAAATAAGGCTGAAACTCTGAAAATTCAGACTTCTGAAACAACAAAGACTCTCCCACAAAAAGTGGAGGGTACTAGAGCCCTAAGGGGCAATATTCCCTCTTATTTGAGTGAAGCAGAGCAGAAATAGGTCTAAACGGGCAGAGACGGAGGCTGGAAAACCCTAACAGAAACTTCAGACAAACCCAGAAAAAGTGCTGAAAATTTTGCAGAAAAAGTGCAGGTCGTAGGTTCTGACCTGTTTTCGGTCCAGGTCACAGGTTTGGGGCAGAAAAGTGCATCCTCAAGCTCAGGTCGCACTTTTTGGGCTGATAAGTGTGACCTACAGATTTGGATCTTTCGATGGCAGATTGCAGAAAAAAATTGTCGTCTCAGTTGCGACTGATGTCTGTTACCTGCGCAATAAGGCTAGAAAGACACGGAAGTTAAAAATTTGACTGTTTGAGGGTTTTAGAGGTGGAAAGCACCATAAAAATAGGAAAAATAGGAAATGGAAGAGAAACCCTAGGGTATGAAATAGCTGGATATGCAGGAATAGATAAAACGACAGCGGTCGTAAAATAAAACCTGTGTGGAGTCGCCAATTGTTAGTATGAATCTTCCGTCGTAAAAGATCACCTTAGCTATGCATAAAAAATAGCCCTAACATCAATTATGGCTGCAAAATATCTTTAAGTTTGCTGCACAAATTCAGATCTAAGCACAAAAGACATTAAGCAGATAAAATATGATATGGCTCTATGCATCCAATAGACAAGACAAGAACAAAGTGTTTAAAAGAACGATTTGTATTATATTAAAGAATGGGGCACCTGAGAGGAAAACAAGAAAGGTGTTTTCCGGTTCTCCTCAATGGGATGGGTTCTTGAAAGTCCTCAGCGTTTCAGATCTAAAATTCCTCTCTCTTATTGTGGTAGAAAACCCTGACAAACATAGAGAGTCAATGGGAGCTCATAAAGCCAAAATGAAAAATGGTGACCAAGAATAGATCTAGTGTGATCTAATGCAATGAAGGTGACTAATGAATGGGGAAAACCCTTCTATTTATAACAAAATATTGGGGTGTTCTAGAACTCGGTGCGTGAATAAAATATTATTGATCAAATTCTAGAATCACCCTTTAGGAACATTTTATTATATTTGTTGGAGGGGAAAGGTCTTTCGACTTGGGTCAATTCCTTTATTTATAAACAATAAATAAATAAATGATTTATTTATTATTTTAGGGACATGATGGGAATATAATTAAATAAATAATGATTTATTTAATTATTTAAAAACGATTTAGTCAAATTTAACGAGGATTATTATTTAAATAATGATTTGAATAACTTATTCCTAGGAAATACTTAAATAAATAATGATTTATTTAATTAATTTCCTTGTTTTGGGTTAAATATGACCAGGAAATATAGATAAATGTTATTTTATATGGTGAAAGCAATTTTACTTAGGGTAAAATTGGTCTTACATGGTGTACTTGGGTTCATCTAATGATAATGAGTTAGATGACCAAAAAAATGGTGTAACAAGCTTAAAAGAAATAAGTCGGTTTGTTGAAAAAAGGCAACCCCTCACCATTGTGCACAAAGTCACTTTTAAAAGAAGGGTTAAAAAGGCTTAAAAAGGTGAGTTCATAGTTTGAAATTTATAAAAGAAGATTTAAAACCCTCATCAAATATAAATGAGCTCGAGCACATATCATTCATCATTATGCAAAGCCAAGTCAAGGAAGAGAGAAACAATTTTGAGCATTTTTTAAGGCATTCGCAGCCTTTGGAACACGCGGCACACCTGTACCTTTGCACGGCGTGCTTGTAGGCGCTTACTGAAGAAAATTGTTAAAGGCGCAACGCGCCTGTGTGGTTGCGCAACATGCCTATGCCCAGCATTCAACGGGCGCCCAGGGCCGACTCGACTGTTCAAACGCAGCGCGTTTGTTCGTTCAAAGCCTGCCCGACCCATCAACCATCTCTAAACACGGCGCGTTCTTCCGTTCAGGCTTGCCCGGCCCATCAACCATTTCTGAACGTGGTTTATGCCAGCCCGGGCCAATACTCAAAGGAGCCTACAAGGGTGCCAAAATCGGTTTTTAGACAAGTAAGATCATCTCCAAACACAGCTTGTTTTCAAACACTGTCATGTTTATTTAGAGACAAAGGAACAATATTTTAAGAAGAGGCTTACTGACAGTTGAAATAGTTTTGAGAAATTAAAAGAAAAAGAGCACAGTTTGCTCTCAAAACTTGTTTTGTTTGCCAGTCTAGAACAAAGATTTCAAAGGAAGGATAGTAATTTTCAAAGGAGGAAAACATAGCTATTTCCAAGAATATTCTGTTTATCTAAAAATCACAGAGAAGTAGTAAGTTAAGGGAGGAAGGGCTTTTTATCAGTGTCAAAGGGCCCTTATAATCACTGTTTAAAAACTAGTGCCTTGTGAAAGTTTAAAATTGGTTTTTCAAGTACATAACAGATCATACAGTCTATAAAGAAGAGACAGAATTTGTTTTGAAATCTTCTCACTCAGTGACAAGGAGACTACCTTTTTTTAAAGAAACAGTGATCATCAAAGAGGGACAGTTTGTTCAAAGGGGAAGCACAGTGTTTTTTCAAGAGTGTATTCTTTGCTTAGAAAGAAAGGAAGATAGTGATTGGGTGAAACAGTTTTGATCAGTTTATAAGGGGTTTTCTCACCTCTTAAACAATGATTTCAAAAAAGAAGTGATTGAGGGAAAGAGTTTTTGTGTCAAAAACAAAAGGGGAATTGTCTTCAAAAACCACAAATATATATTACTAAAGGCCTCTTTGCTCAAAACATAGTGTTGGAGAAGTAAATTTGTTTTCATTTAACAAATACTTGTTTGCCAACTAAAGAGAAAAGTAGTAGTCTATTTTTTCAGTACATTTCAAGGTCTTGTTTGGTAAGTTAGTGAAGGGTATCAAAAGAAAAAATGCCTCCAACGAAGGACAGCAGAAGTGGGTATCACAATAGGTATGAGCCTATTACAACTCAAGAGGTGAATGAATCTCCTTCAGTACTCTTCAATTTTCATGAAGTAGGATGCTTGGATTTTTGCCAAAAAGTCTAAGAAGTAAAAAATCACCCTCCTTTGACACATTTGTTTTCTTTGAGGCTGCAAGGAAAGCATGTCCATCTAGTAGGTCTAGATTTCAAAATCACTCCTAGGGCTATCTCCAAAGCAACTAAGATCCCCTGTATAGGAGAAAAGTGGTTCAAACAAACATACCTAGATCTGAATCACTATAAACCCTTTCTAAAACTAGACCATCAGGATGCTTGCCAAGCTATTTTCCCTTTTTCTCACTTGTTGAGCAGCTATGCCCCCCTCATGAAAGTCATCATGAATTATTTCACATGTGAAGGGAGGTTTTCCTGGATTTATGCCTATCACATCAGGCTTCTTATGCATTTCACAAGAACTCAGTTGTTGAACCTACCTTTCTTCCTCTATAGAAGCATTGACAAGATGGCCTCTACTGTCCAAAAGAAGCCCTCCGCTCAACAACAAGCTTGTTTATTTCATCATTCCCTTATTAAGATCATCATCCTCCATCAACTTGAGAAAAAGGGAGTTTCTTGGGACTCTTTCATCTCCCATCCCGATTTTACCATTGCCTCTTCATCTCATGCGCCTTCCTCACCATCCACTCATCATGTTTCTCCTTCCTCTAGTAAATCCACTCCTAAGAGACCAAAATCCCCTATGATCGAGAGTGAAGAGGAGAAGAAGAAAACTAGTGATGAAGAAGGGCAAAGTGACAATAAGCAAACTAGTAATGATGAGGGACAAAGTAAAGACTCTAAGCATGATAGTGGGGAAGAAGGAAATGATGGTGAGCATGGACAAATTGATGGTGAGCATAGCAGTCATGAAGAGGAACATGATGGAAACCAACACAGCAGTAAGCATGAGGGTGATGAGGGAAAAAATAGTGAAGGAAAACAACACAACAGTCATGAAGAAAGTAGAGACAGAGATGAACAAGACAGTCCTCAAGAAAACAAACAAAGTGGTAGCCAAAACAGTGATGATGAGGGTCATGACAGTCCTCAAAGAGACACTTATGATGAAAAACAAGACAACCCTCAAGCAAGCAATGATGATGGCAAGAAAACATCAAAAAGTGAGCATTATGAGGGGGGCAACATGGAGCAAAAAGATCAAAGAAGTCCTAAGGGCAGCCAAGACCAAATCAGTGACCATGAGCATAACAGTGTTGAAGACAAACAAGGCAATCTTCAAGCAGAAGAAAACAGTGACAAAGGTGAAGCTGGAGCAGATGATGATGGAGGCAGCAAGGTAAAAGACCAAGTTGAGCAAGTACAAGTAGATAAACCTCCTCTCTCTTCTCCTCCACACAGCCAAGAGCATGTGCTAGCTGCCTCTCCTAGGCAAGGGGCCATGACTCTTCCTCCAAAAGTGGTGAAGCCTAGAAACACTAGATCAGCAAAGAACAAGATCACTCCAGCAGTGACTACCAATGTCACAAGAGTGCTAAGAAGTAGAGGAAAACTACCTAAGAATAGTATTGTTGAATTGCCAAAGAGGAAGAGGACCAAGAAGTTTATCCAAGGCAAGGGGAAATAAAAAGAGGAGAGTAGTCATGAAGAGGAAAGGGAGTTTGACATCATACAGATAGATAGTGATGATGGGGATAATGAAGCTAGAATTATTGAGGCTCTTTTGCAAAACAAAGAAGCCCAAATTCATGACCTACAAGCTGATCTAGAAAGGTCAAAGGACCTCATACATGTTCTGCAGATGCAAAACAAACAAATGAGTGGTCAAATGGCAGTTTATGAGGCCCGAGCTTTCAAATACCAAAGGGAAGCCTTCAAAGCACAAATCAAGCTTGAAGAGCTTATGGGCGAATTTGATGATACTGAAGAAGAAGAGCAGCCAATGAGAAAGAGGCCCAAGACTATGGGTCTCAAGAAAGCTTTGGAGAAAAAGAAGGAAGAAGAGGGAGTCCTTGTTCGATCTTATCCTCTCACTCAATTGCTCGCCCAAGAAATAGAGAATGATAAAGAATCATGGCTTGAAAGGGCCAACAAGCATTTGGAGGATAAATTAGAGAAAGCTAACAGAGACTTGAGTGTTGAACCAATTTGCCCAAAGGAAGCTCAAACTTGCTCAAGAAAAGCTCAAGGCTGCCTGAAAGAGGTGCCTGGTACAAAAAGTGGAGAAAGGCACATCAGGGCTTGAAATATTGGCCTCAGATTCCTTACATGCTTCTAAGAACCCATAAGGGGCTTGCTCGCCAAAACTAAGCAAATTTTGACATGATTTTGTCTTTTGTGTTTTTTGGACTATAATTGCACATTTTTTAAGGCACTTACATGGGTGCTAGGAGCATCCTCAGATCATGAAAGTCATTTTTTTGGATGGCTTAAACTCAAGGGCAGATACTCACAATTTTTTAGATCCAAAGGAGGTTTTTTGGTCCCCCAAAGAGGCGAAAAACAATGATTTTTTTAACTTTCTGCCTCACATATCAGCAAGGGCTACTTTTTTGGTTTTTTCCACTCAGTCCACCTTTTGACACACGTTCAGGGATAATTTTGGAAAGAATCAAGTAGTTCCAGAAACTAGACATCCAAGGCTTTCCAAAGAGCCATCACACGCCTTGTTTTGACATCGGGAGGTCCCTCAAAAGTTGTCTACAAAACATGGAATTTTCTATTGCTACGTTCCTATAGCATTTTGGCAAAAAAGGCAGATTTCTGAAGATGCTCATCCAAATGTGCGTTAAGCCTTTTTTGGCCATTTTCAGTCATGAAAAGCCAATTTTATTTCCTTTTTTAGCATTTTAAGATATTTTTAAAGATATTTTGTGCCTTGGGCTTTGCAAAGCCTCAAGGACAAAATCAGATATTTGTAATAGGCCAATGGCTTTCTAGATGCTCTTGGATAGCTTATTTCTCTTTAGCCTATATATTCCAAGAGATTTCATTGTATCAAGAGGCTGAAATTGATGATATAGAGAAATACATGATATTACAAGCTTTGAAGAAACACTTTGTCTCATGATGTGGATGATTTCTTGTTTGTCTTGGATGGTGGAAGAGGATTGTTTGTTGGATTCCATGGCTTGGTAAATGGTATAGCGTTCCTTATCTATATGTTTTCCTTAGTTTATCATACATGTTTCCATGTTTCTTGCTTGCTGTAGGTTAGTAAAGAATAGATTAGAGACATGCCCATGGAGGCACCTCAAGTTTCTTGATTTCATTACAACTTCTATGTTTTTCTTCTTTCTTAGTTATGTCAAAGAATTCTTAACTGCTCTTTGATACCCTAAGAACTTGTTATCAATTTCATTAATGGTATTATGTATGCTATCTAGTATGATTCACGGTATGCCCTGTTTACTCATAGCTAACCAAAACCCCATTACTAAAACCTTTCTCTGAATGTTTAATTGTCCTAGTTGAACCAAAGAGGTATTGTGTCGATCTTGCCCTTTGCCTATGCTTTGCAATCTTAGTTCAAAGTTCCCGATAGATCAAAATATGATGTCTAGGAGTTCCCTCTTCGTATATTGAGTTATTTTTTTGACTTATTTTTTTTCCCCAAAGTCTGAAGGTGATTTTCCCAAAGTTAGAGGGTCTTATACTTCTATGTATCGCCTGAATGTTTATTTTATGCATCTATTAGTTTGAGTTTCATCTATAGTGATTAATGGTTAGCCCTACCACATGGATGTCTACTGTAAAAATATTTGTGCTTAAAAATTCTTCGTCTTTCACAAATTTAGTGTCCATCCCATTTCATTCCACCTAAAAGAATCGATTTTACCTTGACCAAATCAGCCTTGCAATATACCTTGTCCACCCTTTGAGGCAGTCTCGACCTTATCGACCCCATAGCCCAGTTGATCTGAAAATATTTTTATCCATCTATCCTTTGATCAGTTCTTCCCTCAAAAAACATAAAACAAACTAAAAACACACTTAAACAACTAGCCTAAAATCAAATACATAAGAAGCAAACAAATCTACATCCCTTGCATAATGGAGAGAGCCCTCTCTGAGTCCAGGAAGGCTAGGTCCTTGGGCTCCAAAGTTGGTTTTATGTTACCCTATCATTTGGCTTGCCAATCTTCCAAATCATGGGACACTAACAGAACCTATGAGATTGAGATTCATATTCTTGCAGATAGTCACCAAGAGTCTCCTCCTTTGGTGCATCTCCTTCCTCCATCTCTCTTTCTATGAATGTAGGCATGGTATAGCATTGTGGATCTGATTGTGTGCCTAGATTCTCACACCCATAATATGAAGAATTGGAGCTTTCTTCATGTGAAAACCTTTTAGAGGAATCTTTATGTCTTTCCCTCCTCATTTCCTTGATTTCTCTGTTAATATCATGCATAGTTTGGAGAAGAAGGTTTGAAAACTCCTTTCCCTTAATTTCTCATGATATTGGATTTTTTCCTTTATCTCTAATGTAAACCTTCTCCTTTCCTTGAGAAGATTCTTCTTCTTTTGATAACATAGATGTAATGTCTCACAGGTTGAGTGAAGATTATGCTCTGATACCACTGTAATATCCCAAAAATTGGGAGAGCAACAATATAACACACAATAACGGGAAATAGAAGCAAATAACAATGCATCAAATGTGAGCCAAATATAGATCCATTGTATTAAGTGTATTGGCAACAAATGTATACAATATCTTGGAGAAAAAACCCCTCAAGTTAGGCAAGAGAAGCCTCCAACAACAAAAAATTACCAAAACATGAGATGCAACTGCTACACAACATGTCTAAAGCCCATACAACACAGTTTAGTGACTAATACTACAACTGGAAAATATATATAAATGGATATGATAATATAATGCTCAAAGAAGGCTGAAAATGGAGATATGTACACACTTTTCCTAGACAACCCAGAAAGGGTTTCCAGAATTACACAAAAATACAAATGGTGACATAAAGCCCTAGGGCTGAAGAATCACTACAAATGAAGCACATAGAAGGAGGTGGTTGAAACTGATTTAAAACCGAATCTAACTCCAATAGACTCTCTCAATGAAAGGTTGATCCCTCCACCGGAGATCTAACTCCCCAAATCATGCACTAAAACCTCCTTTGAATCTGCTTAATAAAATAACGCAGTTTGAGAGTGAAACTAAGCTGTAGGAGATGATTATGCCTTGGTCTAGTGCCAAAATATGATATGATGCCCAAGGACCCTCCTTGCTGGCTTACAAATGGAAGGAATGCTTCCTCCACTAAAAAAAGCTCAGAAATTGCCCAATGAAACCCTTCGTTGTTGCACCCTGCAACACAACAAAACTCTAAACATAAACTGCGTTGTAGAAGAAAGTTGTAGCTTGGATTAATGCTATAATTTGGAAATAATTCTCAATGAATTCTCCTTTGTGGGCACTCGAAGTCCCCTAAGAATGAAGGTGGGATTCCCACTCGGGAACACCCTTGTGCTAAACAACATTGTAGTCTCTGCTAAACAGTTGAAGAGAGCAACAAGTCATAACAGAACATAATCAAAATAACAATAAAAAATACCCTTCATGGCTACCATCCCCTTCCTTATATGCTTTGTGAGCCTTCTCACCCTAGGCCCCACTCATTAAAGCCACTACTTCCATGCAAGGAATCTCCCTCCAAAACTGCACTGTCCACTCCCTCCATACCAGCGTTGTTGATTTGGTCAAAGTTGACCCATTCCACATGCTTCATCCCCTATTCACACATAAGGGTGCTTTATTGAGCTACTTTGAGGACCTCCATTCACATTTGGAGTGATTTTATTCCTACTAAGGATATTTATGGGTCTCCCTACCCTCTTACTCTCCTATCTAAGAAGCAAAACAAAAATTAATATTCCAATTCGCTGCATGCTAATTATGGAATATTACAACTAGGGAAGGAGCATTGGACAAAAGTGAAGCGGGTTTTTAGATATTTGCGTGGCACTAGTGATTATGGTTTTTGCCACCATGGAAGACTAGGATTGGACAGATTTTTGGACATATGTGGTTTTTTTTATGCAAACTGGGCTGGAGATCTGGACCAAAGAAGATCTACAAGTGGGTATGTGTTTAGCCTATTTGGAGGTGGAGTCAGTTGGATGAGTAAAAGACAATCTGTAGTGGCTCTTTCAACTACAGAGGAAGAATACATGGCAACCACTCATGCAAGAAAGGAAATAGTTTGGTTGCAGAGATTGTGTTAAAGTATGGGGTTGGTGTAGTGAGCTATAAGGATAAACTGTGATAGCCAAAGTGAAATTTTCTTGGCTAACAACCCTGCTTTTCATTCAAAGACAAAGCACATTGATGTTCAATATCACTTTGTGAGAGATATGGTTGAGGATAAAAAAGTGTTTCTAGTAAAGGTGTACAGTTTGAAGAATGTTGCATATGCATTGATGAAGTCTGTGAGAACTTAGAAGTTCTCTTGGTGTAGAGAAAAACTGGGTGTTGCAGGACTGGACTAATGACTAAGCTCTCATATGGCCCCCATGTGGAAAGAAAACAACAAGTGGGAGAATTTTGGGTATGTGTTATATTATTTCCACGAATAGTTGCACATGTGGGGAGGTCACAGGGGTCGAAAGCCCCCCTATTCATTGTGTCGGGTGTAGCGAGGGGGTCACAGGGGGGGGCAGAAGCCCCCCCTATCCAGGAGTTTGTAGAGGGTGGGTAGCCCTGTGCACAAGGTCTAGGGCAGCACCCCGAGAAATTTTTTTTGGACCCTATTTTAGTTGGGCGGACCCACCTATGGTTTTGTGCATGGGTTTGCACATGGTTTTGGGGCATGATGGTTTTCAGCCCCTGGTATTTTGTAGATCTGATCAAGGGAACTATGGTTATGTTCTAATCTAGGGTTAATAGATTGGGGTTTATGAATGATTCAACATGTATATATGTGTTGTAACACTAAAACAAATATGATGAGAAATCAAGCTGGTAGTCCCGATTTGGGGTCCAGGGTAAAAATCTCTCTATATATTTGTTTTATGTTTTATGCTCTCGCTATTGTTTATTCTCTATTTTTAAGTATTCGTTTGTAGATAATTTATGTACGTGGTTAAAACCTACATCACCCACATGCCCTAGTTTTTCAAGGGCTCTTTAACCAAGCAAAAGATAGATAAAATTATTAAAAATAAAGTGGAAATGCAAGCTAAGGAAAGAATAGACATAACAAAAAATGGTGGCCTAGATTGGTATAATGGTGCACCCGAAGTTTGAATAAAAATGGAGGGAAAAGTGCTCTATCAAACTCCAAATGGTAAAAGTAATTTTTACTTTTTACTTTTCGTTATTAAAGGGATTTTACCAAATATTTTTTATTAAAAAAGTATTTTCTATAGTTTTATGAGTACTTTTACCCATGTATATATATTTTCTCTCCATCAATGTGATGTTTGATTGCATGTGCAGAGGCAAGTCATTATGAATGAAATTTGTTCAATGGTGAGATATTTTATCACTTTTTCAGACTCGTGAAAACAAATGAAAAAGGAACCCCCTGGTGTCAATTTTAAGATCTTTTTTTACTCTCAAAACATGAACATTCAAAAGATTGTCGAGCACTTTTCCTTTCGAGCTCATTAAATTAAATGAATTGAAGTCATCTCAGTATAAGTTTACCCATTTTTTGGGCTGAGATTGACTCATTAAGAAAAAAGAATGCCTTGGTCAAACATGATCAAGAAGTTCTCTCAAATGATGTTTTCTACCTTTTTGGATCCGAGGGACTAATTTATGAAATGGGGGCCTTTTGGAGTTTTCTTTTCCATCTATTTTTCAAATCCTTAAACATGGAACAGATATCGAGCTACCCCTCCTTCAGATTCGTAAAACTTAAACGACGAAGGACTTCTCACCATGACGATACTGTGTTCCTCCTTCCTATGGCTTGTTAAACTTACTAGGATGGATTCATCAGAAGGATGAACTTATACGCTAAGCATATGGCATCCTCTTCAATATTTCTATAAAAAATAAATAGGTACTCGCTAGAAATAGTTGGGGAAAATGTAAGTGAAGCATGTTTTGTGTTCTGTACCAAAGGCAACATGTTGCTCTTAAACATGACACTCATCTGCATTTTGTGTCAGGTTGGGGATATCTTGCATTCGTCACTTGAATTCATGGGTTTGGGAAATCCATTTTCCTCTCATTCGATCATCATTTTTCGTCACCATGACCATTGATACCATTTTGATTCAAATGTTGTCAAACTATGGAATCATGTTGCCGATATGTTCAAGAGAAGTCCTATCTGTAAAAGTCAAACATCGTCTACTTATTCGAACCTCTTTGCAATAATTCTGAATCACTCTTATCATCTTGAGAAATCCTTTGTTTCATGTTAATGATGTTGGAATCATTATGGCCCTCCTTTGATGGATCACTTCCTATCGACTTCAGCTCATTATCCAGGAAGGTGGTCTAGAAACTCCTTTTTAGTACCATGGAGCTTGCATGCATCAATGACAAGTTCTTCACATTTGACGACAGGTTCACATCATTGGCCTTCGATCGGATGATTTTGTAAGTATTCGAATTCAAATCATTCAATCATACTTGTATATTTTGTTGTCAGACCTTGAGGGCCATCGTCATTATTGGTGGTTTCTCTTGCACCTGTTAATGATTTACCTCATCGACTGGTAATTAGGTGGTTTCTACCATGTTCGACATCAAAAAATCTATTCACATGGTTAGATTCATACAGTGCGTAGATTGAGATCAAGACGAAGACTGTGGATCACATTTATTATTATCCAGGCTGCGTGGAGTTATTGAGTATTCATGATTGTTCATGTGATTCTTTCTATATAGATGGCGGTGACCATACCATGGATCTATTTCCATGATATATTTCAGATGGATGGATGTGCCAATGGCATGGGTTCATGTTTTATTTTATGCCTATTCAAATATATGTTACTAGGCATGTTTATATCAGATATGTCGTATATTGTACCATTTTTTATTGGCAACTCTCCTAATAGTGGTTTTCCAAATTCCTTTCCATGGTTGATAAAGCGATTCAATGATCACTTCTGGTTCTTCTTTCATGCTTTAGGGGGCATCTGTTACACAAAATTTTGTCGCATTCCTCAGTTCTTATCCCAAGTGTCGTCTTTTGTGTTGCTCATGTCACAAACGTCACAAATTGAAAAAAGTTGTGTAAAATGTTTCATCCTGGATAACATGCTTAAGATATCCTTGAAGACCTAAAAGAGAAATGCCTTGAAGCCTTTCTACAAAAATTTGTAAAAAACCTTAAATTGTAAGCCCATCATGGTTCTTCCCTATATAGCCTCACAATTGTCCCCTTGTCCCTAACCTGTGAACAACACTGCCAGTGTGGGAATTCAGGAGTAAAGTCATCTTGTTCCTCTTCATGCAGGTTCTCCAAAAATGGAGTATAAGCTTCGTCCTCTATAACACTCGAGAATGGAGGTCTGATACTTGTTGGTTAAGGATATGGTTGAATACTCCCATTTTTTACCTTTGATATTATCTCCAAATATTTCCCCCTTTGAGATAAGGCCTTTCCCCATCATTAGTGCATCCATAACATCCCCATATTTGTTATAAAAGAGTGCCATGCTAGTTAGTCTTTGTTGGTCATTGTTGGTTTCCATTCTTATACCTGATTGCGCCTATATGTCGTCGATTTGATGAGGAAAGATAAGAGATTGAAGGGCTTGGATTGGACTTAGATTTCCATTCTGAAGGAGGCCTCCAACATCAAGACACCAGTTGTAAGATTCCCTTTGTTTATTTGATAATAAAAGGTATGATTTTCTTCCCATGAATCTGTTAATATTAATTGGTTTAGCATGATACTCCTTGATATGTCATGTGGTTTACTTTGAAATATATATATGCTATGTATATTTCATCTGTTGTCATATGATATTTATTATAGGTATTCGTATGCAGAAGGTATAGCGAGGAGCGAGCCTATTATAAGTCAATTTGGGCATCATTCCCAATAACCTGGTTAACTGGGCATCATCTCTAGGACCAATGACTAAGGGTCTATCATTCCCTATCATTTCAAGTTGCTACATGCCCTAAGGCAAGAACAAGACAAATCAAGGATGACTTTCATCAAGCAAAGGTTTCCAAGGTTTGAAGTTTATTATATAGCTTATGAGAGCTCACCAACACTGCCTCTAAGGGGACTACGTGTGTTGTGTATGCAAGTAGCCACATGCAAGGCTGCTCTACAAAGCACTTGCCAACATCTATGGGTGCATTGGTCACATTGGGAGCAAAATTCTCATTGTTCAGGAATCTCCACTTGGCTAGTGCCTTCTAGAAGAGTTCACATGTGTCAAGCTTCGAATGCAAGTGTCCATTTGACATCTACATGACTGAGAACATGTCTTTCCTATTATTAGAAAGTCATTGATTTCAAAACAACCTTCAATTAATCTATAAATTGAGCACAAATCTGAGTGTTTGAGAAGGAAGAATTTGAGTAGAGAAATGCTGGTGGATTTTCAATTGAGAGTTAGATTTGTGTAATAGCTGCTGGAGAGATTTATACTGTGATGAGGCTGAGGATTGTTGCTGGAAGGGTCACTTAAAATTAGCCATTGGGTTGTAACCTCTCCTTCTATCATCAATAAAGAATACAACTTAATTTTCCCTATATGAATCTGTATTGACTTTGATTTTGCATATTGTAAGATCTTAGTTGATGTATATGGTTTATGCTTTACTGATTTAGCTAACTAACTTGAATAGACATCTGTATTATTTCTATCTTCTGTTTTTTTTGTGTTCTTTCTTGCAGGAAGCATTTTTCCTACAAAACGCTTGAATTTGAAGCTACAACGGAAGTGACAGAAGGAGCCATTTAGAAGCGCTTGGATCACAAGTAACCTTCTAATCCTTTCTGTGTGTATGTTCTGAGTTAGGAAAGGTAGTCGTATAGTATTTAATCTTTTGTTCTAGATTTTCATATGTCTAGGGAAGCGTTTTTTATCCGTAATTCACAATTCTTGCCCAACAAATTGGTGACTCTGCTGGAGAACGAACCCAGAATCTCTAGTTTCGCAGACCAATTTTGGAGCTCTGAAACTGATTTTTCCCCCGAACTTCAGCGGTCAATTGCGTGCAATTGATAAGAATGTTTTGAATGCCCCCTGCAAGAGCACATGTCGAATTCCCCCTACAAGAGTAGGTGCCCCCCAAGATTCATTTCATTCATCTAAGTAGATTACTGGTTACTAATAGTTGGATGGAATGAAGGTTCATTTACGAGATCAGATGGAAGACTCGTCGTAATTAGGAGAGGATTTGTTTCATTTTTTAACGAGCTTGACATAGGAAAAAAACTATGATCATAACCTGTTTCATTTTTTAACGAGGTTGACACAGTAAAAGAACCATCCTCATGGGAAACTGTTTCATTTATCGAGGTTGACACAGGAAAAGAACTATCCTGATCACCTGATTCATTTTTTAACGAGGTTGACACAGGTAAAGAACCATCCTCATTGTGTAGTTGGACTAGTGAGTGCGTGATGGAAAAGACATAGTATAACGGATTCATCATTTAAGGAGCTTGATGAGCACCACAAATAATAAGTTATAACATGCGTTAATGGGTCTTCTCCAGGGTTTTCATTGAATTTTGGAATTTCAGAGGGTAATTTCTGTGAAATCACCGGCCACCAAGGAGAATAACTGATGGGACCAGCTTGATATTTCACTAAAGATGTGAATAAAGGATCAAGCCATTCAGTACTCATAAGGGAGGAACCATATAGGATTCTAGATGATGACATGGGTGAAGTCAATAGACAAAACATTGAAGATGAAGCAACAATAGATGTTATCTCAGCCATGGTCAAATGACCCAATGTATACCCTATAGAATCTATGGGAACTGAAAGTGAAACAGGATCAACAAAAAAAAAGGAAGGTGATTAAGGAAAAGACTCGTACAGGTAAAGCTCCTACCGAAAATGAGTTGGAGTTAAAGGTGTATCGTCTTGTGATATTTCTTCAATCGAAATCAAACTAGGTGGAAAAACTTCGTCGTTTGGCACGAAGTATATTTCAGGTGGTTGACTGCGTGATATGGGAGATTCAATGACTACAATAGATTTTGTAGTGACCAATACAGGAACAACTTCCGGTTGTTCGACTTCGGGGTCAAGATTTTCTCCACTTAGGGAATATAGAAACTAAAATATAAAGGGATGATAGACCCTATTTCATTGGTCCTGGGGATGATGTCTATTTTGACCAATAATAGCTGCCCCATAAAGCACAATGGGATCTGGATCAACTTCCAGTTGAACAACGTCGGGTTCGGGAGGTATGGTATCACAGATTGGATGGATCGTGACCACGGGTAGCTGTGAGGACTCTGTCTCGACAACAATAGACAAACCAGGATTTGTAGAAACAACTTATGCCAACTTTGGTATATGGGAAGATGATGTTTGACCAGAGGTACTGATAGTACTGGATTTGGTAGAGTGATGTCACCTTCGCTGTCCAGATGTAACTTTTGGTGGTAAAGGTGGTTTCAATGCTAGTCTACGTGAATGATGGGGAAAATGATTTTTTTCTTCCACGATGAATGATTTATTTTAACCAAAAAAAAAAAACAAAATAAAAGGGTATTACTAGGAAAAAGGTTTACCAAGAAACTGTGAACTATAGAATACCTCTTGGCGAACCAAGAAGTATGGGCAGGTAATCTCCCCAAATGTTGTGTTTGGTGTATCACAATTTACAAGGCGGTCGACTCGGTTCACTATGTATGGATAGCACCTAAAATTTATCCTCCCAAATATACCTGAAGGTATGTGGAGGCCCAAGTCCGTATTAGCACTATTTGATGCGAAACCGCATAGTCAGAGCACCCCTTTATACTTATCGTACTGTAACATTTCTCGATATAACTGAAAGTATGTGTACGAGCTACGATATACTTACGTACGTGGAGTGAGGTACCACACTCGGAATGTATCACAGACAAGTTAACGACAACTGAAATGTTTTATGACGTCGAAAAAAATCTCTAGCCTAGACCTTCTAAATGTTATCGTTATGGTTCCAATGTTTTGTTAGGTAAATTGAGATTAATTCTATCTTGATCTTGCTTACAATTTTCCTTTCAAAGGTTCACTGCGATGATGTATTGGAAAATTCCTAAAATGCAACTAAAAATGATAAGAAATCTTTCAGTTTCAGTTTCTTCCATGAAAAGCCTAGCTACTAAGGGAAGAGAGAAAATAATTTGTGAGCAAACAAATAAATGAGAAAAACAAATCAATGATCACAAACTAAATGCAGATTTCCTAATGTTCCTTTTTGCAAAACACACAAAAATCCTAAATGCAAATGCAAGTTTTTCTTTTTAGTTTCCTTAATGTTATGAATGCAGAAAAGAAACTAGGTGCATTAGATCAACAATTCAAATGCCTTTTACTTTTGAGAAATGAAGAATACAAACAACAATTTCTCTTTTGAAGGAAAAATGAGAATTTCAACAACAATTTCTCCTATGAAGGAAATGAAGATTTTATGATAATTTCCTATTTCGAAAGCAAATTATTCTTAATGTGACCATAAAAAATACTTTGAAATGAGCTTGTCAATGATAAATAAAAACTTTTTAAATAAACATTGAAAAAAATTTCAGTCAAAGCAGGAAGAAGTATATAGAGTTACTAGTCAATATGAGGATCAAACTTTTCAAAACACAGTAGAAAACAAAATGAAGCAAATTGCAAAGGCAAATTCAAAGGAATCTGGGTGGTTTCAAGAGTCAACGCAGTCTCCAAGGGGAGTTTTACACTAAAATTTGTCACCATGACATTTAGCTGTCTATATGGGTTCATAATTACCTAGTTATTTCTCCCTCAGAGTACTAAAAACATAAAGTTCCTGAACCAAGTCTTGGAACTGGAGAAAATCTCTTAAAAATCCTAAAAAAGCTAACTCTGCACTTTTCCTAGTTATTCCCTACGGTACCGTGGCTAATTTCTATAAAAACTGCGGTACATCCCGCATGTAAAGCTCATTAAAACTACCGACCCTCGTAAAAGGTAAAAAAAGAGAAAAGTAAGTTCTAGAAGCCTAGCTAGTCGAATATTCTCCTAGCTGGGGCCTTCTAGAAGCGCTTTTTGGTCGAGCTTCGCCCCTTCCATTCATGAACCTTCATTCCTTCATAAATGGAGCTATCCCTTGGTTTTTGGAGCTAAAATCCCATGATGAGAGGGCTTTATCCCTTCCTTTTTGGAGCTGAAACTACCTCTCTTCAGCTATAAATTGAGACCAAGTTTCAGTCTCAAGGGTACTTTTTGATACTTAGTACTTGGTTTTGAGTTCATAATGCTTTCTTCTTGCTTTGAAGAGGATACTTAGAACTTGGTAGTTTTGAGGTGAGTTGCTGAAGAAATTATACTCTCCATGTTTAGCATCATTGGCATGAGAGAGATTACATACTCATGGCCATAGTCTTATGCTGATTCAGAGAGTTGGAGTCTTGTCAAACTGAGGAAAATGGTTGTTCGGGACCTCGAAAGAACCTGTACAAGCATTAAGGTGTTAAGGTTGTAAGGTTTATTCTTTTTATCCAAAGATAATAAAAATGGATTCATTTTCTCATTAAATTGTTCATTTATCTTTTGAATGATTTAATTCTTAGATTCCTTGATCACTAAGATAGATTATTGCTTTCGAATTATCATATTTTGCAGATGCTTTTGATCTAGTTTGCCTGTTTTTATTACAGATCTTATATGCTAGATCGATAAATTTTGGAGTGACTGGATTGAAGACCGAGCAAGCGTTGGACTTCAGGTAGGAGTATCTATCCATAGTTAATGAGTAATTCTTAAGCTAAATAGTCTAGAGAAAATGGTCTACATCTGTCTGTTTGTTTCTAGATATCCTTAGGATACTAGGGAGATCGCTCTTATCCGTAAGAGGGATTTGTCCGTGCAACAGGGAGACAGTGCTCTACAACACAGGCCTGAAAGGGATACAATTCTATGAAAAGCACTGTGTCCTGTCTAAGGATGCATTGGGCGTAGTTTATAAGGAAAAATACTACTGTTTAACTCACTATCTTTGCAAATTTGGCTTTGAAAAATTTTAATATTTGTGTGTAACAACTACTGGGTGGATAAACAAATCAAATCAGAGGCAAAGTCACCTACATGTGCTCTTGCAGGGGGAATTCTAAACATTCTTACCAATTGCACGCAATCGATCGCTGAAGTTTAGGGGAAAAATCAGGTTCAGAGCTCCAAAATGAAAATGGTAACTATGGAATGGTAAAGATGAATAGTGAAATTACTTTTAATAGTCATTTAATTATTTTCAAATTAAATTTATTGCTATTACTATAGTTTTATTATGTTTTTATCATGAAACAGGTATTTTTAATCCATTTGATGTTGTTCTGAACATGAAATACAACTGATGAACAGATTAGTCATGCAGATTTATTTCAAAGAATGACTTGACCACAAAGCATACTTTTTCTCCTTATTTTTCGAGCTTTGTTAAAAAAGAAAAAGGATTTGAAGCACACTTTTATCTCTTTTTCGAGATTCGATAATAGCGAAAAAGTAACCCCTGGAGTCTTCTTTCAGCTCTTTTCAAACTCTAATAATGTGAAAAGATCACCGAGCACTTGTCTTTTCAAGCTCGTAAAAGTAAATGAATTGGTATCTACTCGGTGTAATTTTAACCCTTTTATGGACTGAGATAGATTATTTACGAAAAAGGTATACCTTGGTTAAACATGACCAAAGAGGTTCTCTCAGATATTATTTTACACTTTTTCGGATCTGAGTGACAAATTTACGAAAAAGTACTTATGGAGTTTTCTTTCATCCTCTTTTTCAAACTCTCTAAATATGAAAAATGACAGGGCTATCACTGTCGTTAAGCTCATTAAAACATAAAATAGTGACGGGCTTGTCGATCATGGCAAGAATTGAGTTTCATTCATCTCTAGACTCTTTAAATTATTAAATAGCGATACTTTATTTGCCCGAAGGGTTGAATTATAGATCAATAAAATGTTATCCTCCTCAAGCTTGTTAAAAAATAAAGAGGTACTAGTCGACAAATGACCGAGGAAAATTTGGGAAAAGTGAGAAAAATTTCTTTATGGTAGCAAGTCACTCTTGAACATGACACTTCCTTCACTCCATGTCCGTGATGATTTGGGTTGGGTAATCATCTTGACGGTTCATTCACACCTATGGTTCATCATACCTTCACTTTGGTTTTGGGTCAATGCTGCCAACTCATCACAGTGTCGCCGATATGTTCAAGAGAAGTCATCCAGTGAATAAACTCATCCTTATGCAATACCTGTAAACCGTTATTTTCATGACCGTCATCCCTGAAAATTGCTATATCAAGTCATACCCTTGTCTCCTAAATCAGTAACTCCCGTTTCACAATAAGGTGGCTTCCTGTCGACAAAAGATAAATATCCAGGAAGGTCACTTAGAAACATCAGATTCCAGTACTATGAGGCTTGTTAAAGCATCGACAAGATCCTCGCTTCTGGACCTTTGATTGAAAGATTTTGTTTGGCGTTCGACATCAAATCATCTATTCACACCTTACGAAATGTACTGCAGTACCTTGAGGGCCATTTTCATTAATGGTGGTTCTCTCGCGTTTGTTAACAGCTCACATCATTGGCTGGTAATCAAATGATGTCTTTCCATGTTCATCGACAAATCATATATTCGCATGGCTAGACTTGTACCCGAATGATCGAGTGAATGAGATAAGAAGACCCCTGATCTAGTTTTAGCCATCTGGGCTGCGATTTTAGGATTGTTGTACACATCATCTATACGGTGACTTTACATACAGATTGTCATCCAAACATGGGCCTATATCTCTAGGCACGTCTGCATTGGGCAACATTCTAATATCGACGACTTTATGAATTATGTACATGTTATTAGATTGTTTATGTGTTGAACATGGGAATGCCTACCCTCAGCAATTATGATTAAAGAGGATATATCATGATGTAATGTATTGTAAGATTGATGCAGATGACCACTTCACTTCATCTCCAGCCTATCACAGTGTAAAGCATCTCAATCAAATGTTTTTATTATTTTTTTGACCTCATGCTTTAGGGGGAAATTGTTATAGGTAAATTTTGGCATCATTCCCAATGACCTGGTTAACTAGGCATCATCTCCAGGACCAATGACTAAGGGTCCATCATTCCCTATAATTTCAAGTTGCTACATGCCCTAAGGCAAGAGCAAGACAAATCAAGCATGACTTTCATCAAGCAAAGGTTTCCAAGGTTTGAAGTTTATTTTATAGCATATGAGAGCTCACCAACATTGCCTCTAAGGGGACTAAGTGTGTTGCATATGCAGGTAGCCCCATGCAAGGCTGCTCTGCAAAGCACTTCCCGACATCTATGGGTGCGTTGGTCACGTTGGGAGTGAAATTCTCATTGTTTCGGAATCTCCACTTGGCCAGTGCCTTTTAGAAGAGTTCACATGTGTCAAGATTCGAATCTAAGAGTCCATTTGACATCTACATGACTGGGAACATGTATTTCCTATTATTAGAAAGTAATTGATTGCAAAACAACCTTCAGTTCATCTATAAATTGAGCAAAAATCTGAGTGTTTGAGAAGGAAGAATATGAGTAGAGAAATGCTGGTGGATTTTCAATTGAGAGTTAGATTTGTGTAACAGTTGCTTGAGAGATTTATACTGTGATGAGACTGAGGATCATTGCTGGAAGGGTCACTTCAAATCATTCATTGGGTTGTAACCTCTCCTATCATCAATAAAGAATACAACTTACTTTTCCCTATATGCATCTGTATTGACTTTGATTTTCCATATTGTAATATCTTAGTTGATGCATATGGTTTATGCTTTATTGATTTAGCTAACTAACTTGAATAGACATCTGTATTATTGCTATCTTATGTTGTTTTAGTGTTCTTTCTTGCAGGAAGCATTTTGCCTACAACCCGCTTAAATTTGAAGTTACAACGGAGGCGACATAAGGAGCCATTTAGAAGCGCTTGGATCACAAGTAACCTTCTAATCCTTTCTGTGTTTCTGTTTTGAGTTAGGAAAGGTAGTCATATAGTCTTTAATCTGTTGTTCTAGATTTTCATCTGTCTAGGGAAGCGTGTTTTATCCTTAATTCACAATTTTGGCCCAACAGAGCCTAGAATTGAAAGGATCAACATCGACATCGAGTAAATGACCGCATAAGTAGTGAGGTAGGCTCCCACCCTTTCTCTTATTATTTAGATGTTAAACTAGGAAATATTGTATTATTTTTCACAGTTGTTACTAGACCAAGTCATTGGGCTAGAGGGATCACTTCTTTCCGAAGAAGGGATTCCCCTGTGTAACACCCAAACAAGATTTCCATCATCAAAAGGGTCCCTACCCATCAAAAGAAGAGAGATGTTAGGAGTTTCCTAAGCTTATGTGGTTATTATATAAGGTTTATCAAATATTTTAGTAAAGTGGCTTCACCAATGTTTGGATTCTTGGCCAAGGATTTAGATTTGTGTTGGACAAGTAGCTGCCAAGAGGCCCTAAAAATATTAAAAGAAAAATTGACCACTGCACCAATACTTAGGGTCCCGAATGGGCTCAACCTTTCCATATCCATACTGATGCATCGACAAAAGTTGTGGGGGAAGCCTTGGGACAAGTAGATGATAAGTTTCTATATGCCATTTATTTCATTAGTAAAAATTTGTCTAAGGCTAAATTTAACTACACTGTCACTGAAAAATAACTCTTAGTTGTTGTAGACCCCTTGAAAAAATTCAGGCACTATATCATTGGATACCAAAATTTTGTGCATATTGATCATGCAACTTTTAAATTTTTTTTATGAATAATCCTGACGTGAATGTTAGGATAATTAGATTGTTTTTATTATTATAACAGTTTGATTTGACTATCATTGACAAACCAAGAAAAGAAAATGTAATTGCAGATTTTTTGTCTAGAATTACTCTGCCTACAGGTAATGAAGAGATGGTCGATGATAAACTTCCAATTGAACACCTATTTTCTATCTCACTCCTCTATCCTTGGTTTGCTGACATTTCAAACGACCTGGTTGCTGGGAGGTTTCTTCCAAATCTGTCATCCAGGGACAAGAGAAGAATTGTGAGGAAAGGCACCCCTTTCACTTGGATTGGGAGGAATCTTTTAAAATTGGGACCAGATCATATTTTGAGGAGATTTGTAAGGGAAGACGAAGTTTTTGACCTCCTCTAAGCATGCCATGATGGGCCCTGTGGGGGTCATTTTTCTGCTAAAGGGACAAATTTTCAAGTTCTACAAGTTGGAGACGATTGGCCCACTCTCCATCAAGATGCAAGGAGTTATACCAATAGATGTGATCAGTTCCAAAGGATGGGGAAACCCACACCCAAGGATGATATGTCTTTGCAACCTCAAGTGGCCTTAGATCCATTTGACTTCATTGGGCCAATTGATCCACCATCACGATAGAGGAAATACATTATTGTGTGCACTGACTATTTGACAAAGTGGGCCAATACAAAGGCTATCAAAGAAGCAATAGAGCAGAAAGTAGAAAAGTTTTTAAAGGAAAACATTTTCTATAAAATTGGATATCCAAGGGAGATAGTCACTGATAAAGAAGATCAATTCACACCAAATTTTATTTAGAATATCCTAAGGCAGTGTAATATCAAACAAAAAACATCTAATTCCTATCACCCTCAAGAAAATGGGAAAGTAGAGGTCACAAATAGGGAATTGGAGAACATCCTCACCAAGGTTTTTAACAACAACAGGAGATATTGGCCACATAGATTAGTGGAGGCCACTTGGGCCCATAACACCACTTAGAAGACAACCATTGGGTTCATTCCATATGATTTCATTTATGGGAAGAAAGCATCACTTTCTATTTAGTTTGAATATGATACTTTGATAATGGAAACCCAATTGGACTTAGATGTCACAAGAACACAACAAGAAATTTTTCTCCAACTGAATGACTTGGATGAGTTCAGATTGCACACTCTCCTCCACGCTGAAGTTATAGAACTGCAAAGTAAGGTCTTGCATGACAAGCATATCAAGGAAAAGCATTTTCAAGAAGGGGATTGGGCCTTGTTTTATGATTCTAGATTCAAATATTTTAAAGGGAAACTAATGAAAAGATGGTTGGGCCCATACCTGATAAATAAATGTCATGAAAATGGAGCTATTCAGATCATAACCATTGATGAGGAAGGGATCCCCTTGCTTGTAAATTCTTATAGGCTGAAGCTATACATGAGACCTATGTCAAAGGAAGATTTCATCGATACCATTTGTTACACAGCATTTTGTCACTGTCCCTGCAATCCCCATCTCGCCCATTGGAGGGTCATTTCTGTGACAATAAGCAGTGTCATGCCTTGCAAATACCATCATTGTATCCCTTTACATGAGAGTAATATTCCTTCTCTTGATAATTCCCTAAGCAGAGACTCAAAAACCCTTGTTTTTGCCTTGGCATGGGTAGTCAGTTATGCCCTCACGCCAAAGAGGAATATTAACATTGGGCCCTGCGCCAGCTGGCGCTTTGTCCCAATTTTCCACCCGCGTCAAGCTGTTTATGGAATGTTTTTTAAAAATAGAGGCGAAGATTCCACTTCAACAACTTCAAGGATGAGTCATTGGGAGTGATTGGACTGAATAACCATGGAATCCCTCCTTTAGTTTATGGTTTTCACCTCCCATGAGAACCTCCTAAAGGATAGACCTCCCTCCCACCTTTGTAGGGATCCTAACCTCCTCCTTTTCCTCTATAAAAAGAAGCTATATGTCTTAGCATAAACTAGTTGAACTTGGAGAATTGAACATACCATAGCAGAGCTACTAGAGAGATAGAATAAGAAGGAATTACGTTGAGAGAGGTTGAGTCCATGTCTTTTGAGAGAGCTTGAGTCCATGCCTTCATCCCGTCTAAATTCCCTGACGAGCATCTGAGATACACTCTGACTGAACCCCGCTGGAGGAGACTACGACGTCAAAGCATTGGTTGTAACTCTTCCTTCTATTAATACATATATGTGAATATTGTTTGGTTCCCATTTTGTATTATGTTAGATGTTTAATGCAATATGCTTAGCCCTCTTTGACTGGCTAGTAGTTATGAGTGAAACCATTATGTCGTATATTTCTCTTGTTTGTTGTTCTATGTGTAGGTATCTGAGCGTAACAATGGAAGGATTGTGACTTGCCAAGGTAGGAGTGAGAGGCCACTACCACTATAGCAACGAGGACAGCGTTGGACTCCAGGTAGGTCGATCTACTGTGTCCAATTTTCATTCAATAATTGGGAATCAACACTCTAGCATGTCTCTTTGTTTCTAGACCCACTCTAGGGCTAGAGGGATCATCTCTGTCCGCAGAGAGGATTACCTGCTTAGAAAATTGGCGACTCCACTGGGGATCAGTGTGATTGTGTCGTTTCATCTTGTTTGGTCAATTTCTCTTATTGATTTGCTTATCTTTCTTTTTCTGGTTTGCTTACTTCGTTTACATCCTCTGTTCAGCTCCAGAGTGTCAAGATTGACCTCTGCTCATTGAGCTTTGGTTTTTCCTCTTTCTCCCATATTTATTTGGCTTGGAACACTTTCCATCTAAACAGTCGTGTCGATTGGCGTAGGTTTCTCTTGTTGCAGTCGTGCCAACCCTTGTATTGCACAGATTACAGCCTTACAGTCGCGCCGACTCTTGTAGGATTTGGTTTGACCTCCTTAATGAGTATTTTGGTCAATTGTGCTTGCTTCTGGGTTATTTTATATGTGTAATTATGCCTTTGGGACTATTTTTACTAATGTCAACTTTCTTTTCTTAGCCTTTTGTCTATATTCTTATCGGTGTGAATTGAGGCCTTAAGGTTTTTAAGGGTTTGGTGCACTAAGCCTTATGTTTGGGAACCAAGTCATTTTGATTGTTGCCAGTCTCATTCTTGGATCAATTGCACTTAGTTTTCTTGATATTTTTGAGTGATTGCTTTGGTTTCAGAGTCATTTTGTTTCTAGATTGATTCTTCTCCTTGTTTCTCTAAGAATAGATTACATTGCTTGTTTTGGGTCATTTTGAAAACTTTCTCTTGGTTTGGAAGATTGCGGCATTAGTTTGAAGTGCTTTCTTATGTTTGTTTCGCATTTTATTGAGTCATTCAATTTCGATTCTTACACAACACTCAAGCTAGTGTTTGTTTTCATGTTTCATATGATTAGTGCATCGTGTACTTCTTTCCATTGAAAAAAAAAAAAACATATTTTTCATTCTTTCTCTGCATTGAAAGTGAAATAATCTTTTGCATAACTAGCATATTATCTAGGAAAGAGTTTCATTTTTGTTTCATTTTGTTAGATGCATTAGTGGATTTCTTTGCATACTTTCATTGTTTTCTTGTTTTAAAGATCTCTATCCTTCTCGTAACTAGCATTCATTGAATCAGAAATGATGTTCATTTGCATATAGCTTGCACTGTTAGGAATTTTGAGATCCAAATTCGATAGGGCCTTAAAACTGAAAATAATCCAAGATCAACTTTAAAATTAATTTAATTAACCTAAGGAAGCATTGAAACCTAATGAAACATTTCTAGTGGTCTAGGCTAGAGATGTGTTTCGGTGTCTTAAAACCTAGTAGTTGTCGTTCGCCATCTGGCTTTAGACAGCGCTAGTACGGACTTGTGCTCCCCGTACCATCGAGTATATAAAGGGATACCCCTCTAGGTTGCAATCATTTTATCCATAGGAAGTCGATTCTACCGCCTTGTAACCGTGATACAATGAACACAGCATTCAGGGAGACTACCTGCACATAAGTTAAGTCCTTGGTCATTTCTTTTTCATTTGATCACCAAGGTGTATATGGCATTTCATGGAAACTTGGTACGCCCTCTTTCTTAGAGTACCTGAGTAGTCATTTTGATCTTTTCGTGACTCCTTAAAAAGAGAAGAGATCGTCGAGTGCTTGTCCTTTCATGCTCGTTTCAACTTGAAAGTGATAGAGTCACCTTTTGCCTGTTTCTCGACTCTTAAAATATGAAATGGCAGAGTTTTGTTTCAATGTCTTAAGAAATTAACTGCCCACGAAATATTCCTGGTTAAAGTTATCTTCCTTAGTATTTTGTTTTAAGGTTGTTTCCAATGGAAAATTTTCTGGGGTTTATCACCCAAGAAATCCCTTCCAGGGGGAATCCTAGTCCTTTTTCTGCTTTTGGGAACGTTATTGCTCCTTATATGGTGACATTGTCCCTACCTGGGTTAACTGTTGGGTTCCCTGTTTGGTTGTTTTTGACCTCTGTGGTCTCAAGTGTTCCACCCACTGTGCAACCATCCCCTCCACTTGAACGACATCATGTTGATTCTAAGGTGGACCTCTCCCCTTCTTCACTTGTTTCTTCATCCTCCTCTTCTACTTCTCTTGGTGAAACTCTAGATTCTAGTAACCAGGTGGATAAGAAGAAGAAGAAGAAGATGAAAAATAATAAGTTAGCTAAAATAGAGGCTAACTCTGCAGTTATCGCGTCTTAGGCACCTTCCATTGATCAATCATCCGACCTTCCACAGAAAGTCAAATTCCTTTGGATGTTGTGCAAAGGTAACCATCTTCTTCGAGACTTTCCTGGTATTCCTAAGGTACTCGAAGCATGGTCTAGCGGTCATCCGTCGTTGCCTTTGGCTTCTAGAAGTCATGTTGGTGACACATCTTTGACTAGCCATGATAAGACTCATAAGAAACAGGGTGATATTGCCAATCCCTGTAAGTTGTGTGAAGGGCATCATCCCATTCACCTTTTTCCATACATGGATGAAGCCAAGAGAGTTTTGGACAACCCTACTATTTCTGCACCCTTCCTTCTGGCTGGTTACCAGAAGCTTTCTTCGAGTCCTTTGCTAGTTGATTATACGATTGATTAAGATTCATCTTTGATCGATCCTGATCCCTCAGAAATTCAAATTCATGAATCCGTTCCCGACCAACCATTGGTTGAGGAATCGGTTGATCTAATCTCGCCTATGGTTCATCAATTCTTTTTCGTTGAGAGTGGATCTCTTTCCCCCCACGTTCTTCTTGTTTCTTCAAATTCCTCGGACTTGGAGAAAGGTTCTCCTGGCCCTGTGACTCAAGAAGTTGCTCTTCCTACTCCCATGTCTGTTGTCCAAGAGGATGCTCCTCTTGCTCTGGTAACACCAATGGATGACCATCTCAGTTCAATGGTACCCCCTCAAAGTAGTTTGGTCACTTCCTTCGATTGGAGTCGATTTGCGGGATACCACCTTCCTTCCTATGTGCCTTTTGAGATCACGGTATATACCTTTGATGTGGCCATACCTAGCACAATTATAGATGAAGGTGCGTATGTTAGTATTTTGTCTTCAACTACTTGGCAAGCTTTTCGTTCTCCACTGCTTGTGCCTGTTACGCAGAATCTGTTGGCATTCAACAGAGGAACTAGTCAACCATTAGGGAGCCTTCCAAAGTTTCCTATTACTTTGGGAGGGAAAACCGTCTATATAGACATGATGGCAGCCCAAGGTCCCTTGGATTTTAATTTACTCTTGGGGCGTGACTATGATTATGCCATGGGCAAGCTTGTCTCCTCCCTCTTTCATGTGATTTGTTTTCCACACAAAGGTCGGATCATGACCATTGATCAACTTTCATTCTTTGGTCCTGATATGGCAGCTGGCCCACCATTGTCTCTACTGGATCTTTATCCACCAATTTTACCTTCCCCACCGCAGGTTAATTATGTGGCTACATGTCCCATGCCCACATTCAGTGATAGCGTCGTTGTGCATCATGTGCTGGGGGCATTGGGTCCTGATTTCCGAGATGATTTTCTCCCATCGGATGAGAAAATATTGGAAGCCATGACTTCTTATTCGTGATGATCAGGTCGTCAGAGCACAATTCGTTTTCTTATGTCAAGCTCCTTAAAAATGAAAAAAGCTCATCCAAGGATAGTTCGTCTTCTATGTCAACCTCATTAAAAAAATGAATTAGCTCCCGAGGATAGTTTGTATTCTATGTCAACCTCGTTACAAAAATGAATTAGCTCTCGAGGATAGTTCTTTTACTCTGTCAACCTCGTTAAAAAATGAAACATGTTCCCGTTATATTCGAGCTTTTGATTAGATCTCGTAAAATCCCAATCGAGTATTTTTCTTGATTTCGTACTTGAACCTTCATTCCATACACCTGTCAGTAACTAGCAATCTACTCCAGTGAACACACTGAAGCTTGGGGTGCATGTACCTTGAATTGAGTCACAATGCTGGGGGCATGAAAATCATTTTTCAAGCATAGTTTATCTTTGTTTCAAGCTTGTGTAAAAATGAAACCAATTCCAAGCAGAGTTTACCATGTTTTCAAGCTTGTGTAAAAAATAAAACCATTTCTCATTTTACTTTTTGTGATTACCATTTTATCAGACTATTTTTCTAGATGCGCCTTGGTTTTCTCATTCCATCGTCACCATCTGCTTGGCCGATCATACGTCTTCACTTGATTGTTTTACCCATTCCCGAAGAACCGCTGCAATGAGTGGTCTTGTTAGCCAGCCACTTGACCTCTACTTGTTCTGAGCAGTTCCGCCATCACTGGAACTAGTTGCTACCCTTAATACCACTCGTTATTCCAGGAGGAGTCAACTTTCAGCTCTTTTCTGACTCTCTAAAATTGAAAAGATTGTCGAGACTCTTGTCATTTTGAACTAGTTAAATGGCTGCGAAACGATATCTACCCAGTATAAGTTTACCCCTTTTTCAGGCTAGGATAGATTATATACGAAAAAGGAATACCTTAGCCTATCGCGACTAAGAGGTTCTTTTAGATATTGTTTTCTACCTTTTCGGATCTAGGAGACTATTTATGAAAAGGGCCATGATGGAGTTTTATTTTCTGCCTTCTTTTCAAACTCTCTAAACATGAAAAGATGCCGAGTTCTCCCTTTGTCAGACTCATTAAAACCTGATGACATCGGATTTCGTCGCTATGACGTTACTCGAGTTCCTCCTTCCTAGGGCTCGTAAAATGTACTAGGTTGGGTTTGTCCAAAGGAAAAACTTACAACACAAGCATATTCTATCGCCTTCAAGCTTGTTTTAAAAAATAATTAGGTTACTTGCCAGAAATGGTGGGGGAAAATGGAACCAATTTTTAGTTATGTTGGTAGCATTTCGCTCTTGAACATGGCACTTGTCTGCATTCATATCGGGTTGGGGACATCTCATTTCATCATTTTTTCCTCCATGTGTTTGGGTAATCTCTTTTGAGATCGTCGTCATGACCTCAAATCCTTTGATGTCAAATACTGCCAAATCCAGTGTTGTGTTGCTGATATATTCAAGAGAAGTTTGCCTCTACAGTTTTCAACCTCCCTCTGATTCTCTATTGGTCCTATTTCACTATCATCATGTTCCTCTCTTTCGTATTGATGATGTGAGAAACATTATGGCCCACCTTTGATCAGGTCATTTCCTATCGACTTTAGCTCATCATCCAGGAATTTGATCTAGAGACTCCCTTCTGGTACCTTGGAGCCTACATGCCTCAATGGCAGGTTCTTCACATTCGACGCAAGGTCCACCTCACTGGCCTTCGATCGAGTGATTCTCCAGGTGTTCGACACCAAATCACTGTTCACATTCCATGGATTGTACCAGTTGTACCTTGAGAGCCATTTTCATTATTGGTGGTTTCTCTCGTGCCTGTTAACAACTTTCACCATTGGTTGGTAATCAGGTGATTTTCTTACATGTTTGACTTCAGTTCATATATTCACATGCTTGAATTTGTACTTTTTCGGGTCAATATGGAGTGCAAGACCCTGGGTTTTGTCTAATAAAGTCCAGGTTGTGAATTCTTGTGGATTATGATGACTTATTGCATGACTCTTTGGATTGGATGGTTGTGACCATACCTGAGTCTATTTGTTGATCCTTGCTACTGGATGGCTGCATCCATACCTCGGATCTCAGTTTTTATGTACTCTATTATGGATGGCTGTGCCCATACCACATGTTCATGTATCAGGGATATCAGTTGTATTTGTAATTGCAGGTTTTTCGACAGCGGTGTTTGGTTTGAACGTGTTCTCATAAATCATTTCACCCCTCCCTCTCCCTCGGACCTCATGCTTTAGGGGGCATCTGTTACACAACATTTTGTCACTATCCCTGCAATCCCCATCTCTCCCATTGGAGGGTCATTTCCATGATCAATAAGCAGTGTCATGCCTTGAAAAGACCATCAATGTATCCATTTACATGAGATTAATATTCATTCTGTTGACAATTCCCTGAGAAAAGACTTAAAAACCCTTGTTTTTGCATTGCCGCGGGTAGTTAGTTATGCCCTCGCACTGAAGAGGAAGATTGACATTGGGCCCTGCACCAACTGGCGCTCTGTCCTAGTTTTCCACCTGCGCCAAGCTGTTTATGGAATGTTTTTTAAAAATAGAGGTGAAGATTCCACTTCAACAACTTCGAGGATGAGTCATTGGGAGTGGTTGGACTGAATAACCACGAACTCCCTCCTTTAGTTTATGGTTTCCACCTCCCATGAGAACCTCCTAAAGGATAGGCCTCCCTCCCACCTTTTTAGGGATCCTAACCTCCTCCTTTTCCTCTATAAAAAGAAGCTATCTCTCTTAGCCTAAGCTAGCTAAACTTGGAGAATTGAACATACCATAGCAGAGCTACTGGAGAGATAGAATAAGAAGGAATTACATTGAGAGAGCTTGAGTCCATGTATTTTGAGAGAGCTTGAGTCCATGCCTTCATCCCGTCCGAATTCCCTAACGAGAATTTGAGACGTGCTCCGACTGAACCCCACTGAAGGAGACTGCGACGTCAAAGCATTGGTTGTAACTCTTCCTTCTATCAATACATATACGTGACTATTGTTTGGTTCCCATTTTGTATTATGTTAGATGTTTAATGCAATATGCTTAGCCCTCTTTACCAGCCAATGATGAAAGCTGTTAACAGGCATCAGAGAAACCACCAATAATGAAAATGGCTCTCAAGGTACAACTGATACAATCCACAGAATGTGAATAGTGATCTAGCATTGAACACCCGCAAAATCACTTGATTGAAGGCTAATGCGGTGGACCTTGCGTCGAATGCGAAGAACCTCCCATTGAGGCATGCAGACTCCAAGGTACCAGAAGGGAGTCTCTAGATCAAATTATCGGATAATGAGCTGAAGTCGATAGGAAATGACCTGATTGAAGGTGGGCCATAATGTTTCCGACATCATTGATATGAGACAGAGAAGGTGGGCCAATTTTTTAAGCAGGTAAATCCTCTCTGCGGAAAGAGATGATCCCTCTAGCCCTAGAGTGGGTCTAGAAACAAAGAGACGTGCTAGAGTGTTGATTCCTAATTATTGAATGAAAATAGGACACGGTAGATCGACCTACCTGGAGTTCAACGCTGTCGGTGTTGCTATAGTGGTAGTGGCCTCTCGCTCTTGCCTTGGTAAGTCACAATCCTTCCGCAGTTACTCTCGGATACCTGCACATAGAATAGCAAACAAGAAAAACATATGAGATAATGGTTTCAATCATAACTACTAGCCAGTCAAAGAGGGCTAATAATATTGCATTAAACATATAACATAATACAAAATGGGAACCAAACAATAGTCATGTATATGTATTGATAGAAGGAAGAGTTACAACCAATGCTTTGACGTCGCAGTCTCCTCCAGTGGGGTTCAGTTGGAGCGCGTCTCAGATGCTCGTCAGGGAATTTCAATGAGATGAAGGCATGGGCTCAAGTTCTCCCAAAAGACATGGACTCAAGCTCTCTCAACATAATTCCTTCTTATTCTATCTCTCCAGTAGCTCTGCTATGGTATGTTCAATTCTCCAAGTTCAGCTAGCTTAGGCTAAGAGAGATAACTTCTTTTTATAGAGGAAATGGAGGAGGTTAGGATCCCTACAAAGGTGGGAGGAAGGCCTATCCTTTAGGAGGTTCTCGTGGGAGGTGGAAACCATAAACTAAAGGATGGATTTCGTGGTTATTCAGTCCAACCACTCCCAATGACTCATCCTTGAAGTTGTTGAAGTGGAATCTTCACCTCTATTTTTAAAAAAAATTCCATAAACAGCTTGGCGCGGGGTGCAAACTGGGACAGAGTGCCAGCTGACATGGGGCCCAGTGTTAATCCTCCTCTTCGACGCGAGGGCATAACTGACAACCCGCGCCAAGGAGAAAACAAGGGTTTTTGAGTCTCTGCTCAGGGAATTGTCAATAGAAGGAATATTACTCTCATGTAAAGGGATACAATGATGGTCTTTGCAAGCATGAAACTGATTATTGATAACGGAAATGACCCTTCAATGGGCGACATGGGGATTGCAAGGAGAGTGAAAAAATGTTGTGTAACACCATTAGCATAGAAGTCAATGTGATAGGTATTTTCATGGCTTCTAGTCTACAACACTCGTATAAATTTGAAAAAAAACAAAAAAAATAAAATAAAGAGGCCTATATGAAAACATCTATGAGGCACCTGAGGCCAACTCCAGGGTTGAAAACCTCTCTGAGGCAGCCTAGGAGGAAATAAAAAGGAAGAAAAACAGTAAATATCCCTAGGTGAAAACCTCCTCTAAGGCACCTAGGGCAGGCATGAAGGTTGAAAAAATCCTCAGATGTAGCCTTATTGTCTCAAGAAAAAAGAGAAAAAAAAAACAACAAAAGGAAATAAAAACACAAGGAAGAAGATTATACCATGTATGTTGACTTTTCTCTTATGTTGTAAGATTATACACAGTGGCAGATATCATGGCCACAAACCTAGAATTTACAAGATAACATCCATTATTCCATCCATCCACCTCATATCCATCATCCATTCATATTATCATCTATCCCCACCATCCCATCAGCATAAAATTCAAATTTCACCTCGTCTCTGTGATGCTACAGGAAGGACTTGTATTTCCATAGGAAGGTCTTGTAGTGCTATAGAAGGATCCTATAAAGCTACATGAGGGAGATTCAAGGAGGAGGACAACCCAAAAAGAACATTAGGGATCTAAAAAATGACGAATAAGGTTCTCCAATAATTTTCCATAATCCATCCATCACCCATCCACCCTATCTCACCAAAAATTTGTCCAAATTCTCCACTCTGCCCTACCTTTTTAAAAAACATAGAAGCCATAATTTTTTCCTACCAGTGTTTGAAATACTCCTTCATGACCTTAACATTGTCCCCAGGACCTTTCATCATCTACCTCATCACCCTCATGTAGACTGAAGACTTAAAGGGGAGATTAAAGGAATGTTACAGGAAGAAACCTCCTCCTATAGAATCTTGTACAAACACCGCAAAAATGATTGATGTTATTATTTTCTATCATTAGAATGGATTAATAAAGATTATATGTAACTATGAAGAAGACAAATCATTCCCAGGGAGGTTTTCCACAAGCAAAAATAGCTTGGAACCAGAGAGACACCTGCAAACACAAAAAACAAACAGCATTCAAGGTATCATAAAAAAAGGAAGATATGCATAGGAAATGAGTCAGAGAATCAATGTCCTTGATGTCAATGATATATGATCCAAATCCAACATTCCAACCTCTACAAAATTTTGATTCTCAGGTAGGCTTAGGTATGGAAAACCCTTATCTCCTCCCTATTTGTAAATAAATAAAGTGTGAAAAATTCAAGAAGGAATGTTTTAATAAGCTGGAGGTGGCCAGTTAACTTGGCCACCCTCGACTAGTGAACTAAATTTGGGTTTGTCTCTCATGAAACATGGAGATGTCACATCAAATGAGTTAGATGTTGGGAAAAATACTGAGAGGGGGCGGTGAAACAATATTTTAAAAACTCACTTAACTATTTCTTTTATTTCGATTTTTGTACGCTACTTTCATAAAGTGAACCTGTGTATGTACGCAACTTTCATGAAATAAAAGAACATGTATCTAGTAGAATTATAATTCAGATAAATATTTATCATTTTAACCCAAACCCATGCATCATTATTTTATTAGACATTTGATAAACAATAAACATGTCCAATAAGAACAGAATAAAGAATCACACATAATCAACACACATGAACACCAGGATTTAAAGTGGAAACCCAATGTGGGAGAAAACCACCGCTGCTTTCATCTCTGTCTTCAATCTTTATTATAGTGAAATTTTCCTACAATATTGTACTGACGTAGACTCATACCAGCATGCAAGCACCCACCTACTGAAGGCTACAACCTTCACTCATTATCCAACTCCTACTGGAAGGGAGCTCCAACCCCCTGATCTCGTTTACTAGTACCCACTAGAAGGGAGCTATAACCCCCTGTTTTGATCACCAACTACTACTGGCAGGAAGCTTCAAATTCCTCACTGAAGGCTCCAACCATCATCGCCATCGTGGACCACGTTTCATAAATTTTCACACTGGATCCACCTGCTTCAACACATCACAACTTGTAGGCCTCTTTTCATCAAATTTTCAGACTAGACCCACTAACATCATTTAAGCCAAATACTATATATCAAAGTAAAACTGACCAAATCATTCAACCAATTGTTGAATAAAAATAACCAATCAACCAATCAACCATTGAATCGAACACTCACTCAACCAGTAGAAAACCCAAATCAACCAAATTCTTCTTAGGAATTCAAAATAGTGAGATCACTATAAATAGAATATCATAACATAGCCCAAAACACTACATTAAGATAATGAATCAACTGTAACCCTAATTATTCATAAAATATAATATGTATGTTAATTCGCTTAAGCCAACTTGCGTGTATACATGATTTTCAAGGGTGCAACCTATGTATAGATCTCACCTACTAAGTTATGAACAACAGTCAATCTGAACCAGACACAGAATTGCACACAGACATGTTGAATTATTCTGTCAAATTACAGATCTCTGAAACCCCATATAGTTAACTGCATCATGGATATTATTCAACAAATCAAAATTAAATCAAGTCAACTTTAGTCATTACTACTAAGCCTAGATCAACATGAATACTTCATTGGAAAACAACAGAAAAACAACAACATTGATTAGAATGATCATACATATTCTTCAGTAGAAACCCTGAATGATGTACGCGCCTTTTCTAAAGCAATTTTGCGTGTACACACACCTTCACATAGACCGACCCATGTGCAGATCTAATTTTTTTTACCTATAATGGCACTTCACTTCAAGACTTTAGACAGACCCAAATCATAATATTCAAAGAGAAAAACATATATCAAATCATAGATCTTAGTCAATCCATAAGCATATCATACAATGGATAGCCATTTCAGGTCTCATGATCCTGATCCATTATTGTACTCACAAGTGCATAGTTATTTCAAATTAACTAGTTAAATATAGCCCATACCATGCAAATATACTTCATATTTAAGTATCCATTAATCACCGTTACTCATGCACACTTTTATACTTTGATCTTAACCTCCTTATATAGTTTGATCCTTAGCCAATACCACATGCCAAAACCACACTAGTGTCAGTGGTAATATTTGAAGAGATCAAATAGTCGTTACTATGCTCAATATTGTGGGCTAATACCATCGCAAATACCCTTGGTATTTAATAAATTATAGTGCAAAAAATGTACGTGACTTTACTTCTGCATACCCACGTGTGTACGTGACTTGGCCTCATAGAACCCGCATATATTTCTTCAAATATTAACCTTCATAATTCTTTTGTCTCTGATCTGCAAACCTCTATCCCATAATTTTGTCACTCTATTCCATCATTATGTCACCTGTGGACTTACTTGTGAACTCATCTGTTTACCATGTACTTAGATCGGTTACAAGTGGGTTGACATCAAGGACAACACATTCATCATAATGCCTTGGAACCAATTATGATGTATGATTATTTTCTATTTGATCAAGTTCTTCATTCATGGCCTTAACATAAAATTCATCTTTTCTAGCTTGATTTAAATTTTGGGGTTCAATAGCGGATAATAAAGCTAGATAACTAGGATTTCCCACAATAGATCTTCTTGTTTGCACCCGAGCTTCTTTTTCACCTAGAATTTGAGATTCTGGATGATTCTTCACTAGAGAAATTTTCAGGTCTAAAATGGGCCTCCTAAGAAAAATGTACAACCAAAATAAACTTTATCAGAATCCGATGATTCACAACGTGTGATGATGTCAACCATGGGGATGATTCACCATTTTTGGGGCAAAAATTAAAATATTAAAAAACAATAAAGCTACTTTTTCAACTTGCATTAACTTATATCCCCAAGCAGCCTTACTCAAATTTCGAGTGGGAGTACTTGGGATGAAAAATTTAATTCCGCATTCAAATAGTGCCCATGTTTCACATTGACAAGACACAAAAAATGAGAAATACGTGAAAAAACGTGATTACAATCACATTTTTCATGCATTTCTCATTTTTTGTATAGCAGGGTCCATCAAAAGTATGCAACATGGGTACTCGGATGAGGAATCAAATGTTTCATCCAACGAGTGTTATCGCTCGAAATTTGAGTAAACCCATAGGGAGATAAGTTGAAAATACAAGTTGAGAAATTAGTTTTTTCTTTTTTCCCTCGAAAATTTGATGATGTAATCTAATATTATTTTATTGTTTCCACTATTATTTTATAATTGACTTAGGAGGCTCGGTCTATACCCCAAAATTATCCTAATGTTTGAAAATACCTTGATGGAGTATTTTCCCTATCATTAGTGCCTTCTTTCGGTGCTTCATTGGTTTCTTCTTTTATATCCCTTTGGTTTGATGTGGGAAAGCATTCATCATCATCATCATCATCATCAGCTGTTACCTTTTTGGAACCTGGTAATGTTCATCAAATACAACATTAATACATTCAACAATCTTTCAAAGCATTTTAATGTAACATTTGTATCCTTTGCTTATATAGGAGTAACCAAGAAGAATTACTTCATCTTCCCTAGCTTCAAACTTACCAATATTTTCATCATTATTCTTTATGTAGCATTTACTTCAAAAGACTCTAAAATTATTTACGGTAAGAGGCTTACCATAGCAAAGTTCATAAGGAGTTTTATCTCATAGTAGAAATAATTAATATAATAATTTAGCAAGTGGCTTGTGCTATGCTTGATGAGTGAGGTACACCTCATACATTATGGGGTAACATGACACCACATCTAGCACATTCTAGAGAATTCATCAATAAATAAGATTAATTATTGTTATCCTCGAGGTGATTTTTTCCTTACAGGACCACATAAAATAATATGAATAAGTTCAAGAGGCTTACTAGTTGATCCTTCTTTGGCATTGAATTGTACCTTGGTTTTCTTACCGAATTGACATGACTTGCATATGGTACTTTCTGGCAGAGTCATCTTAGGAAAATCATGAAAGGCTCTAAGCTTGCTTGACTTGTGTAATTGAGAGAAGCTTAGATGTCCCAATCTTTTGTGCCATAGCCATATTTCTTCTATTTTTTCTAAGTAACATTTTTCCTGACCGCCTTTTAGGACATAAAGATTAATTGGATTTCTTGTTCCCTTTATTATGGTCTTCCCTATATCAAGCTCACAAACCAAAAATTATTTTGATCTGAAAACAACTTCATTTCCTTGGTCACACATTTGACTAACATTCAAAAAGTTGTCCTTTAATCCATCAATAAACATAAAATTCCTAACTTTAACCTTTTCTTTTATAATGACATATCCTTCACCTTTAATGACAATAGGGGAGTCATTTCCAAAAGTAACATTCTTTTCCTTCTAATTCATTGTATGAAATGAGCTTATGTTTATATAATGTCTCGTGTTTTTAGTATCTGTTGTCAATGTACCACTTATTTTCTTGATCACCTGCATACAATTCTATACCACAGTTTTTAGATTCTAAATTCATCCTTTTCCATAATTTAGAAGTTGTGGTTATCTTCTCCTTGTGATATGTTGGCTACCTTTTTCTTTTTAATTTATATTCCTCATGACCAATGTTATTTCAGAACAAGCATTCAATTCCATCTTAAAGAGGTGATAAATTGTTATAAGTGTTTTTCTTGATTTCTATCTCATTCCTTTGGTTTCTTGCTTCTCTTGTCATGATGGTTTTGTTTGCAACACATTGAGAAAATTTGTGACCAAAATTATGACATGAGAAACATTTTCCATGCAATTATAATTTTCTGTCAGCATAGTATCTTCTGGTGTTGTTTACCTTTTGATTGAAGCTTTTGTTGTTGCTTACCCTTGTATTAGAGTTGGCATGATTTACCTGCGATGTATCAGTATTATTTTTCTGAAAGCTAGAGTTCCGCTGACTAGTTTTTACTGCATTAAGATAGCTTCCTATTATTGCATAGGGATTTTTAATCTTTGATGTTTCTCCACTATATCCGAGACCTGTCTTCATAAGATGAGAGCATTAAACCTTGCTGATTTCATCTAAGGTTTCAAATCCTTTATAAACTCTAAGATTTAGAGTTTTTGTATTCTTAAGATATTTTCTTACACTTACTATTTCATATTCTAACTTTTCATTATGCTTCTCCTTTTCTATGAGTTGTTTTTTTAAAGTATCTATTTCTATTTTATCTTCTTCTAAACATACATTAAGTTGAGTGATTTCTTCAAGAAACTCTTTCTCTTCTAAGGCATCCATAAATTTGTCATTAGACTCATTAGTACTTCTATCAAATTCCATGATTAATTTATAATCTTGATCAGACTCCCCTTCTTCACTATTAGACCAACCATCACTATCTTCATTGGTATAATAATTTTCTTGTTTTCAATACGTTTCCTATTCACTTTTGCAATTTCTTTCCCCTTTTCATGATTTTATTTATAATGGCACTTAGCAGCATAATGACCAACTATACCACAACCAAAGCACTTGAAAGGAAGCTTACCTCTGAACCTGCCAGTGCCTAGCTATAATTTCTTTACAAAAATTTCCTCATCTTATTCTGATATATAACCTGATTCCTTGTGTTCTTCTTTTTCCTTTCCCTTTGCATCTTCTTTTAATGCAGCTTCTCTAATTTCCGAGTGACCTCATTTTCTCATTTCAAAGGTTGTTAGAATCCCATGGAGTTGTACAACAATAAGGCTCTACATATCATGGTTTTCTTCAACGGTAGACACTTTTGATTCGAATTTTGGAGTTAGAGATATCAAGATTTTCTCTACTAAAAATGAGTCTTTTATATATTCACCTAGATTTCTCATACGATTCACAATCTCATCTACTCTTAGAAAGAAACTTGCAGTAATTTCATCATTATACATTTTGAGAGTTTCATATTGAATTCTAAGAGTTTGAAGTTGATCACTTTTTACCTTTTCATCTCCTTCATAGCTTTGGATGACCCTGTCCCATATAGCCTTTGCTGAATTTAGCTGCATGAATTTGAGAAATTTTGATTCTATCAAGCTTCCAAATAAGGCATTGAAATTTTTTGAATTAGTTTCATATTTCTTCTTTTCTGCCATATCTGTGGGAATAGAGGCTAGATACTGATAACCTCCTTCAATGATCTCCCTTACATCTGCTCCAAGAGACTGTAGATAGGATATTTTTCTTGTCTTCCAGAATAGTTGATTACTTCCATTGAAGAGTGTTGGCCTGATAGATTTTGTCCCTTCTTCATGACATATTTTGATGGATCTTCCTTCAAGTAATCAAGATTCAATCAAGTCAACTTAAATCATTACTACTAAGCCCAGATCAACATGAAGACTTCATTGGTAGAGAGTATAAAAACAACAACACTGATTATACTTATAAAAAATATTCTTCAGTAGAAACCCTAATTGATATACACGCCTTTTTTGAAGCAATTATGCATGTATACGGAACTTCACATAGACCGACCCATGTACAGATCTGAAAATTTTGACCTATAATTGTGTTTCTCTTCAAGACTTTAGACATACCTAGATCATAATATTCAAAGAGAAAAACAATGGATAGTTATTTTAGGTCTCATGATCATGATCCATCATTGCATTCATGGGTGCATAATTATTTCATATTAACCAGTCAACTATAGCCCATACCATGCAAATATACTTCATATTGAAGTATTCACCTCCTTATATAACTTGAGCCTTAGCTAATACCATAGGCCAAAACCACACTAGTGCTGGTGGTAATATTTGACGAGATCAAATAGTTGTTACTACTCTCAATATTTTGGGATAATACCATGGTAGAGACCCTTGTTATTTAATAAATTATAGTGCACAAAATGTACGTGACTTTGCTTCTGCATACTTTCATGTGTACGCAACTTTGATTATGCATACCTACGTGTGTATGCAACTTGGCCTCATAGAACCCACGTATATTTCTTCCAATATTCATCTTCATAATTCTTCTGTCTCTAATCTGCAAACCTCTGTCCCATCATTTTGTCACTCTGTTCCATCATTCTGTCACCTCTAAACTGACTTGTGAACTCATCTGGTTACAACGTACTTAGATCTGCTACAAACGGGTTGCCATAAAGGACAACACATTCATCATAATGCCAACATTAAGATCACAAATACTGGATGGTGATTATGAGGGGAGGAGGAATGATTACTCAGAGTGGCTAAAATGTTCAAAAATAGGAAACCCCATGCAATTTCCATGTCACCACAACTCTCTAAGCCTAAACTAAAAAATGGAATATTATCTACTCGGGCTCAATTTATTTTTCACATTCACTCATTTTGAAAATTTTTAGAGAGATCAAAACTTCTGGTGCCACCAAGGAGTTTCAAACCTCATCTTGCAATTTCTATAGGAAGGAGCTATAGGAAGGCTTGAAATTTATACACGAGGGTCGAGATACTGCTACTAGAGGAATGAGAAGGTGAGAAGGGGCCACAATGGTTTGAATTGGTCTCCACATTACCATATATATCTAGGAATACTTGAATAGAAGTAAGTGTCACCATCTCCATAGTCCTTACATCAAATTGCATGAAAATTATACATTGATTTTATAGCCTATGGCAGTATAATTTTGCAAATAGAAGGTATCTTTTAGCATTGTAGTGGTTGGGAAAGAAGAGATTTTGTTGATAGGGAGTTCTCACATCATTTGCATTCACTGTTACTAGAAAATTAAACATTGTCTCACCATTGAAGTTATAAAAGAAATACCTCTCCCTCACCTAATTAGCATTAAGGAGATACACCAAAAATGATGGGGGGATGATTAAATAGGAGGGAACCCTTAAACACTAAAAGGATCCACCTACACACTCCTGTCGTAAAAAATTTTAGAAGACATCAATGGCTAGGATTCTTTGAGTTGATAATGGGATATGATGATGACCTTGCCTTTTAATTTTCCATGGAATTGAATTTTCAAACAGAGTACAGTGCCACCATTGTTGTAAGAGGTATATATATATATATATATATCTTAGCCTTGAAATAATTATAAGAATGACAACCCTACCTCTAGGGATCAAGTGGAACAAGGAATACAAAGCCATGAGTGTCACTACTAGAAATAATTTCTTCATTTCAAAAGAAAAACTTGTTGAGGATAAGATTGGGGTGTGAAGAGAAAGCCTACCTTATCCTTAGAATGATGTGGCTTACCATATCCTTAAGTACATATCTTGTGAAGGAATAATGAGGGTGGTGTATTCTTACCACCTCAGATTACTTCATGAGTTGAGATTCAAGGAAAAATTGCCTCTTCCTCAAAGACTTAGTGTGCCATAATTTCTCCTACAGTCAATCAGAGAGATGAGTCAAAATGAGAGGGAGGGAAAACATCAACATATAGCTCACCATGGTCTCATCAAATTGATAGTTATGGATGCTTTGAGAAACTTGAGAACCCTTTTCCTATGGACTAACTTCATTGACATCTATATGGAATCTTTCATAGGAACACAAACCATTACTCCTGGGGAGACACTTGCCTCTAGCATTAGATGTGGGGAGGGGAAAACAAAAGAGGAGGAAGACACAAGAACATCGAGAGAGGAGGTAATAGAGATAGAGGAAGGAGAAGGAGAAGTTGAAAGAGAAGGGGGGGGGAGAAAAAAGTGGAAGAAGCATTAATTCATAAGAAAACTCCCGAACCCAAAGCAGCAAAAGAATCACCACATCAAACAAGCTTATCTCCAAGAAATACTGAACAGGAAGTAGTTGCAACCTTAGCTTTAGTAGGCACCCCTATTAAGTCTAAGAGGAAGAGAAAAAGACAAGGCCCCATGTATTTTAAGACTAGAAAAAGCACCGAAATAAAACAAGGGAGACCACAAACTCCCACAAGGGTCACCATCCCCATTGAACAATCACCAATCAATAAAGGGGAAGTAGGACCCACTGAAGGAAAATTTGAAGAGGTAGCTTTTCCTAAACCTAAAACAAAGACACCTATAGCATATGTGAGGAGGCCTACCACCAGTTCAACTACCTTCAATTATCCCAAGACATCATCAACCCTCCAACAGGAAGAAAAAGGGAAGTTACAGGAGGGGAAGAGTGTGCTACATGAGGGGAAGAGTGTGCTACAGGAGGGGTAGAGTGTGCTTCAGGAGGGGCAAAGTGTGCTACTAGAGGGAAAGAATGTGCCAAAAGAGGGGAAAATTGTTCCACAACAACTATAGGAGAAGAAAAATAAGCTATAGGAGGTAGTGGCCTCCCTAAGAACATTTGAGAAGGAACCCTTAGAGATCCAAGTTCCTAGTCCAGAGCCTAGCCTGGATTCCTACTATAAATTCATTGAAGGGGGAAGAATAATCCATGAAACATTTAAAATTCCAATTCTTTATGAGATAGAAATAGAAAGGGGAAGAAACCATAGGTGGATGAAAATTTCTAAATCAAAGAGTGTGGAAGATCTCAGACTGATGGAAGAAAGAGTCAAAGAGATGGGAAAATAATTGGTTGATTTGAGACTCTGGGAGTCTATAATGAGAGAACAATTATAGGCAGAGAATATGAGGTTGAAATAGAAGTTGCAAGGGAATGGAACCCAACTTGTGACCATGGAAATTCTCTGTATGGAGACCCTACAATGCAGGCAAGCTTCAAAATATTATGCTCTCTTTCTCAAATAACAAAGGATACAATAACAAATCAAAACTCTAGCTTAGTATGTTTCTATGCCCTTTCAAAACTACACATGGTTTATTGAGTTTTGAAAACAAGCTGGTATAGTCAATAGGGAAAAGATGGTTGAATTTTACATGCATAATCACATCTTGACATATATGAACTAGTGGGATCCCAATTCAAGACTAAGGGATATGCAGTTGATGCCTTTGGAATCCTGGTTAGCACATGAAGAAAAACAATTTGAGGTGAAAAGAGTAATGTTAAAAGAGGAGAAGGAACCTCTATACATCAAGGCTGAGCTAATTAGTCCCAAGGTTTTCATTAGTAATCATAGCCTGATCTCCAATGATGTTGTTTTGGCACCCAAGTACATTAAAACCTACGAGAAATAAATTATTCACTTTGAAGATACATTTAGGTTGTTAGGAGAATACATACTACAAGATTTCCAGAGGAGATGGCATGCTTTACCACTTAGCCTGCAAGTTAGATAATACCACTCTCTTGAAAGGTTGAATAATTTCTTGGAGAAAACACCATTTTACAAGAGAGCAATGAAAAGAATGAATATTCAATGGATATGACTGAAACTCGATCCACCTTTGCTGCTATGCCTATAGGAAGGAAAAGAACAATTAGAAGAGCAGAAAGTGTGGATTGAGGCAAAGAAAAATGCAGGTTTTTACGCACTATAAGGCACTCCATCTAAGGTGCCTTGGGATGTCAGGGAGGCTACCAGGGCCATGAGAGAAGTGCACATGGATGACTGAGTTTCTCAGAGGATGATAAAACCTTTTTAGTATGAGAGTGATGATGAGGCTCATCAATAGGTATATTATAAGGCTCATGATGTCATCCTCTAGTTTTAGAACTCCCTCTTTCTCACATTTATTTACATTTTTAGTTATAATAAGCTTAGTGAGAAGGATAAAAATTGTTTGTCATAGAAAGTGACCTAATTTGGTTTAGTTGCAGGGAATGCATCATTTTTGAGATATTTTCCATGCAGGGGCTCAAAGTAGACAACAAGAGAGAACATAGGAGGTTTTCCACCTCCTTAACACCCTCAATCAGCCTAAGATCACAACACACTCTCTCTCATCGGCTTGAAGTCATTGGAATCCAAGCCACTATTAGTCCAAGTAAGGGTAATGAAGAACATGGTACACCATTCTCGAGTTAAAGGAGAGAATCATTTATATTTTCTAGGGAGTTGCTAGAAGCTACCTTCTTGTATAAATAAACAAGAAGAATATCTCATTAGGATTCGAGTTTTGTTTTCATCTAGGTAGTTATTGAGCTCAAGAGATGCAAACTTTAGACTTTCATATGATGTGTTAGACATTTTATTTGATGATAAAGAGAAGCTTCTTATTGAGTTATCGCCGAGTTAGTTCTAGAGGGTTGAGGCTCTTGGGTTTGGGCCCAACCTAGTGGCTTAGGTTCCTCTTATGTATATGTGTTTCTCTTAGCTTCAAGTATTTCTTAGTTTTCTTGCATTTGAGTAGAGAATAATCATCAAAAATTGTGGTTTCAACCTCTACGTCACCTCTCTTATGGGAGCATGAGTGGAAGGATTCATGACCACAGTCCAAAAATATTATGTTTATGATTTCATGGAAAGAGATTTGTGTTAGTTTTGTTGTTTTACATTTTCTTTCTATAGCTTAGAATTTATTTTAGTGATTAGATAAAATTTCTGGCATAAATTAGATATCATTTAAATTCAACTCATCTTTTCCACCACAAGTTATCTCATTTTGTGAATGATAAATGGATGCATGCATGTGATGATTGCAAGGTTATGTGGATCTATAGAAAAGGGAACCTTTACCACTTCCATCTTGAACTCCCTCACCTCGCCCCTCCAAATTTTGTCCTAAAAACATTGTTTCATAAATTAATTTTTCCTAGGTACACCGAGAGAACTCATCCTAGAGCAAGACATGTTGAAATGGAAACAATAAATGGCTTCTAAATTAATTTTCCCTTATTAAATTAAGTTAGAAGAAATTGTAATTCCACATCTTATGACAACTTGTACGAGTTAACTGAGTTAGTAAGACTTAGTTAGCTCAGAAAATTTGACTTGAGGGTCAAATTGGAGGAATGTAGAGTCCTCCCTAAGTTTTAGGGGGTTCAATTATAGTTGTTTGTGAGTTGTAATTAGTTAACTCAATGATTTGAGTTAAAATAAATTTAACTAGTTTTAACTGAGAGATAAGCTAGTGATAGGTCTAGTGAATTAAATATGATTTAATTGAGAAGTAGTGGTCAATCAATTAATTGATAATTCACTATAAATATTTTTTGCATGTCAGTTCTAAGGAAGTCCTAGTTGATATTGGGGTTAAAGGAGATAACTATCATTTCTATAATTAGAAAATTGTATAGTTCATGCATGAGGTCATCAGGTTGCCTTGAAGAAATCATGCAATCAATTATTTGGAATTTCCTAATTAATAGGGCCACAGTTCCTTCAAGAATATGTAAGAAATATTGGTTAGATAGAGGTTGAAAATTCTTTAAGTATTGGACTATTTTTCTTAGATCAGAGTGAGACAGTTAGCAGAGTGTAGAGGTTTCTCAGGAAGGGAAATATAATTGCATTATTTCATGGTCTTGAATTTATGCAATATACTAATAGTGGGGTTTTGAGTAGTTTCTTTCACCATATACATCTTGTGTTGTGCGATTAATAATTATTTCTCTTACTTTTTTATGTGATTGTGCGATCCAATTTGGTTTCCGCAAATTGTAGATTGATTCAGTATTTTATTTTAGTACATTACAAGATCATTTGAATCTATTTAGATATTTATACATGGTATCAAAGCAGGAATCACAGTAGAAGAGAAGAACCAAATTTTGTTTTGAACAAGTACATTGAATTTGCATATTTATTCTTCAGGACCAACAACAGATAAAGATGTCTTTCAATGGCTTGAGACTCGAATATGCACTCGAGGGAAATTCAAATTACATAGCATGGAAGGATAGGATGGAGGTAGTGCTAGAGGACAACAGACTAAAGGAATTCATAGACAATGATATTCCCCAACCCGTTGTTGGGCCGAGAATGAGGTATGTTTTCACCCTACCTTTACCACGAATTGTTATGCACCTTTATGAATTTTTCCTCATCAAAACAGTAAAGGAAATGAATACTAATGTAAAATTAGGAAAAAAAAAACTAATGGTTAAAGGGATGTCTTACAACAGGAAATTGACTTTTTATATCTTTATTTATAGGGAAACAAGCAGTTGAATCGATGATGACTAGAAGATAGCTGACGGACAAAGACTAACGGAATCATGGTGACTCCCATGGACTGGTGGAAGACGGAAAGGCACCTCCACATTTGAAGAACTCAAAGGACATCCACAAGCAGCAAAATCTAGAATGGAAAATACCATTACCACTGTTGTAATCGCCTTTAAAAGGCTGAAAACGAACAAGATAGATAGAGCGGAATAGAGGCTTTATTTTGTAATAGACGTGTCAGGACAAGATTGTCAAGTTCTATCAATGTATTAAATTTTAGCTTAGTAAAGGTCTTGGTGTTTTTTACAATCAATTTTTTATTTTTCCGTAGCGGTAGACTTCTGGTGGTTTGGGCCCAAACCTGGGAGTTTCTGTGCTAACCTCTGTGGTATAAGTTCAATTACAAAATTTACGTTTCAGTCATCAAATGCATTTCGTGAGATATAAATTAATTGGTTGAATTGTGAACATAAGATACTACAGTTTTCTCTTCATTAGAATAGTTAATTATTCATGCTTCCTTGTTTACAATCAATTCTTTCATAGTTGTTAGATGCTTTCATCATTTCCCAATGCTCTTATACTCGTTTCATTGATTTTAGCATGACTGTTGTTCAATTATGTATATAGCTAAGAGTTGGATCTTTCCACCATTACCATAAGGCGTCTAGTTGTTAATTGATTCAGAGAGATGTCATCCATTTAATTTACATAGAGAATTCCATTGAAAAATTAGATAAGAAATTTATGTTAAATTTATTAAATTTTATGTTCAATTCAGTATGATTGTTGTTCAATTCATCAATGTGCTATTCAATTGTAGGTTGCTCTTTTCTACGCTTACTTAGACAGAATAGTTAGACAACATTTTACAATTCCATTTTCCTTTGAATTGATTGAACTTCGAGAATTAGATAGCCCTTTTATTGGTAATATAGAGTAGTTGTTCTTTGATATCACTTGCATATACTGTGCTCACACTCTTGAAATAATAAGACTTGTCCTGGGTTGACAATTGAATAAGAAGCATCAAATTTTCCTGTAACAGTCACCTTTATGACCCAACATTTTTGGCGTCGTTGCCAGAGAGAGTGTTTAAGAGTGATGTCCTTTATTTTTTCTTTCTTTTGCTGTGAAGAATTTTGTATTGAAAACGAGAGGTAATGACCTGCATATCAGCAAGCAAAATTATTTCTCTCCAGCCCGCTTCTCAGAAATTGTGCAGAAGCCAGTAGAATAGGTGCTCTTGTTTTATGACTAGGAAGAAAAAGATAGAAATAAATAAAAATCATCCACTTAAGTCTACGAAACCCAAAGGACTGGTGATCCTTGGTAGAACAACATATATAGATGAAATCATTAAGAAGGCTGAATCCCAGGCATCCGTAGGACCCAGAACCATTCATATTCAAAGTCCTACTGCACTCCCTCAAGCATAGCCTCACCATATGTAGCCCACACTGATATTCATAATGAAATAGAGGGATCTGAACAAAGCCTCTAGAATGTTGATCACTTAAGTATTGATCCTTCGAGAGAGGGAGGTTCTTGTAATTTGGAGGAAGGGGAAGGAGAAACTAGTTGTGAAATTCAGATAAGAACTCCAGAGCCTGGATCCCTTGAGCAAGTGGTCGAGAAAAAGACACTCGGTATCCCATATCGGGGAAGTGCTGTAAGGCTGCCTCCGAATCCGCCCCCTAATTCCACTAATATTATTCCTCCAAAACAAGAAATACCCGAAGATTATTGGCTTATCTTTGATCAAATGGAAAACAATCAGAACCAGAATCAAAGCTAGACATCAACATTGGAATATCCCATTGTTGATCATGCTGCAAATGCCCCTATGAAAGCCATTCCCTTACAAAACATCCCCACCTTCCATGAGTTGACCTCGGAAGATCCTGATGCATTTTTATTTGAATTCGATGTCTTATGTAGGGGATATGACTACACCACTGACCCTCATAAACTAAAAGTATTTCCCTCTACCTTGAAAGGGACCACCTTACGTTGGTTTATGGGGCTCGATGGAGGAACCATCAATAACTGGGACCAAATGAAGAACACTTTACTTAATAAATATCAAGATTATTGCCAGACTCGAGAATTAAAAGATGAAATCTTCAATATGTCTGCAAAATAAAATGAGACATTAGAAGAGTGCATCAAAAAATTTCAATATAATTTACAAAGGTATCCATATACTCCACTATCCAAAGACATCTTAAAAGCAACAATGATTAAGGGAATGAAAGAAGAATGGGTTGAAACACTTAATATAATGGCAAAAGGGGACATCTACCAATAGGAATACAATGATATTATTTCATTGTGTATCAAGTGCTCTCGGGGTAGCACGTGAAATAGGCCAATTGGACGAGACTCAACAAAAAGGGATCCTAAGCAGTCCGGTGGCAACATAACCAAAGCAGAGTTTGGTATTATTTTAGAAGATTTCAAAACTAACATCTTGGGTACTTTGACAACACAGTTAGATGTCCTACAAGCCAAGCAGAAGCAAGCTATAACAGAATAAAACTTGGCCATATTTTTCCCACGCTTTCGGAAGAAGCACAGCCAAAGGGAATGCCCATTGGACATGGTCTAGATATGTGCTATTTGCACCAAGGACCATGCTACAGACCATTGTCCTTTGCTTCTAGGACTGGAGGAAATTTTAAAAGAAGCAGAAGAAGAGACATAACAAGTCTATCTCATGAAACAACATCGCTAGTGGCAAGCACGACCAGGTAGTGTCAAACCCGGTGGCCAACCTCCCCTTCACAAACCACAAACTAGCCTCAGAACTGGCAGCAACACCTGGGAATGACCAACCTACCGATGGGGACAGGAGTTCAAAATAAACCTACATTTCCAGCTCCATACCCAGTCCAGCAAAACCCTCAACCTATCATACAGCCTCAATTTATGGCTCAACCCAATCCTAACCCCAACAATAGGGCGGTTCAGCGAATTCAGATTGTAGAAAATCCAAACCCCGAAACTGAGTAGAAGCAATGTAATGAACTAAGGTTGAGATCAGGACATATTTTTTCACCAACAGAAGATACGACCCCCCACAATTTGAATCTGGAACTTCAACAGAGCATAGACAAACAAATATGACTCAAACAAAAGTAGAGCAGGGAAAGGAAATGGCTGATCAGGGGAAGCCTGAAAATCTTAGGATTTCTCCCCCTCCATTCCCTGAAAGGTTAAAGCTACCTAGACTGATAGTCTCTCCATATTTCGATATCCTAGGATAATTAGGAAACCTCTACATTAAAATTCCTCTTTAACAGGCCATACAAAACATTCCCATCTATTTCAAGACAATTAAAGAACTATGTGGGAAGAAGCAGGTAAGGAAAGAAAAAACTGCACCCACTGTTCATGTGGTAGGGGCACTATCCGAGTTACTGTTGGGAGAGGAAACACTTGTGAAATATGAGGACCCATGGAACCCCATAGTAACTGTGCAAATCTTTGGCCACTCCTTCCCAAACACATTGGTTGACTTATGGGCGGCCATTAACATCTTAACTACGAGGACCTGCCAAAAGCTAAGCATATTGGATTTAGAACCCACAACTACTTTGCTAGAGCTTTCTGATAGATCCATTATCAGACCAGAAGGAATATTACAAGACATCCTGGTTTTCGTGGACTCATGGGTGTAATATCCCAAAATCGGGACAGCTCAGCAAGCCTGTTTAAATAACGCACTTCTAAGAATTTTGTGCATAGAAATGAGTTTTCAGCTCTTGGATCCCTTATATAAGCTCATCTAAGATCTAAATCCAAAAGGAGAGCAAAAACAAATTAGACTAGGTGGGTTAAATAGATCTCCCACAAACTAGTCTAGCTGAAAATCACCCAAAAAGAGGGGCTGCAGCTATATGCAAAGGACTGCTTCAGAAATAACGCAGATCCACTGAAGCACAATAGGAGGCTGATATGGAAATTTTGAAATCAGATATATAACAGAAAATCAGATGTTCTTCGCAGCCCATACATTATATAAGAGAAAGAATGAGATTATACAGCACAAATCCTCTGAAATGAGGTGCTACAACCATAGGAAAAGACTGCATAACCATGACAACGTTATTTTCAGGGGCTGAAGCAGAAATTTATTAATATTCATATCTAGAGCAGATATGTACATAATAATTTATATCTAATATAGATCTGTGTACAATAAATGCTGATCTATACATTCCCCTTGGGGTTTTGTGCAAAACATGAAGCGCAGAGAGTAGATCTGAGATCTAAGATTGCAGATCTGCAAAATGATTCAGAAATTTTTGAATAATGCAATGGTACAGTAGATCAGATCTAAAACTAACATGGATTGGATGACCAATCCATGGATCACCACAGTGAAAGGAAGATTCCTAACACCAGAGATCTCTCCTCCAAAATGTAGACAAAACACACTGCAGCTGTAGATCTGAAAATAACGCTGTCCCGGGAGAGAAACAGTGCTGTAGCCTCTGAGAATGCTTTGGCCTGATGCCAATGTCTGGATCTGAAGCTCAATGAGCTAATGCACTCTTCCAGGAGGTTAAAATACACACTCACTGAGAAGAGGCACTAGAAAAGTCTAGATCTAAGCAGATCTAGTGCTCCACTTACTGCAACTCACAAAGACAGCTCAACCCTAAATAGGAGAAATGCTGTAGGTGTAAGGTGAAGCTTGGCCCAAGCTTGATAGTGGACAAGATAGCACAAGTCTCCTCCAATAGTTGCTCAAGGAAGGAGGTGGGATTCCTAAACAGGAAGACCTAACAAGGGATGTCTAAGTAGACAATACCTTCAGAAAATGACAATCTTCAACAACCCCCTCATGTTGATCTCCTCCTCCTTTTATAATATTGGAGTCTTGGCAAAACCCTAAACCACTTCATTAGTTTAGCTCCTTTCACACATGGAGCCTCCATCTAAAACTGCGCTGTGTATTCATCAGGTTCATTGCACCTAGACTGCGTTGTTGATTTGGTCAAAGTTGACCCAGTCTCATGGTTTAAACCCATTCACACTTGCAAGAGTTTATTTATAAGGCCCATATATGTCTCTATTCACATAGGCATTGATTTACTTTGTATTTTCAGGAGTTTTACATTTCCTCCTTTACAATTCATTCATCAATCATGAAATGCAAAATAAACAAGGAAAAATTAATATTCCTATTAGCTGCAAGGTAATTTAGGAATATTACAGTCTCCCCCTCCCAAATGTTGCTCGTCCTCAAGCAATTGCAAGGGTGCTACAAAATATCCCTTCTTCTCTTGCGACCTCTCCATCCAATATTCTCCACCATTGCTCTGAATTTTCTGCAATAGTTTTGTCTTCCAATGGTCCTTCCTCAATGTGCAAGTTGGCCCTTGGTGAGTAAACCCAATGGATCTCATCATGAAAGAATGGAAGGTTGTTATGGAAACCCTCTTGCTGATCCATGGCCTCCTCAAGATAGAAGTGATGAAAATCATGGGGTTTTTCATGATTCATGAAAGTCTCCATCTCCATGATATCATCCAAATGAAGTGGATCACCTCCTAGCTTGGAAATCCATAGAGAAACTCCCCCCCAATACATATGAGAGGCATGTTCTCAACAAACATACGGCTCACTCTACAAAGAGGCACGTGATTTATCATAGTGGCCATACAATATCTCATGCTCCTATTGAAGCATGTAGTGCAAACAGAGTGGGGAGCTCCTTTCCCCAAGGACACATCGCACCAATGTGCCTCTCCTCTAACCATGCCCTCAAGAGTAAGAAAATTCCCAACATAAGGAATCATGATTAGAAGCATGCTAGCTGCCATGTATGATAAAGGAGAAGAGAGATGTTCCCTCATGTGCAACCAGCGTAGTTTTATCCTCAACTGCCATAGAATAGGATATGTCAAGTGCCTTCCCCAACACTTTTTTGCTGCCTCATCCCTTCTGAATGCTTGGAGAAAATGCATCATCTTTGGTGTAAAGGAATCACACCATGAAGAATATAATAGCTTTCCAAGATCCTTCAAGGAATGGCCTTCATAAACATAGTTCATGGCCTTGAGTGGCCCATGAAACCCATCATAAATAGTGCCCCATTTTGGCAAAATATCCTACAAATGAGTGTTAGAAAAATATAAGCATATAGGAGATACATTATAATGCTCAGAAAGACAAGCCTCTCTATACACTTGCTTTACATTAGTGGGGTAACTCATGGATGAGTTCCTTCTCACGCTCAATGAGTAAGGAGGTGTGAATGGTGGCTCTCCCCAAGAGCTATGTTCCTCCTACTCTACCAAGTAGTCCATGCGCATCTTCATATGAGAGTGCACCTCTTCCTTGAAGCCTTCCCATATGAATCCACCCAAAAGAGTATGATATGCTCTAATGATTAGAAAGCAGGATCTCATAGGTTGCATCTAGTAGTCCCTCCTTGAGCTTGGAGTCTTTGTTCAAAAGGATAAGATTATAGAAATAGATGACTCCATCAACTACCTTAAACCTTTCATCCTTTACTTCTCCATCAAGAACCCCACATGTGAAAAGGTCCTTGGAGTATTCCATCATGAGTTGGGAGTCCCAATAAGGATCTAGGCTTCCCAAGAATGACAGCACTGTAGAAGTCTGAAATGCTTCCCCCATCTTCTCATGGCTCCCTCCTTTGACATCATTGATATCAAAATCACATGTTGGAGCATCATAATCTCCCCTTTTCTACCCCATTTGCAGCTGATCTTGATCAAGACAAGATTGAAGCATATGGAAATCAACTTCCCCTCAGAAAGTCCTTGCCTTCCAAAACTTCCTCATTTTGGCCCATGTATACAAGAGGGTTAACATCCCCTTGCCATGTTCAGAAATATCCATTGTGAATGAAGAAATCATGGGCTGCCCCAAAGAGATGGAGTTTCCATGTGTCCTCATGCTCATGCCATCATAGATCTCTGATTTCTCCTCTCTTAGTGCAAATATTTGAGTGGGAGTTAGCAATGCCCCTTTCAAGAAATTGCTCATCTCTCTCCTGAATTCATGAGAGATTCTCTGCGCTGTGCTGGCTTCTCCCAAGGCTCTGTCCTTATCCAAGTATGTATATGCTGCCCATATTTGAGAGAACACTTTAAAATTCCTCCTATCAAGAGGTGCTCCTGGTAAAATACCTCCTTGCAAAGAGGTGTCAAGGCATAGAGTAGAATGTGGATGTAGGTAGACAGATTTGCCCCTACCTTTACTACATAGGTCCTCTTGCCTTCTTTGTGCTTCCAAGATTTGAAACAAAGAAGGGTTCATTCTCTTCATCTTTTGATGCCCTTCCTCCTCTTTTCCTCCTTCTATCTTCAAGATCTCATCATTGGACAATGATGATACATACTGCTCATGTGCTATGCCAAGACCCTTATGTGTGAGACCTTGTGGAACTCCTTGCAAGAGTGCAAGATTTTCTTCCCTTGGAGCAAGTGCTCCATCCTCCTCTTCATGAGATGCTTGAGGTGCCTTTGTTGTGACTGCATTATCATCTCCTGTCTTCTCCTCCACTTTAGTAACTGAAATTGTCTCATCATCAATAAGAGACCTTAGATCTTGGTCATCTATTGAAAGAGAAACCTTCATGCTTTCCACTTGAGAAGAGGACCCTTCACTCAATGGAGATCTTGCCCTTGGCAATGCATTAAACAAACTTACACCTTCTTCCATGGTTTTTCAGAAATGAAGTTGGATTCATAGACCCTTCTAACTCATGCAAAATATTTGTCTGATGTGGTTTGATAGTGTCAACAAAAGATGTTACACATGGAGCTTCATCAAACCTTTCTATCAATCTTGCAATAAACCTTGCATAAGTAGGTGTATTTACATTCTTAAAGGAAAAATACTCAAACAACCACCAATCATATGCTTTACCTTCCAAATGCAGTGCTGCTGCTTTGATGGCTTCAATCTCTAAAACTTGATGTTGTTGCACAAAGTTGTCTAGCTCCTCCACCCAAACCCTAACTGGACATTTAGGTGATCCATCAAAGATAGATAGATAGAATATACCCTTACCATGCTACTTCTCCTTTATGCCTTTTCTCTCCTTGATCTTGCAGAACCCTTGGAAGTTCAAGTTATCTTTGAACTCCTTGGATTGATCTTCATACTCCTGCAAATACTCTCTAAGAGTCTCCTTCTCGAGTGCACCTCCTTTCTTCCTCTTCATGAAGAAATCATAGACAGAATGTTGAAGCTTTGGTGACATGAATGAGTGCACATATCCATGAGATGAGGATTCAGAATGTTCCTCATTTATAGATCTTGTAGATCTGATCGGAAGATCTTTCTTCTCTTGAAACTTTCTAGGAGTCTCACTGCTTCTTCTCTCTTCTTCTTGTTTAACCTCCTTGGAGAGGTTCTTAGTGGATCTAAAAAATGATGAGAGTAAACTCATATTATTCATCATTCTGACCTTTCTCCTTGCTATACATTACTTTGTCCTGAAGGCACAGGCTGAGCCAAAGATATTGCTCTGATACCACTATAATATCCCAAAATCGGGACAGCTCAGCAAGCCTACTGAAATAACGCACTTCTAAGAATTTTGTGCATAGAAATGAGTTTGTAGCTCCTGGATCCCTTATATCAGCTCATCTAAGATCTAAATCCAAAAGGAGAGAAAAAAAAAATCAAACTAGGTGGGTTAAACAAATCTCCCACAAACTAGTCTAGATGAAAATCACCCAAAGAGAGGGGCTGCAGCTATATGCAAAGGACTGCTTTAGAAATAATGTAGATCCATTGAAGCATAATAGGAGGCTGATATAGACGTTCAAAAACCAAATATATGACAGCAAATCAAATTTTCTTTACAACCCATACATTATACAAGAGAAATAATGAGATTATACAGCAAAAATCCTCAGAAATGAGGTGCTACAACCATAGGAAAAGACTGCATAACCATGACAACGTTATTTTTAGGGGATGAAGTAGCAGTTTATTAATAGTCAGATCTAGAGCAGATCTATACATAAAAATTTATATCTAATACAGATATGTGTACAAGAAATGCTGATCTATACATTCCCCTTGGGGTTTTGTGCAAAACATGAAGCATAGAGAGAAGATCTGAGATCTAAGATTGCAGATATGTAGAATGATTCAGAAATTTCTGAATAATGCAATGGTACAATAGATCATATCTGAAACTAACATGGATTGGATGACCAATCCATGGATCACCACAGTGAGAGGAAAATTCCTAACACCGGAGATCTCTCCTCCAAAATGTAGACAAAACACCCTGCATCTGTAGATCTGCAAATAACATTGTCCAGGGAGAGAAAAAACATTGTAGCCTCTGAGAATGCTTTGGCCTGATGCCAATGTCTGGATCTAAAGCTCAATGAGATAATGCACTCTTCCAGGAGGTTAAAAGACACACTCACTGAGAAGAGGCACTAGAAAAGTCTATATCTAAGAAGATCTAGTGCTCCACTTGCTGAACTCACAAAGATAGCTGAACCCTCAACAGGATCAGCACTGTAGGTGTAAGGTGAAGCTTGGCCCAAGCTTGATAGTGGAAAAGATATCACAAGTATCCTCCAAGAGCTGCTCAAGGAAGGAGGTGGGATTCCTAAACAGGAAGACCCAACAAGGGATGTCTGAGTAGACAATACCTTCAGAAAATGATAATCTTCAACAACCCCCTCATGTTGATCTCCTCCTCCTTTTATAATATTTTAGTCTTGGCAAAACCATAAAACACTTCATTAGTTTAGCTCTTTTCACACATGGAGCCTCCATCTAAAACTGCGTTATGTATTCATGAGGTTCATTGCACCTAGACTGCACTGCTGATTTGGTCAAAGTTGACCCAGTCTCATGGTTTAAATCAATTCACACCTACAAGAGTTTATTTATAAGGCCCATATATGTCTCTGTTCAGATAGGCATTGATTTATTTTGTATTTTCAGGAGTTTTACATGTCCTCGTTTACAATTTATTCATCAATCATGAAATGCAAAATAAACAAGGAAAAATTGATATTCCTATTAGCTGCAAGCTCATTTAGGAATATTACAATGGGATATCCACCTGAATTTTTAGTGATTAACCCAAAGAGTAGGATGGAAGAACACCCCTTGATACTTGTGCGACATTGGTTGGCAACAACCGATGCTTACATAGGCTGTCGAACAAGCATCATGACCATTACTAGAGGAGATTCCATAAAAAATATTATCATTTACTCGCCTGCTAAACCAAGCCTACCCACTGTTGATCAATAGTTGTCATTGATGTCAACCCAAGCAGCACCAGGGGCTAACCCAATATTGAATGGGAATTTTGACCTACCAAATTAATATATTCTGGGTCAATAATGCTTTTGATGGTTTCTACTTGTCGTGATGTTTCCGTTGATATATGGCATGCCATGTAATTCTTCACGGTTTGAGAGATATTCATGTTTGAAATTTGTACCCCCAGTTAGTGGGCTCAAACCCCATGGGGTTGGGGCATGGGTCATTGAAAAGTCATAATTAATATTTTTTAAGCTCCTAAAATCTGTCCAATGTTCACTTGTTGAAGCCCCTCTCAACTTAAGCATTCATATAAATTGTGATCTTCATTTCCTCCTTATGCAAGGGATTCGACCATCTGAAACAAGTCATTGTGGAATTTTCACTCTAAATTTTTTTCTACCAAGGCTCAGAAGCTGAAATTTTTATAAGGTGAAGCCGAAATCCTAAGGAAGCTGCAATACAAATTTTAGATCACGGTGCACAACATTTTTGGAGATATGATCTGTGTAAGTCAGGGTTTTTGCAGGCTCCTGAAATTCATCTCAAAGAAGTGACCTTGGTAAAATCGTCATAACTCTCTCTCGAAGTATCAGATTGGAATTCTGTAAAAAGTGGAAGATAGCTCATATTCCGTAATTTGTTCTCTATCAATTTCAGAGCCAAATGAAGAAACAGTGACACGTGGCATTCTGTACAAGTGCGCTCTTCTGAAGTAGTCCATAATTAGGGAATTGTGAGAGATTGGGCATAACTCTTTCTTGAAGAATCCAAATTGGGTCAGACCTATGGCATTGGAAAGAAGACTTAGAGGACTACTATAGGACCAAAAATTAGATATTTAGGATATGAAATAACAAAGATACACCAGATTCAATATCGAGCTCCTAGAAGGAAAGAAAAAGCTAGATCATGTGTTGTCAAGGGTTGCAAAGGACCAGAATTTCTATGGCAACAAAGAAAATCAAGGTGCAGAAGAGGGTAGCTGACAAGAGCAGCAACCAAGGTGCATAACAGCAGCAAGAAGTTCATCATATGAAGTTTTCAAGTGGGCAACAGTGCATACAATCATTGTAAAGGTATCATTGTACTTAGTCATTGTAAATACATTATTGTACAAATTGTACTAGTGTTTATCTGCCAAGGGTTGAAGAGGTAGTGTTGGGAGGTCTAGGATCATCATTAGGTGGTTGTGTCAAAATTTGGGTTATGGTCTAGCATATCTTCTTCTTCTGCATCATTCTATATCATTGTAAAGTGGACCATTTTCCCTAGTACGGGAGTCCATTCTTCTTTTATTCTTCTATAGGGTGGTAGGGTGGTGTTAGGGTGAGTAGTAGCTCATTGGGTGTTGGCGCATCCATTCAGTTAACTACTGAAGAATCTCAGGCATTGGAGCGTCCATCCAGTGGGAGCTGGAGAAGAATGCTTTTCTAGATTATAGGAAGTTGGAGCTTTATTTTCAATTGGAGTTGAATATTAAGGAATTATTAGAAAAGCATTAGGTGGTTTTTATCCCGGAGTGGGTTTCCACCTTAAAAACTGTGTGCATTTGTGTTCCTCTTTTTTTCTACTATCATTGTGAAAACACTGATAATAATTGAAGATTAACTAATGCTCTAATTTAAAGGAATACTGATTCACCCCCCCTCTCAGTATTTCCAACAATTGGTATCAGAGCTTGGTTCCTTCAATAGCAGTTTAACAGCTGGAAGGAGGTCATGGAGCATACCAAGAATGGTATACCTCTATTCAATGAAAATAATTATGCACTCTGGAAAGGAAGAATGGAGGTCTATCTCTTGGTGCAAGGTTACGAAGTATGGGACACTGTTTAAAATGGATTTACATCAACCGCAGATGAACAACGTAAGAAGAATTTGATAAATGATGCAAAAGAAAAGAATATTATTATCAGTGGACTTATTTAATCTGCTTATCATAAGGTGTTGGGTTGTAAAACTGCCAAAAATGTATGGGACAAGCTTGAGAATATATATGCAGGTGACTCAAATGTCAAAGAAGCAAAGCTTCAAATCTATAGAGCAAAATTTGAGCAACTTAGAATGAAAGAAGATTGCAACATTGCTGCATACTTCTAATACGTTGATGAAATAACCAATACTCTGGAAGGATTGGGAGAGCCAGTTGATGAGAAGACTATTATACAGAATATTCTTAGAACATTACCAGGGAGATTCAACCCAAAGGTATCAGTCTTAGAATATAGTGCAAATCTGGACAAACTCAGCAAGGAAGAATTACATGGAGTTCTCATAGCATAATGAAATGAGACTTGATGAAGAAAAGGGTACTTCAAATCGAGAAACTGCGTTTGTTGCATCTAAGCAAACCAATAAGGATAAACAACCTTCAATTGAAATGACACGCACCTGCAAGTGTGAAGAAAAGGGAGATGATGGAGAACTTCTTTCAGATGAAGAATATTCTTACTTTATGAGAAAACTAAAACCTGGTAAGGGAAAATTCAAAGGTAAACTTCCATTGATATGTTTCGGTTGTGGTAAGGTTGGGCATTTCGTAGCAAAATGTACGAACAAAAGTGATGGCAACTCAAAAGGAAAGAAAGACTTTAAGAAATTCAACAAGCAAGGCAAAAAGAAAGGATCCAAAAGGAACTTTCTCTCTAAAGAATATAGCTCATCATCCGATGAAGAAAGTGACAGCAAAGAAGAAGCCAATGAGAAAGTATTGTTTATGGCCAAGCATAATAAACAAGAGGTATCAAACAATGAAGAAGAAGGGTTGACCATAGAAAATTTTTATGAAAAGGCAATAAATCTTATGAAAGAGCTCAATGCTGAGAAGATCCGTTCCAATACTCTTGAAGAACAAGTTCAAGGTCTCAAAATTGAGGTTGAAGAACACAAATTTATTGAAGAGTCACTTCAAAAGAAGTTGGAAGAAAGCAACCAAGAAAGGGAAGCATTAGAAGCTGAATTTGTCTTGCTGCGTAAGGAAGTGAATAAGGGAAAAAATGTCCAAAACTATGCCAACAGCTCAAGGGCATTGGAAGAACTCATCAGTAATCAATGATATTACAACGACGGAACTGGCATCGGTTACAAAGAAGAAGAAGCAGGACCTTCTACAACAAAATATAATCAACCTATGAGATCTGACATACATGAAGACTTCATTGGACAAGATTCGCAAGCACATCCTTGGAAGACAATTCCTCGACGAAAATTTTCATCCAGGTACCAACATATTTTTCATGGCTATTGTTATTCATGTGGAAAATTTGATCATAAAGCTGTAGAATGTCGCACGTACCCTAGGAACCAATACAATTCCAAGAGATTCTTCAAATACGAACCTCATAGGGCTCAACGAAACATCAATAGATTTGAACATTTAAGAAATAATATGGAATGTTACAAATGTCAGAACTTTGGACACATAGTCAGAGACTGTAGACTTGAAAATCCTCCAGAAGAATCTTCGAAGCCACAGAATGAACGAACATGGAAGAAGAAGAAGACTGATAATTGTGCTCTCGCTCTCAAGGCTCAAAAAAATAAAGATGTGTGGTATGTTGACAGCAGTTGCTCAACGCATATGACTGGAGATAGAAAGAAATTTGTATCTCTAAAAGAGAAGAAGGATGGAACCATATCCTTTGGAAATGATGGATCTTCAAATGTTATAGCATCAGGTACCGTCACTCTCAGAAGCAAAGATGTTATAGCCAAGAACGTTCTATTGGTCTAAAACATGAATCACAATCTGCTTAGTGTCGGACAAATGTGTGATCAAGGACACACAATGCTATTCAACTCCACAAAATGTGAAATCAGGAAAGGCAGGTATGGTAAAATTGTGGCTACAGCAAGTCAAGCTCTGAATGACATATATGTTCTGGATGAAGCAACTAAAGCATGTCTACTAGCTAAAGAAGATGAAAGTTGGTTATGGCACAAATGAATGGGTCACATAAAATTTGACAATCTTGTCAGGATAAGCAAAAAGGAAGCAGTACGAGAAATGCCAAAAATCTCAAAACCTTCCAACACACTATGTGAGGCATGTCGGCATGGAAAGCAGACAAAAGTCCAATTTAAAACAAAAGAGCACTTTTCATCACATCCATTGGAATTGATACATACTGATCTATGTGGTCCTGTGAGAACCAAAGGCTTAGACAGAGAATTATATTTCATGTTAATGATAGATGACTATACCAGGATGACAACCGTCAATTTCCTAAAGAAAAAATTTGAAGCATTTGAGTGCTTTAAGATCTACAAGGAGTTGGTTGAAAATGAAACTGATTTGAAAATAAAGTGTTTAAGATCAGATAATGGTGGAGAATTCACTTCCAAATTATTTCAGCAATACTGTGACGAAAATGGAATAAAAAGGAAATTTTCAACAACACGAACACCTCAGCGAAATGGAGTTGCTGAAAGAAAGAATATAATTGTACAGGAAATGGGTAGAACAATGTTGAAGGACTCAAAATTGGATGAAAAATTTTTGGTTCAAGCAATTGATATGGAAATCTTCATTATCAACCGAAGTCTTCTCAGAAATAATTGCAACAAGACTCCATATGAATTATGGAAAGGAAAACCAGCTAATGTAAAATATTTCAAAATCTTCGGAAGAAAATGTTATATCAAAAGAGAAGATCAAAATTTGGGTAAGTTTGAATCACGTGTTGATGAAGGTATCTTTGTTGATTACTCACACAAAAGAAAGGCCTATAAATGCTATAATCTAAGACAAAAACAGATAGTGGAGAGCTTCAATGTTACATTTGATGAAGATGGTGTTCTAGCGAGTAATGATTAGGATCTAGAATCTTTGAAACTTGAGAGAGAGGCTGAAAAAGACACAGATAAAATTGTAGAACAAGAAGAAACTATCAACAAGGAAGAAGTAAACAATGATCATCAAGATATACCAGAACAACAACAAGAAGCTCCTCAAAGGAGAACAAAAGAGTGGATTCAGAAGAACCATCCATCAAATCAAATCCTTGGTGACATAAATGAAGGTCGACAGCTTCGTTCATCACAACAAGCTCACGTTGCTTTTCTAGCAACCTTTGAGCCTAGTAGTTTTGAGGAAGCCAACTAGAATGAAAATTTGGTAGCAGCTATGAATGAAGAATTGGATCAAATTGAGAAGAATAACACCAGGGAATTAGTTCCACGACCAAAAGATAAAAATGTCATTGGGACTAAATGGGTGTTCAGGAACAAATTGAATGAAGATGGGCAGGTTACCAGAAATAAAGCAAGATTGGTTTGCAAAGGCTATGCACAAGTGGAAGGAGTTTCTTTTGACGAAACATTTGCACCAATTTCCAGAATGGAAGCCATCCGAATGTTTCTCGCCTATGCATGTTCAAGAAAAATCAAAGTCTACCAAATGGATGTTAAGTTAGCATTTCTAAATGGAGAATTAGAAGAAGAAGTTTACATCGAACAACCTGAAGGTTTTCTACTATCACAAAAAGAAGACTATTTCTGCAGGTTAAAGAAGGCTCCTAGAGCATGGTATGCTCATCTTGATGGATATCTACGTCAACAAGGGTTCAATAAAGGTACTGTTGATAGCAATCTTTATGTACAAATAGATAAAGATAATTTAACAATCGTTGAGGTATATGTGGATGATATAATATTTGGTAGCAATGATGATTGACTAAGTAAGAAATTTTCTACAAAGATGCAAAGTGAGTTTGAGATGTATTTACTTGGTGAGCTGACACACTTCTTAGGGCTTCAAATATCTTAGCAAGAGAAAGGAATATTTATATGTCAAGCCAAGTACATCAAGGAAATGCTCAAGAAATTCAAAATGGAAGATTCCAAACCCGTCCTTACTCTGATGGTAACAAGTTGCAAATTGAGCATAGACAACTCATCTAAGGATGTGGATCAGAGGTTGTACAGATCTATGATTGTTAGTCTTCTATATGTAACATCCTCTCGGCCAGATGTTATGCAAGCAGTTGGACAAGTAGCAAGATTCCAAGCAACACCAAAAGAATCACATATTATTGCCATCAAAAGAATTCTTCGATATCTAAAGGGCACAAAAGAATATGGCTTATGGTATCCCAAGGGTAACAATCTCATTATTCAAGCCTTTACAGATGCAGATTGCACAGGAAGCGTTGATGATCGTAAGAGTACTAGTGGAGCAGCATTCTATCTAGGTGGTTGTCTAGTATCATGGTTGAGAAAAATGCAAAATTCAATCTCGTTATCTACAGCGAAAGCAGAATACATTGCAGCAGCATCATGTTGTACTCAAGTCCTTTGGATGAAACAAATTTTGCAAGATCTTCAAGTACAATTCAGTGAGCCTATTCCCATATTCTGTGACAACACTAGTGCCATCAGCATCTCCAAGAATCCTGTCATGCATTCAAAAACAAAACACATTCCAATCAAATATCATTTTGTTAGAGAACAAGTCACTGAAAATAATATCAAACTTGAGTATGTTTTTACAAAAGAACAAATTGCTGATATCTTCACTAAACCTTTACCTCGTGAAGCATTTGAATATCTTCGTCAAAAGCTTGGGATTCTCCCAAGTTCTCATTAGATTACAGATCTGCAGGACGGTTGTGTATCAGCGGGAGTGGAAGTGTGTACAGGTCCGCATGATGGTTGTGTTTCAGGAGGAGTTACCCTTTTCCATTGATGTCAAAGGGGGAGAGAATGTTGTAGGAAGAGGTGTCATGATCGCAGGGGGAGTACTTGTGTTGCCATCAATGCCAAAGGGGGAGATTGTTGATCATCGGTTGTCATTGATGTCAACCCAAGCAGCACCAGGGGCTAACCCAATATTGCATGGAAATTTTGACCTACCAAATTAATATATTCTGGGTCAATAATTATTTTGATGGTTTCTACTTGTCGAGATGTTTCCGTTGATATATGGCACGCCATGTAATTCTTCACGGTTTGAGAGATATTCATGTTTGAAGTTTGTACCCCCAGTCAGTGGGCTAAAACCCCATGGGGTTGGGGCATGGGTCATTGAAAAGTCATAATTAATATTTTTTAAGCTCCTAAAATCCCTCCCACGTTCACTTGTTGAAGCCCCTCTCAACTTAAGCATTCATATAAATTGTGATCTTCATTTCCTCCTTATGTAAGGGATTCGGCCATCTAAAACAGGTCATCGTGGAAGTTTCACTCTAACTTTTTTTATACGAAGGCTCAAAAGCTGAAATTTTTATGAGGTGAATCTGAAATCCTTAGGAAGCTGCAGTAAAAATTTCAGATCAAGGTGCAAAATAATTGTGGAGATATGATCTATGGAAGTCAGGGTTTTTGCAGGCTCCTAAAATTCATCTCAAAGAAGTGACCTTGGTAAAATCATCATAACTCTCTCTCTAAGTATCGGATTGGAATTCTATAAAACGTGGCAAATAATGCACAGTTTTTAATTTTTTCTCTATCAATTTCAAAGCAAAATGAAGAAACAATGACACGTGGCATTCCGTACAAGTTCCCTCTTCTGAAATAGTCCATAATTAGGCCCTTGTGAGAGATTGGGCATAAATCTTTCTTGAAGAATCCAAATTGGGTCAGACCTATGGCATTGGAAATAAGACTCAGAGGAATACTATAGGACCAAAAATCAGATATTTAGGATCTAAAATAACAGAGATACACCAGATTCAATATCGAGCTCCTAGAAGGCAAGAAAAATCTAGATCATGTGTTGTCAAGGGTTGCAAAGGACCAGAATTTCTATGGAAACAAAGCAAAGCAAGGTACAACATAAGGTAGCATGACAAGAGCAGCAACCAAGGTGCATAACAGCAGCAAGAAGTTCATCATATGAAGTCTTCAAGTGGGCAGCACTGCATACAATCATTGTAAAGGTATCATTGTACTTAGTCATTGTAAATACATTATTGTACAAATTGTACTAGTTTCTATCTGCCAAGGGTTGAAGAGGCAGTGTTGGGAGGTCTAGGATCATCATTAGGTGGTTGTGTCAAAGTTTGGGTTATGGTCTAGCATATCTTCTTCTTCTGCATCATTCTATATCATTGTAAAGTGGACCATTTTCCCTGGTACGGGAGTCCATTCTTCTTTTATTCTTCTATAGGGTGGTAGGGTGGTGCTAGGGTGAGTAGTAGCTCATTGGGTGTTGGGGCATTTGTTCAGTTGACTACTGAAGAATCTCGGGCGTTGGAGCGTCCATTCAGTGGGAGTTGGAGAAGAATGCTTTTCTAGATTCTAGGAAGTTGGAGCTTTATTTTCAATTGGAGTTGAATATTAAAGAATTATTAGAAAAGAATTAGGTGGTTTTTGTCCTGGAGTGGGTTTCCACCTTAAAAACTGTGTGAATTTGTGTTCCTCTTGTTTGCTGCTATCATTGTACAAACACTGATAATAATTGAAGATTAACTAATGCTCTAATTGAAAGGAATACTGATTCATCCCCCCTCTCAGTATTTCCAACACCCACGATAAAAATTCACAGACATCCACATACATATTGGGAACAAAATATCCGTCCACCACTAACCGTAGTTGAATCTCTTGAATTTAAGGATCAAAATGAATACGATGTAATCAATGAATTCATGAATAAGCTATCTACGCCTGAAAACTTAAAATTTCAAATGCTAAAAATAGTTCTTGATGATGAACTGTAAGAAGACCCCTTGGTAGACCTCGATGATCAACATATACCCAAAATCGTTGTACACAACAACATACCCATTGAAGTTGGGCCAGGAAAATTTTTAAATATCAATGGAAATCTAGATAGTAACCAAAAGCAAAGGCTCATAAAGGTTCTACAAAAGTATCAGGGAGCATTTTCTTGGGACTACCCAGACATGAAGGGAATAGAACCTCAGCTATGCACTCACCACATCTATACTGACAAGGAGGCTCGACGTATTCGACAACCTCAATGAAGGCTAAAACCACATCTGAAAGACATTGTAAAAAATGAATTGCAGAAGCTACTGGATGTAAAATTCATTTATATTATCTCAGATAGGAAATAGGTCTCTCCCCTAGTAGTCATTCCTAAGAAAAATGGGAAATGGAGAATCTGTATGGATTACAGAGAAATGAATAAGGCAACACAGAAGGACCACTTCCCCCTTCCTTTTATTGACCAGGTCCTTCATACATTGGTAGGGAAACGATTCTTTTCCTTTCTTGACGGGTTTAGTGGTTATAATAAGATCCAGATAGCCCCCGAAGACTAGGATAAAACAACCTTTACCTGCCCATGGGGTACATTTTCCTACAAGGTATTACCATTCGGACTATGCAATGCCCCAACAACCTTTCAAAGAGCCATAATCAACATTTTTTTTTATTTAATAAATGAGGGACTTGAAATTTACATGGATGACTTTAGCCCATATGGATATGACTTCAATAAAGCACTATAAACTCTAGAAAAAGTGTTGGAACGATGTATTGCTACTAGATTATGTTTAAGCAATGAGAAATTCCACATGATGATGATTGAAGGAGTAATCCTAGGACATTATATCTCTGTAGCTAGAATACAGGTAGACCCGGAAAAAATATAAGTAATCCTGTTATTGGCCACACCTTGTACACAGACAGAGGTACACAGTTTTCTTGGATACGCAGGGTACTATAGCAAGTTTATAAAGAATTTTTCAAAAATCGTTGCACCCCTGTATGCACTAACTGGAAATGTTGAATTCCATTGGTCTGATAAATGTGACATTGCTTTTACAGATTTGAAGAAACTGGTTTCGACAACACCAATCTTACGTGGTCCTAACTGGAAGCTACCCTTTCACATTTCTTCAGATGCATCTGACACAGTGATAGGGGTAGTTCTGGGTCAAGAAGAAGATAAAAATCCCTATGCTATTTACTACATTAGAAAAAATCTCACTCCTGATGAATTAAACTATACTGCGACTGAAAAATAATTCTTGGCTATCATTTATGCTATCAATAAATTTAGACATTGTATAACTAGCTATCAAGTACTCCTATATACTGATCACTTTGCCATTAGATATCTAGCCAATAAACCAATTAAAAATGGGAGAATAACTCGTTGGTTGTTGCTTTTGCAGGAATTCAATATAACTATCAAAGACTATCCAGGGAAGGATAATGTTGTTGCAGACTTCCTATCCAGGGTTCCTAAGATAGATGACATGCTAATGGTGGATGATCAGTTTCCTAAAGAAATTTTTTTCGCTGTAGTAGTAAAAACGCCATGGCACACAGACGTAGCAAACTACCTGGCAATAGGAAAGTTTCCTAGACATTTAACATCAAGGGAACAGAAACTGATTGTACAATGCAGTGCTAGGTTCTCCTGGATTGGTGGATACCTCTTTTATACAGGGGCTGACATGCATATACGTAGATGCATCTGGGAAGATGATATTTATGACATCCTACGAGCCTGTCACAATGAACCTTGTGGTGGCCATTTTACAGATCGTAGAACAGGTCACAAAGTATTAAAATTGGGTTATTATTGGCCTACGATTTTTAAAGATGCAAAAAAATATGTCCAAGCCTGCGATAGTTGCCAAAGAATGGGTCGCCCGGGCCAAGCTAATGAAATTCCACTTCAACCACAATTGGTAGTAGAACCGTTTGAACGATGGGCACTGGACTTTGTTGGACCATTCAACCTGCCATCAAACCAGAAAATCTACATACTGGTTGCCACAAATTACGTAACAAAGTGGGTAGAAATAGTGGCCTTATCAAGAGCCACAGAAGAATCTGTGATTAAATTCCTTTTTGAGCTATTTGTGCGATATGGTTTACCACAGGAAGTGATAACCGATGGAGGGGCACAATTTGTGGGTAATAAAATTACAACTAGCCTGAAGAATCACCATATCATCCATAGAGTCATGTCTCCTTACCACCCGTAGGCAAACGGGCAGGTCGAAAGTACCAACAAATTCCTTGAGGAAATTCTTACTAAAACAGTATTAGCACATCGCCGGGACTGGGCCACTAGACTACCAGAGGCCTTGTGGGCTTACCACACAATGTGGTGAAACACCACTAGATATTCTCCGTATCATCTGGTATTTGGAAGAGAGCCTGTTTTTTCCTATTGAATTCGAGATAAAGACCTTAAGGACAACGCAGGAGGTAGGGCTGGACTTGACGAATGCCCAGATTAAAAGACTCCAACAAATAAATGAACTAGATGAAATACGGCTACTGGCTCTATAATGCACAAAAATCATACAACAATAATGAGCCAAGTGGCATGACAATCTCATTAAAAAGAAGACATTCCAGAAAGGAGATTGAGCACTTCTCTATGACTCCAGATTCCAAGATTTTCCGGGGAAGTTGCAAACAAGGTGGCTCGGTCCATACAAAATTCAAGAAGTACACAACAATGGTACCCTCACCTTGACCACCATAGATGGGTCCGGTTTTACATTTCGAGTCAATGGGCACAGAGTGCGCCTCTATCACAAACCTCTTACAAAGGAGTCTTTCTGCCAGAAGGTACGCAATGATCCTAATATCCAAGTTCAAGAAAAAGTGGGTGATAACCCCACAACTTTAAGTGCATAAGAGCTTGATGTTTCCTTTTGTAAATATTGTATATAATTTCCCTGCAATTTTTTTTTTTTTTATTCTGTTGTACATTCTTCATATTCACAATTATTTCCTTTTCCTCCCCTTGCATTTTTTCTTTGTTGTTCAAATCTTTGAATGGTTGTTGTTCAATCCAATTGAACAACAATTTCCTTGTTGCATTTTGCTTTGCTGTTCTGTAATATCCCAAAAGGGAGAATGTAGTAAAACTAAACACAATATAAGAACTATAGCAAGGTAAACAATGAATCTATATACACATCAGAATGCATAGAAATAGTTGAGCCATTTTATTATTTTGGAGGTGCAAAAAGAAAGTACAACAGTGCCAAAAATATGAGACACTCAAGCCACAAGAGTAGCCTAGAATTACCCTGCAATGATATCCCAAGAGGGACTGCGTAATTGATGCTCTGCTGGAAGGTAAACTGCACTATCCCTGCTACAATTGTAGGGAATACAACTGCCTGAAATATAAAAATTCAGATCTAGGAAGAATGGGAGCTCTGATGATGCTGAAATTGTAGATCTAGGCTCTATGATGGATTCCCAAGATAACCTAGGAGGGGTTTCTCAGATCTGTAAGTATAATAAAACCTTCCTCTTAGGGCCTCAATTATATGCTACTGGGAATGCAGATCTGAAGCTAGATCTGATAATATGATGGCTGTAATGATGTACAATTAGATCTAAGAAAGAAGGGATGATCCCTTCACTAGATCCTTGGGCTAAAATCTCAAGATCTAGCTCCTCCAATATCCTCCAATGAAAATAGATGTTGTAGGAACAATAGCTTCAGAAAACTGCACCGTCAAAGAGGGAGGCTCAATAGTTTGTTTCTAGATATGTCAAATCAGCTCCTGGATGATGGAAACAATAGATCCAATGTGAGGAGGTTATCCCTGACAGGATTTCCAGCTAAAATACTGGAAACTTCCTTCCTCCAATAGATCTACAAGACTAGACTACGCAATCCTTGAAGGGACTGTTGTTACATGGAGGTAAAACCCCAAGGCCTGAATGCCGAATATTGATCTGCTGCTCCTGAAAGGCTGGATCTGAAGAGAAAGTGGTAGGATGAATCGTCCAATGGTTTCCTAGCTGAGTGCTAGAAACAACCTCCTGAATATGGCACCATGCCTGATATGGAATGCAGAACAATCCTCTTTCCAGAGCTACTCAAATAAAGAGGTGGGATTCCCACTTAGGAACACCCTATGCTAAATAACACTGCAAACTCTACTAAAAAGCCCAAGCTTGCATAGAAATGTCCTGAGACAAATCTAGATCTAAACAGATCAAGAAATGAATAATCCAAATCATGTCATCCATTGTGACTTCACCTTCATTATGTACACGAGCCTTCCATAGCCTAGGCCCACTCCAAATCTACGTTGTACATGTGGGCAAAGTCTCCATTTTTGACTGCGTTGTTGATCCATGTCCTCCATCATGTTCACATGGGGTGATCACCCTCTCCATCATGCATGCATTAAATGCATCACTTCCTCCACTATCTTATCATAAGTGCTTAATGATCTTCTTTGAATGCATTATGATCTCAGTTGACCTTATCAAAGATCCTTATGATTTAATATTTAATATCCATGATCTTATTTGACTGTTTCGTCCTCCATAATCTATCTCATAAATGAGACATGATCTCTATTAATGGAGCTGCTCCACTACTCCATGATTCTAGATCTAGATCTAAAATATCCACATACACACATTAAAGTGGATTTTATTCATATCTGAGGTTTGTGGGTCCCTCCACCATTTTATTTACTTAATTTATTAAGAAAATCAAGGACTCTAATATTCCAAATATGATGAAATTCTGGGAACACATGCCTCACTGCGCCCTGCCCCCCCCCCGAAAAAATGTTTCTTGTCCTCAAGCAACTCCAAAAGTAGATGCAAAGCCATCTATTCCACTCCAAATGGCATCCACATAAGGAAGGATTCCTCCATTTTCTTCAATGTGTCATACATGTTTGGTTCCAAATTTCTCTCTCAAGAGAGCATAGAATGACCTCCAACTGTGTAGTTAGATGCCCTCTTGTCATCATGAAGTACCAAGTGACAACCATATGATGTCCAACATCATCATCAATACATGAGATACATAAAATAAATTGGCTCTTTCCACAAAGGAAAAGCTCCATCTCACAATACATCCCTCCATCCCATGCTTTATGAATTTGATTGAGCATTGATATGCTCTCATCCTTAGCCCTGTTGGCCTTGTTGGATCCAAGAATCATTTCAAAGTTATGAAAAAGAAGAAGGAAAGGAGCTATATGGGTAGAAAAATATGTGAAACCATATTCTCCTAATAGTAACCACTGGTGTAAGGCCCTTTGCTACCATCCTCCATCTTCTCCATGTAAGATGGGCAAGCCAAACTCTCCCAAAAAGCAACCAAAGCCACAAGAGATCTTGTTGCTTTCTCTCCTCCTCATATGTATCATGTAGTATAAACATACTGATAGACATGTGGAATGTCACATCAACCCAATACAAATAAACACCATCAATACACATCATGAGATCATCATACCAAGTTTTACCCAATACAAAACACATAGACATAGGAGATGTCATGTGGTGGCCAAAATCTCTCAAGGGAAACCAAAATGAACATGCCTTCTTTTTTTGCATTCTATCATTGATACATAAAGCATGAATCAGAAAAATATGAGCTATTGGGTTGTAACCATACTCACCCAAGAGCAGCCAACGTAGCCATGCCTCCTTCATTTCATAAGTGTTTCTCAAGGCATGGATCAAAGAAATAGGATCCTTTTGGTAGTGACAAAAATCTCCCAAGGGAAACCAACGTAACCAAGCTTGCTGGCCCATGTCATAAATCTGCAAGTGGTCATGCAACCCCTTGCTTATCATCTTCACCCACTCATCCCAATGTGGATGATGAATGATGTACTACATAACCATGGTATCCTCCCTTTGTAGAATACCATCCTCCCCAAACTGATGAAGAACTTTGCACTTCATGAAATGTTGAAGTGCACCTGTAATGAGATCTCTCAATGAGATTCTCTTTTCACCAAAGGCCCTCCAAAACTAATGAAGTTTTGGATCTACTGCAGGTAGAAGTTTCTATTTGAGCTATGAGATGCTCATTGAGAAAGGGTCATATATAAAAGAGAAAAGATTCCTCATCTCAATATGTCTACCATTTGTCATCTTTACCTCCATTTCTTCATAAGTGAAGCCACCTTCAGAATGCTCCAAGAATGATGGGGCCTCTTCATTTTCATAGCCACTAATTGACAACGTTGTAGATTTGCATGATAATATATGTGTTGTCTCAAAGCAAGGCACAATACTAATCTCATAGCCAGTTATTGTACACAGGATCATGCTCATCCCATTTTCTGAAACTCTACACTTCAACTCAAAGGGTTGAATGTAGCTCAACAATAATGAACTGGGATAGTTCTTAATCTCCTCCTTCATTAGATCAAGGGTCCTTTGCACTGTGATATGTTGCTGCTTCAAATTATCATTTTGTTCTAACCCTCGGTTATGCATTGGCCCTGATGTCATGTCCTCATAAGTTTCAATAAGATCTACTAAAACAATATGTGATGAATGTTCATGCATACCTTGGATCAACTGATGTGTGGAAACCTCTTGCCAGAACACAAGAGTTCCTCCAACCGGGGCAATAGTGTCTCCAACTGCTGGTAAGAGTGATGGCTTCTCTTCTCGAAGTGTACCAGCACTAGAATCTTCCTCCTCTTCCTCATGCATCTCCTAAATCATGCATGGGACTCTATGTGTCAAGAGCTCAAGACTATCTTGCAAAGTTGCAAGTGTCTCTTCTTTGGATGCAAGTACTTCTGCAGCGGGTGGTGAATGTAGTGACTTCTTGTCCAGAGTGACAAGATTGACATCCTCCTTTGTTTCCTTAGGGAATGTCACTTTGTGACACATCTCTGGTTTTCTCACATCAAATTCCTTCCTCAAATTGTGAAAGAAATCTGAATATTTAGTCACCTTTGCATGCTCCATGTGACCAAACCACCAATCATTGGCTTCACCTAAAAGATGAAGTGCTGCAATTTGAAAAACCTCTCTTTCAGCTATAGGATGTAGCCTGAAAAATGCATCTAACTCTCTCCTCCAAGTCTTAACAGTGCTTGAGGAAGATCCATCAAATGTAGGCAAATAAAATCTATTATGCCTCTTTCTTCTATTGCTGCTATAGGATCCTCTTTCTTCTTTGATTTTGAATAATTTTTGGAGAGTTAACTTCTCCTTGAATGCTCTAGACTGTGCTTTGTACTCTTCAAGATATATACTGAGAGTCTCATGAGTCTCAGGTTCATTCCTTTCTTCATTTCTACACCTTTCACCTTCTCCAAAGAAAGTGCGAATAGTGGATCTATGAGGAGATCTAGGATTCTCCGGTTTTCTTCTTTGCTGATAGGAAGTGCTTGGACCTTCCTCATCACATCTTCTTCTTGGATCTTATTTCTGTCCTTCCTTCTCCATTGGATTTACCTCCTTGGAGAGATCTTGCATGGATCTAAATAAAGGAGTGGCAAAATTATCATCCTTGATGATAGATCTCATCTATCTGCTTCTTCTTTTGATGCAAAGATGAAGTGTCCACAAGCTGAGCCAAAGATCATGCTCTGATACCACTGTAATATCCCAAAAGGGAGAATGCAGTAATACTAAAACACAACATAAGAACTGTAGCAAGGTAAACAATAAATCTATATATACATTAGAATGCACAGAAATAGTTGAGCCATTTTATTATTTTGGAGGTGCAAAAAGCAAGTACAATAGTGCCCAAAATATGAGACACTCAAGCCAGAAGAGTAGCCTAGAATGACCCTGCAATGATATCCCAAGAGGGACTGCGTAACTTCTTCTTTGATGGAAGGTAAACTGCGTTGTCCATGCTACAATTGTAGGGATTGCAACTACCTAAAATATAAAAAGTTAGATATAGGCAGAATGGGAGCTCCAATGATGCTGAAATTATAGATCTGGGCTCTATAATGGATTCCCAAGATAACCCAGGAGGGGTTTCTCAAATCTGTAAGTCTAAGAAAAAATTATTCTTAGGGCCTCAATTATATGCTACTCGGAATGCAGGTCTGAAGCTAGATCTAATAATATGATGGCGGAAATGATTTACAATCAGATCTAAGCAAGAAGGGTTGATCCCTTCACTATATCCTTGAGCTAAAAGCTCAAGACCTAGCTCCTCCAATATCCTCCATTGAAAATAGTAGTTGTAGGAATAGCTTCAGAAAACCACACTGTCAGAGAGGGAGGCTTAATATCCTGCTACTAGATATGTCAAATCAGCTCCTGAATCATGGAAACAATAGATCCAATGTGAGGAGGTTATCCCTCACAGGATTTCTAGCTGAAATAATGGAAACTTCCTCCCTCCAATAGATCTACAAGAATGGACTGCGTAATCCTTGAAGGGACTGCTGCTACATGGAGATAAAACCCCAAGGCCTGAATGCCAAATATAGATCTGCTGCTCCTGAAAGGCTAGATTTGAAGAGAAAGTGGTAGGATGAATCCTCCACTGGTTTCCTAGCTGAGTGCTAGAAACAACCTCTTGAAGATGGCACCAATGCCTGATATGGAATGAAGAACAATCCTATTTCCAGAGCTACTCAAAGAAAGAGGTGGGATTCCCGCTTGGGAACACCCTGTGCTAAGTAGCACTGCAAACTCTGCTAAACAGCCCAAGCTTGCATAGAAATGTCTTAAGACAAATCTAGATCTAAACAGATCAATAAATGAATAATCCAAATCATGTCATCCATTGTGCCTTCACTTTCATTATATAAATGAGCCTTCCATAGCCTAGGCCCACTCCAAATCTGTGCTATACATGTGGGCAAAGTCTCCATGTTTGACTGTGCTGTTGATCCATGTCCTCCATCATGTTCACATGGGGTGATCATCCTCTCCATCGTGCATGCATTAAATGCATCACTTCCTCCACTATCTTATCATAAGTGCTTAATTATCTTCTTTGAATGCATTATGATCTTAGTTGACCTTATCAAAGATCCTTATGATTTAATATTTAATATGCATGATCTTATTTGACTGTTTCATCCTCTATAATCTACCTCATAAATGAGACATGATCTCTATTAATAGAGCTGCTCCACTACTCCATGATTCTAGATCTAGATCTAAAATATCCACATACACACATTAAAAGTGGATTTTATTCATCTTTGAGGTTTGTGGGTCCATCCACCCTTTTATTTACTTAATTTATTAAGAAAATCAAGGACTCTAATATTCCAAATATGATGTGGAAATTTGGGAATATTACATGTTCAAATCTTTGAATGGCTGCTGTCAATCTAATTGAACAGGTGTTGTTCAATCGGATTGAACAGCCGTGTTTTGCATTTTTACTTTTGTTGTTCAAATCTTTGAATGGCTGTTGTTCAATCCAATTGAACAACTGCTATTCAATCTTATTGAAGAACAATTTCCTTGTTGCTTTTTTCTTTGATGTTCAAATGTTTGAACGAATGCTGTTCAATCCAATTGAACAACTGCTGTTCAATCTGGTTGAACAACAGTCTCCTTGTGTTTCTACTTTTGTTATTCAAATCTTTGAACGACTGTTGTTCAGTATAATTGAACAATTGATGTTCAATCAGATTGAACAAAAGTTTCCTTGTTGCGTTTTACTTTTGTTGTTCAATCGGATTGAACAACGGATTTTTTTCCCTTTTTAAGCATGACTCTTCTTTCTTTTTTTGATGATCTCTCCTCACAAAAGCCTCTCCTCATCCCACACCCCAGCTGTAAAAAAAAATTCTGAGTGGGAATTGGCACCTAAAGAGGAGATAAGTAGAAACTTTACTAACATGATGATCCTTTGAAACTTTAATGGAAATCTCTACTTCGAAAGCTGACATAGTACATCTATGTAATGAATGGCTAAGACATCTCCTATTCAAAAAATTTATCACACAATACATAGTCATATAACGATATATCTTTCTACACTCTCGAGTATTATTTCCGTTTGAAATAAATATTTAGAAATGAGTATTAATTTTATTGGCATTCTTTTTTTTTACTTCTCACACCATCCCTAACTCTTAAGGAGTTAATGAACCTCCCTTCATGTATAAAGAATAAATATCATGCTAGCATGATTTTTTTTAAAGAGAATAGGGGGTCTCATTACGAGCCAAACTACCATGATCATAAGGGTTTAGCAGGTGACATGCCCATAATGGCCAACACACTAGGGTAATGACCTTCTCAACTGCTTGAAGGATAGGGGGTCTCATCACGAGCGCCCTGATCACTCTGTTACAATCCCAGTGAATGGAACTGTGACTATTTGGCTACCACACCAACACAGTGGTCTCTTCATAAAACAAAACAAAATGCCTACTTTTCAAAAAAAAAATAAGTGCTATGTCGATATCCAAATTTTTAAGAGAGAATAGGTGGTCTCATCACGAGCCAACCTACCATGATCATAAGGGTTTAGCAGGTGACATGCCCATAATGGCCAACACACCAGGGTAATTACCTTCTCAACTGCTTGAAGAACATGAGGTCTTATTACGAGCTAGCCTGATCACTCTGTTACAACTCTAGTGAGTGGCACCTTGAATATTTTTCCACCACACCAGCACGGTGATCTCTCCATTAAATTGGCAAAAAAAACTACTTTTACATAAAGGATTCTGGCTCTTTTTTCGAGTTAAAATAACAACCCTGTCAAGGCTATGAATGTCTTCTGGCAGTAGTGGCTCTTGTTGTGGTATTGGAGTATGTTCTAACGACAGCAAATTACTCTTACATATACCTTATCTCCTATTTCCATCCATTTCCAAGATAAATCCACTACTTGAATTAGTGATAATACTATTTTACCGCATAAGTGTTAGAAAATTATATATTATGGAGCAATGCAACACATAAAATATGCGGAAAATAAAAGCACACAAAACACATAAAACTAGAGAGACACAGATATACGTGGTTCACCCGAGCTTTGGGCTACGGCTCCACCCCGAACACTAGTCCTTCCTTCCTATTATCCAGCAGAAAATGAAGAGACACAAAAACCCTACAGCAGCATCCGCCGTAATATCCTTTGCTCTCTCTCACAGCCTCCTCTCTCTCTGTTTCTCGGCCTCCGAGAATACACATACAATACACGCCGCACATACAGTCACCCTCATATATACAAGGGGGTTTCCTTCTATGTGGAAAAAACCCTAATCTAAACATAACTTCTCACCGTCATATCATTTGCCTAATGAACGTGCTCCGCATTGACTAGAAATTACTATACTTTTACAAGGCAATTTTACATTTTTTTAGCTTTGGGTGCGCCCGCGCGCGCATCCCCGGCCGGGGGGGCTTCAAAAAGCGCCGTTGTCCCCGCCCCGGACCCCCCACGGCAGTGATTAATTACGGATGTGTGTTGCCGCCCTTTTAAGGTACTGAGGGTCCAATGTCGTGATACAAAGTAAACAAGATAATCGTGCTCCACACCCAACAATCTCCCACTTGGAGATCGATTGTAGCAACTCCATCACCGGCTTCATTTGCCGGAAAATGACTCCTCTTTGACCTCGGGCTGTTTTTCATCTTCATCGTTATCCTCGAAGACCACCTGAACCCGAGCAAATTCTCGCTTTCTCCCCGGTTACAACTTTTGTTAGCATATCTATAGGATTCTGCTATGTGTATCTTTTTCCAGTTTCAACTCTCCATCTTCCAATACCGACTCGTATGAAATGGTACTTGAGATGTATGTGTTTAGTCCTGGAATGAAATGTTGAGTTCTTTGCAAGATGAATAGCACTTCTGGCTATCACCGTATAGTGTGCCCATATCATGCTTCTTCTACCCAATTCATCCATAAACCTTTAGTAACCAAATCATTTCTTTACTAGCCTCCGTAGCAGCAACATACTCGCTTCTACTGTTGAAAGTGCAACAACACTTTGGATTTTTGAAACCCAATCTGACACTTGTTCCACCTACAAGAAATACATATCCCGTAGTGCCCCTCCCTGTTATCTCTCGCGCTCACCGGCCATAATCGCATCAACATATCGTCAGTAGAGCAATGTTTGAACCACCAAAGCATAATGCTTGATTTGTGGTACCTCTCAAAGATCTCGAGAATCCATTTTACCGCCATCCAATGTTCTTTTCCCCGGATTATTCATGTACCTCGCTTACAACTCCCACTACATGTGCAATATCGTGCCTTAGTGTAGACCATCGCATACATTAAGCTTCCAACCGCATATGCACTGATGGAACTTTAGACATATAATCCATGTCTTCTCGGGTCTTTGGGCACATCTCCTTACTAAGTTTGAAATGGCTAGCAAAAGGTGTACTAACTGGTTTTGCAGATTTTGCATATTAAATCTTTCAACACCTTTTCTATGTACTCATTCTGAGACGCTGTTAATTTACGATTTTTCCCTGTCTCTAGTTATCCTCATACCAAGGATTTGTTTTGTAGCTCCAAAATCCTTCATTGCAAAAATGAATTTGCCAATTTTCTTTTGAGCACATTTATTTCCCGCATGTTAGATCCTCGCAACAAGCATGTCATCTACATACAATAACAATATAATATAGCTGCCATCATTTTGCCTTTTTAGATAAACACAATGATCGTAGAGTGACATCTAGTATAACCTTGTTCTCGACATAAACTTGTCAAATTTTAGATACCACTCGCCTTGGAGCCCGTTTTAAGCCATACAAGCTCTTCTTCTTTAACTCCGCACACCAATTTTTTCTTTCCCTTTACCTCATATCCTTCCGGTTGCTGCATGTATATCTTTCCTCCAAATCTCCATGGAGAAATGTTGTCTTTACATTTAACTGCTCAAGATGTAAATCTTCCATCGTCTACAAGACTTAAGATAGTTCTCGATTGAATTCATCTTAACAACAGGAGAAAATATTTCATCAAAATCAATACCTTTCTTCCGTGCAAACTCCCTTCACCACAAGTCTAGCTATTGTACCCCTGTTTTCCTCCATCTTCTTCCTTCAAATTTCGTAAACCCATTTATTCCCGCAATGCAGCTTTACTTCGCAGAGAAAACCCGACTAAGTCCCAAGTCTCGGTTATGCATTAAGGAGTTCATCTCTTCTTCCATGGCTAGCTCCCACTTCTTCCTACTTTCAACCCGAATCGCTTTCTCTTCATAACATTCGAGTTCACGTAATCGCTCAACAATAAATAATATAATGAAGGAGAGAGTATCGTTCAGTGGGGGTCTACTTATCTTGGTAGATCTTCTAACACCACTTTCGTGTGTTTGAGGTGCCTCGCTTTTTTGTTGTCGTGGGTTGTCAGCTGCTGTGGTTGTTGATTGTTATTATTTTCGTGCACCTTATCACTTTTTCAGCTTATCTCATCAAGAACCGTGTATTCCTTTGCTTTTGCTTTTTCTTGCTTTTCTTTTCCTACAACCGATTCGTATACAAGACCCTTTTCATTGAATATTACATCTCTCGCCTCCTAATGATTTTATGATTTTCATAATCATATAAGCGATAACCAAAATCATTAGCACCATATCCAATAAAGGTACATTTTCGATTTTGCCCTCAAGCTTTGTTCTATTTTCTATTATTAATATGGAAAAAAGGCCTCACAACCAAAAGGCTTTAAAAAAGAGTAGTTTACCTTTTTACCTCCGTCCATGATTCCTCCGAATACCACTATCCAAGGAACTTTCAGAAGGCCCTCTCGTTTATTAGATAAACAAAGAGAGTATCTACAAAAGATATCCGCCAAAAAATTGTAAAGGCAATCCCGCATGCAATCTCATGCACCTTGCACGCTCCATGATTGTTCTTCGTTCATCCTTTCTTGTGGTGTTCTTGGAACTCGTTCTCTCTCTCTACGAATTCCATGCTCCGACAGCACTCTATCAAACTCTCTTTTGCCGCAATAGCTCACCTCCATTTTCTGATCTCGAGACACTTCAACTTCTTTCCTATCTCAATCTCAACCAAAGCTTTCCATTTCTCTTGAAAGTATCAAATACATCAGCATTTATTCTCGAATACAATAAATCCATGTTTTCCTAGTTGCATCATCAATAAAAGTAACATAATAATGAGAGCCACCGAGAGATGATACCCGGAGAGCAGTCCCCATACATCTATAAGTGCACAAGCTCCAATTTTTCTCTCTCTTTTCTTTCCCAACTCGAGAAATCTCGACTCTCTTTTGTTTTCCATAAATGCAATTCTCACGTAAATCCAAATCAAGATTCTTCAAACTCCGGCAACAAATTTCTTGAGTGAAGAATCTTCATTCCCTTATCACTCATGTATCCGAGCCTATGATGCCATAATGCCGCATCTCGTCTCCTTTGGAATTTAAAGCATTAACAGTAGTTAGAAATACCATTGCATAAATACAATGTACCAACCTTTTCACCTTTGCTATTACCATGTCGCTCCTTTGGTGACCTTCCAAGCTTTTATCCCAGCGAAAGGTCACACAACCTTCACGCGCCTAACTTCCCGTTGAAATCATATTTTTCTTCAGTATCTAGAACATGCCTTACCTCCTCTTTAGTAGCCATTGGTTTCCATTCGTCATAGATTTTACAAGAACTTTACCCATTCCAACAATTTGGCCGGGGTTTATCATCACCCAAACGAACTTGTCCAAAATCTCCTTGAACATAGTCATGAAAATATTTCTCTATCGAGTGTGGCATGGAATGAAGTCCCCGAATCTACAACCCAAGAATCAGCACATATCATTTTTTCAAAAAGAAAGAATCAAAGCATCTTGTAACACATCACCTCGTCACATTTGCTTCATGATTTTTTTCTTTGCCGTGTGTCTCCTTCTTTTCCCTTCTAAGATCTACAAAGCCTTTTCTTTAGGTGTCCCTTTCTTTCCACAATTCCAAAGACACTATCCCCGATCCGGACTTGGATCTCGCCTTTCCTTGATTTACATCGCGATATACCGAGCTCTTTCCCTCTTTCCATTCTTCTTCCCCTAGACTCTCGCACTCAAAGCATTACCTCGATGTCTCACCGAAGCTTTCTCCGTCGCATTTCCTCGCTAAGGATAGCACCAACAACATCATCAAACTTGTAAAGTACTAGATCCAGACAAAGAGTTACTAATGGCCATTACTAAAACCATTCCAACTCTCTAGCAATGAGCACAAGAATAACCGTAGCTCTCTAAATTCATCATCAAAGTTTACCCCTACGTAACTTCTAATCGATCGGTAATTGTATTAAATTCATTTAAAATGGTCTCACGCAATAGATCGACTCCTTTCTCGACATCTTCATATTAAATAGTCATTTCATAAGAAATACCTTTGTTTGACGGCCGAGGGTTTTTCATATAGTTTTTCCAACGCCTACATCAAACCCTCTCGTTGTTGTTTCCTTCGAAATATTGAAGGCGACTCCACGCCGCAAGACAAAACCGTACTATTCCGAGTGCCTTTCTATCGCAGAATGTTCCATTTCGCATCCACTGTCATGGCCACTCACGTCTTCTTTGTTTTTCCGCTCAATGGTAGCTATAGATCTTTCCTGATACGTATAATCTTCCATCTCGCATCTTCCACGGCAGGAAGTTTTGGCTATTAAATTTCTCAACCCTAAACTTACCATCGTTCGCTCATTGCTCCCACTCGAACCAGGAACCCTTCTTTCCCTCGCGAGTTTATCGCCCTAAATATACCTTCTGGCTCGGGTAGCAGCATTGTTAGAAAATTATATATTATGGAGCAATGAAACACATAAAATATGCGGGAAAATAAAAGCACACAAAAACACATAAAACTAGAGAGACACGTATATACGTGGTTCACCCAGACTTTGGGCTACGCTCCAATTTCCCCGAATGCACGACTTCTTCCTTTCTATTATCCAAGAAAAATGAGGAGACAAACCTACAAGCTAGACCCTACCGTAATATCCTCTGCTCGTTCTCTCTCACAGTCTCCTTCTCTCGTTTCTCGCTCCGAGAATACACATACAATACAATACCCTCATATATACAAGGGGTTTCCTTCTAGGGAAAAACCCTAATCTAAACATAACTTCATCTGTCGATCATTTTCCTAATGAACTGCCTAAAATTGACTAGAAATTACTATACTTTTACAAGGCAATTTTACATTTAGCTAAAGCGGGCGCCCGCCCGAAATCCCCCGCCAGGGGGCTCTGCAGTGCGCCGCCGCCTGGACCCCCCATGACAATGATTATTTATGGGTGGCATTGCCACCCCTTTTAAGGTACAGGGGTCCAATGCTGTGATACAAAGTAAACAAGATAATCAGGCTCCACACCCAACAATAAGTAACTATAAATGAACTATGCTTTCATGTTTGAACTCCAGGATGATGACACCAATCATTATCTATAATAGTCATTCTTCTATCACACGATACCATTAAATAAGGACATCATATCATAATAATTTTTGTATTGCTTTCTTCCCTTCTTCGGTCACTTCCGCATGAGATACACTTATGATAAATTCCAATTCTGATATTTACACCACACGCGTTCATAATTGTTACAATCACTCCTCTTTCCTTGAGCTCCAAGGCCACGAACACCGTTCTCACATACAAACTGTGATTACTAATCCCTGACATCTTCCCCCGTATGCATTCATGATTGATCAAATCTCTCTTGTACTTAACGATGTGGACGCCCTTATTTCGAGAGAGGGGGTGTATATATCCATAAATATTAAGCATGTGAATTCCCTGCAAAAATTCAGTTGGATACACTGATAAGACCAAAATATCATTGCAATTATGATATGAAGTTACCTACATTTATTGCAAAGTAGAAGGCTGCAATTTCTTCTTCTCTTGCATGCAGTGTTTATTCTAACCAACAGGGCTGAAAAGAAACACATATAGAAGGAGAAATTAGCTCAAGAGAACACCTCAACCATGTTAGGTCCCTGTAATTTGTTAGATTGGAAAGACCAAATGTACAGGGGTAACATCAAACCAGTCTTTGGAGTCCTAGGACCTAGCCTTCCTGGACTCAGAGAGGGCTCTCTCTATGTTTGTGTAAAGGATGTGAACTTGATTGATTTTAGGGTTTTGATTTTAGGCTAGTTATTAGGTTTAGGGTTTGTTTGTTTGGTTGGTTGGTTGGGTAGGTTGTCAAGGAGAATAGTTAGAGTGAGAGAGATTTAAGCCATTGGGCTATGGAGTCTAGAAAAGGTCTTGAAAAGTTTAACAATAGTTCAAGGGTGTATCACAGGGCAAGTCTAACAAGGTCAAATGGATCTAAAAGCTTATGTGAGTGAAGTGAACACCAAATTGTGAACATAGTAGGTGCAAAGGGCAGTTAAGAATCCTTTGAAAAATACTTTAACAAGCAAATGCACCTTTAAAATCACTATGCATGAAGAAATAACCAAAGACAAGGCATACCAATAACTTCTTTGACTAAACCCTAGACAAGTAAATATTGAGGCAACAATTCGCGGAACCATAGAGAGAAAAAAACATGTAAGTCCTCTAGTGATTTCACCTTCAGGCAAAGAAAAACATTTAAGATAACATATAGTAAAGATTAAAGAGTATGGAACACCTAATTTCCTTAATCAAACTATAGAGACCTTCAAAGAAACTATTTAAGATGAACAAAGGGCAGGGCAAACCATAGACCTCTTCAACCAAACCTGTTTAGAAATACTTCAAAGTTAAAGACCTAAAAAACAATGTTTAAGTTACATCAAAGAGAAAGGCTAACCATGAAACTAATTTGACATTAGCTTTATCAAATCCTATTTAAGATAAACAAGCATAAGTGGGATTAGAGAGCAACTAACAATTCTCTAAACTGACCTAGCAGAGGAAAACATACAAACAATAGGAAGCAGACAGTGCTAAGGTGCCTCTAAACAACATTTCTTAACCTAAAATATTTTTCCTTCTGCATGAGAAAGATGAGACAAAATGATAACATAAGAAAACAAGTACTGAATAAGAAACACATCACCATTAACTATGCTCATGAATCCTGCAAGTGAGCCTACTCCATGGTCAAGAAAATCAAGCCATCCACAAAAACCAAAGCCAATTTCTCTTCAATCTCAAATCTATGATTTTCTTCTTAATAAGCATCCAACACGTACAATGAGGCCTCAATGCTGTATTTAACTAGCAAGGAGGACCACAATCCTAACTAGGGTTTCCAAAATGTCATAAATACATCATAAATGCCATTTTTGTCCATTAAGACCATGTAACGCCAAAGGCATAAAATATCTATTGTAACAAATGAAAAATAACTTCTAACACCTAAATTTGGAAAAAAATGACTTTGAGGCTCCTCAATAACTCCAAAATATCTTCAATTGTGTTTTTTTGACATTGCACGCAAGGGCGCAACATTGAGGTCCAAGGGCGCAACACCTGCACCAGAAAAATAGGTCACCTTGTAGCTGAGTTTTGAAGGCCTTCCCGGTGTCCGAATGAGCTCAATGATAGCTCATTGGAAATCTTGTCAAGTATAATTTCAAAAATGGGCTTTATTTTTTCATTTGGTGTCCATTTTCCTGCCCAAAAATGCAATCTCCCAAGACTGCTCAGGACATAGCGCGAGCTCTGAAAATAGGGCAGGAAGATTGTTTTTTGGGTGTTTTTGGTAATTTTGGAGGACCAAATCTGCTCCAAATGATCTGAAATTTTGTGTGCATGATGCCCTTGGCCTAAGGATTAAAAAAAGGTAATCCACTCCTCAAAACGGTGTCCCAAAAAATAGCACAACGCCAGGGGCGCCGGTGCCCTTTCGCACTTTAAATCGCATCAAAACCAAAATTTTCAAAACTTGGCCAAAATTTGAAATTGTCTTCTCATGGTGTTTGGGATGCCTGTAGGGAAGAATCAGCAAGGATTTCAAGGTTTTATTTTCCTTTTCCTCCTTGAGGACTTGAATTTTAGCAAGGGCTCTTTTGAGCTTGGCCCTTGCAATTTTGTTTCTTAAGGCATAGTGCCTTGCCATCTTCTTTTCACTAGTAAAAAATGATGAAATTAATGACTAGGTGACTAAAAATTTTAGTCACCACAATTATTTCAAGTGAATTACTACTAAATTTGAGCAATTTTATGTGACCGAACTAAACATGACTAACTTAAATGACTAATTTAGTCTTGGAATAAAATATACGACTAGATAATAAGTGACTAAACTAAAAGCGACTAACTTAAACGAATAATTTAGTCCAGGGATAAAATATATGACTAGATACATAAGTGACTAAAGTAAAAGTGACTCAACTTAAATGACTAATTTAGTCTAGGATTAAAATATATGACTAGGTAATAAGTGACAAAATTAATAATGGTTAATGTAAATGACTATTATAGTCCAAGAATAAAATTATGGCCAAATAACAAGTACAACACGTATATGAATTAGTCATTTATGTCAGTAATTTTTAATTGAGTCAGTCCATATATAACATGAAAAAACAGTTGCAGAGCATTCAATGAAAGACTCAGAAAAAAAATATATGGTGATGAGACATCCTTGTCAGTATTCTGGGAAATAATAAGCTTAAGAAGCTCAAAACAACTCTTAGAGTCATGTTCAATGAGTGACCATAAACTTAAGGGTGTCAGAGTGGCTAATAATCATAGTTTATGGTGGATGATAGTCACCATAAATAAAATTTGTCGTTTAGGTCATTTTTTTGGTGGCCAATGTTGGTGAATCACTATATTATATCACGGTACAATATATTTCCTTTTTAAAGGAAAAAATCTATTGAACATGAATTAAGTTGCATCTCGTGTAAATGTTTAATGTGGTGATGTTGTGAATGGTTTTCACATTATCTGTATCATATATTTGTAATCACTTCTTTCAAGTTTACTTTAAGAAATAAAGGAAGAGGTGCAGGACCTTTCCATAAGAAGGAATTTCACTAACTCCTGATCTCCTCATATCATGCTTTTAAAAATTAGCCCATAAATCAAACACATGCCCTAATTTCTCTAGTCTAGAAGCCCCTGAATGAATATGATAATGAAATCCTCCCACCTGCTAGTTCTAACCCAACTAGTGAATGTCTTTGGTTGGCATGTGTAATTGCCTTTAATTGATCCATGGATATGTAATATGAAACCTAATTTTGCATTGAAATTATACAAACACCCAAATTAACATGAGGTATAGAAATTTCAACCTTAAAAATCTCTCATCCAATATAAAATACTTCACTAATTATTCAAGGGGCAATCTACTTAATTGTATATTAAATATTAAAAACACTCATATTAACACAAGAAAATAATAATAGTATTTAATATAGGGTTATAATATAATTATATGTTAAATTGGCATGTGAGACCCCCTTGTTCATGGGACAATGGCTCCCCTTCATGCAATGGTTTAACTATTTAATCCATGGAGGTATACATATCTTAATCTCCCTTGGATTCACACCCGTGACATTTAAAGGGGAAAGACTTTATAACACAATTCTAACAACTAAATACAAACTTAATTTGTATATGTATCAACGTTAGTCTAAGAGTTGCATGAAATGCTTAATTTTGCATGAAAGCAAGGGAACTCTTGAAGGGTTGATCACAATAGGCATGTATGGTCGATTACGATTATCAGAGGTATGTTAGTTTGGTTTTCCCAATCCACAAATTTCACACATTATTATTATTGTTAAAGATATGTTAGGTTGGTTTACTTGTTCAACATCATGCACATTTGGTTGAGTTCATTAAAGGCATGTTAGTTCAATGACAAAACCAATAGTTTGTCAAGTTGATCAACTTAGCGAGTTTTGTGTCATGTCAATCATCTTAATGAGAAACATGTCACGTCGATTAGTTTATTTACTGGCATGCACATTCCATTGTCATTGTTAGTGATGTGTTAGGTTGGTTATTAACATTTATTTTTTATTAACACTATCTTGGAGATTAACCCTATCAACATGCATGTTTAACTACAATTGCAAGAGGTATGTTAGGTTGGTCAACCCCATCAACAAAATTTATGTTCAATTACGAATGTTGAGGCATACCACATTGGTCACCCGATTACCAACATGTACCTTTTGGTTATCACTAGTAGAAGAATGTTAGTTTGGTCAACTTGATAAACTACATGTAAGGTTGGTTACACATATTAAAGCCTCATTTGATTGTTTGATGCAATATATAGTGTGTAAGTCTTGTTACCATTATTGAAGGCATGTTTTGTTGGTTAACTTAGTTTACATCACATACATTCAATATGATTGGTAGAGGCATCAAAGGATAATCAACCCATTTAAAGTAATGCATAACATTGATGGGGGCTTGCTTATTGCTTGGTGGGTGAAAATAGTATGTTATTATTCCCCCACATTGCCATGTGAAATTTTCACCCCTCATGCGCCAAATTTCCTTCTTAAGGGGGTTGTTTATTTAAGATAGGGTTAGCTCAATGTCTAGAGTGACTTTAGTAGAATAAATACCACTTAGTTGTAACTATCGAGTTAAAGTGGTTCTTTCATAAATTTGAAGATGCTTAAACCACATTGCAATGTCTAAAATCAATTAATTGCCACTTGCTTGTGTTCATCAAAAAAATTTCAATAAAAAAAACAAATGTATGTCAAAGAAAGTTAAATAGCCCAATGCTCATTGACCCACACCACCAACGTTCCTCGATTGATCTCCTTGCTTGCATTTTTTGGGGTTCAACCTCATCCCTCCTAACATAATTCATTTACTCCACCATTACGTGCACATGCATACTTCTACAAAACATGGGAAACTTGACCATTGTCATGCCTTACAAAATAATTTCAAAAACATTGTTACATTTGCACCACAACGTATACATATGTGCAATTTGTATCAATATTTCCTAAATTGTTATCTAGTTCTTTTAATACAATATTATAGCACCTTACACCCCTTAACCCTATGAAGATCCTTGTATTGATTTCATGACCCTCTCCATTTTACAGTTTCCTCAAATTGATTTTGTAACACCCTCCATTAAAATCATTAACTATACTTACATATATTCAACTTGACAAAAATTAAAACAAAAACAATACTATAATTATAATATTGTATAGATGAAATATCTCAACATCTAAGAATAATGATATATCCTTAAACCTACTTAACAATATCAACAATATATATACATATCTAAACTAATAATACATCAACAATATATCTACACATATAAACTAATTATATTATATATATTTAAACCTACAATGCTACAAATACACCCACGATCATTGCTTCATTGAGAACCTTCTCCCTACGAGAGTGGACCAACAAGGATTTCTCTAGCAATCCTCATTGCGAGGAAATCCAATCAAAAAATGGCAGGAACTTCAAAACCTTGGCGGGAACCCTTCCCTCTCTCAAATTTCAGAAGAAGGTGAAAACAAATGCATTAGGAGGGATATTTTTATTTATTAGTCAAAATTAAAACCCTCGTTGGTTCAAGGGTTTCGAATTTGAGCTCGAGCTTTCGATACATATTCTGGGATCTATCCTGGGTAGCTGAGCTGAGCCTAGCCATGGGTAAGGATGGTAGGAGTTATATCCCCATCAGATGAGCCGAGCCGAGCCATGGGCAAGCGTCGTAGGAGTTCATCAGACGACCTGGCTTCCTCCAAGGAAGAACGACCACATAATGAAGAATTGTGTCCCAACGAAGCATAGGAAGACCAGGAAGAGATCAAAGCCATAACTCAGCCTACGGCAGACTACAACGTGAAGATGAAGAAGACAATCAGTTGGTTGATGCATCCAGCCCAGAGGAAAATCAAGATGCTTCTAGAAGTGACGAGGACAAAACCGATGATGAAGTAATTC